>VWZK01012750.1:2423-130474 GCA_013396935.1 Baryphthengus martii
ATTCCCCAATCCCCCCACATCTTAATTTTTTTTTTTTTTTTTTTTTTTTTTTTTTTTTTTTTTTTTTGGTCTCTGTTGGCTGCTCTTGAACGTGAGTAAATGCTGTGCAGTCACACTACTGCCATCTCAGAGCCGCAACCAGGAGATGGACTGACAGATTGCAAATTCGAACAGTCCTAATGTAAGAATGAATTGAATGCAACCCCCCCCAAATCTTTCCGAGCACCAGCCCGTTAGTAATAAGCCCGGCACGGAGGAAGCGTTGCTGCGGCTGGGCTGGTCCTGCGCCCGGAGAAAGGCTAGGGAGGGACAATAAAGCCAGTCCCGGGCAGAGAAAAATCACAAGGTAAATGTCATTTTTATTTTAACCGCTGCGGTTTCCAAGGCGTTTGGGGCGAATCCTCGTTCCTCTGCTCGAATCGCCTATTATTGTTATTATTATTACTATGAATTTTATTTTTCACGCTGTTAATGTTTGAAAAATGTACTTGCTGGGGAAAAAAAAAAAAATGTCGTTCATTCGTGTACTACCACGTCATGGTCAGGTCACCGTTATTTTTTAGCTGGGTCTGTTCGTAGCAGGTATTGTCTCGAACATTTGCTTGATTTGCAGCCGAGAGAAAGAAAAAAACACCAATAATAATTAAAACCAAATACAGGAAGTCTCTTCAAAGTGCACTTCTTTTACCGTGGGACCGCTCTTGACGTTTGTTAAATCCACGCCGCGAAAACGTCGGGGTTTGTTGTACTTAATGTTGGCAGAAATGTGGGTATGGGCGAGAGGGAGCCAGGGGCTGCGCCTCCGTGTCCCCGCTGCAGCCGGTCCCTTTTCCCGGGTGGTACCCAAGTGCTCCTAAGGTCACGTCAGGAGTTAACAGAGCTGCACAACAATGCGGATCACTTCCCTTCTACGTAGGCACTTTCCTCACCGTACCATTCGAACAGGCGTGATGACAAGAATGCGCTTGTTTCACCCTGGACCGAAATCCCGGTTTGTTTTTTTTTGTTTGGTTGTTTTTTGTTGTTGTTGTTGTTGTTTTTTACGAAGGCTGTTCACCCACCAGCCTCTCTCAGCAAACAGGGGTGATGCGATCAGCGATGGAGACCTGAGATCGGGGAGGGGGGACTGCTCCTTCTCGCTTTCCAAATCAGAGGCCATTCCGCTTGTATTATAGAAATAATTCAAATACAATTCCTGAACGGACAGGTTTCTGCTCAGCTGTATTTAAAGGAAAGTGGGTTGGATTTGAAAACGCACTAAATGGCATGTTATTTAACCTCTGGTGACTAATGAGACATCGAAGACAAATAGCTCCATTCCTTGGATGACAAATACCTGCATTGTTTGTTAGCTTGCCGAACAATTTCAATGTGTTTTTTTTGGGGAGAGGGTTGCGATTTTGATTTTATTTTTTTAAATTATACATTTTTTCCAGCTGTAGCCTTTCGCATGCAAAGCATCCTGCGATGCTCCTTGATCCTGCAAAAGGATCTAAACGATTCCTGTATTTCGAAGTGCCTCGTCATTCCTCGATTTCCATTGATAAATACGTAGATAGTTCTGCTAATTCTTGGCTTTCTCACAGACGAAATGTTTGCAGCTTGGTGGAAAGTTTACTCTCCGTTTCATTCAGATCGCCCCAATCAAAGCAGTTATAAACCCCTGAACTTTCAGGCCAGGCTGGGTTGCTAGGAGGTGTTTTCCTTCCTGAACCGCGCTTCATGGGCGATTCAAGAAAATCGTGAAGGACATGAGGAGGTTTGGGTTTCGCTTTGCCTTTGCAGGTGGATGCTTTGCGACAGCCCCCGTTGCTGGCCGCGGCTGGAGGAACTTGTGCCTACTTGCGCGCATGGTCCGCGCAGCAGACAAAGGCTTTGCCCACTCGTGAGTTCAGACCCTCCCGGGGAAGCCTGAGTCCCGCAGGCTGGGGAAGCCTCCCGCCGATCCTCCCCCCGTAACCCTGTTCACCGAGCCCGGGGCGAGTCCCCACCGGGGGCGCCGGGTGCTGAGTTGCTCGGCCCCGGCGCTATCCTGGCGGCCGGGTGATGCCTGAGCGGGGACCCCTCGATACTCCCCTCTCTGCATTTCCATCTGGCTCGATTTCACTGTCCCAGTATCCCCCAGCAGTAACTCCAGTCGCTGCAGAAATAGGCTGCTGAGACCGAGCCCTCTCCAGCCGCTTCTCCCCAACAGTGCGAGCTCCCTTGGCATCTCCTGGCACCTTCTCCCTCCAGGAGAAGCCCGGTTAAAGCCTCTGGAGGCTGCACCAGCCCTTCCTCGGACCTTCCCCTCTTTGCCTTCACTGAGGAGTCCCGGGGGAGAAGTTCATCGGGAGGCGGGCGAGCAATAAATCAGCACAGTCAGTTCCCAGGATAAATGGAAGCGCATAGGGAGAGTCGCCATCAATGAGCGTGGCGGGGGGAGGCAGTCCGGGGGCTGCGTCTTCTGCAAGAAATAAATAGGAATAAATCAAAGTTGGGGGTGCTCGGGAGAAGGCTGCGGCCGGGCCTTGCAGGGGCACGGGCTGCCCGGTGCCGATCGCCGACCCTGTTCCACCCGGGAGCTCTGGAGCAGAGCCGGGGAAACGACCTCTGAAAACTTTTAATGAAATCACCGGCGGTATCGATTTTTTTTTTTTTAGGGTGTTTTATCGTGCTTTAGACATTGGAAATTGTCCCTCTTGGGGATGGGGCAGGAGGGCAGAAGGAAGAGGTGCAACGCTCCCGCTACTGGACATGGAGATATTTCATATTTTAGAAAATAAGCGGTGTTCAAGAGGGTCCTCCAGAGAGCAAGGGAACTTCGGGAGGCTTGAGCCCCAAGGAAACTTAGGAGTTTAGCGATACGGGAGCTGCAGGTACCAGTCTGTAGGCCCACGAAGCTCTGGGAACACCGGGGCAATCCGCGGGATACACACACACACACCCTGTGCTCGGGTCGTTATTGCCGCCCTCGCTCATAAACAGCCCCCGGGATAGTCCCGAGAGAGCCGGCTCTGTCCCTCGGACAATACATTTTTGAAGTGCCACCTCCAAGTATTTTCTATTTGCTTCTTCTCCCAACTGTTTAGAAATTACTAGTAGCGGATAAGTAAATTGCAAGTAAACCTAGTGAATTAGGATGATTCTCTATCAGTTTAATTTATGTTTTATAGTTAGTTTAGCCTTCTGATTTGATTGCCTTAGTAATGTGAATTGCCTACAGCTGCTGATGATACAGCTTTAATTCTGTTTTAAAGGTCATGTAAACATGTGCCTGTAGCATAAGGAATGCAAATTCAATTCCCTTTTAATGCTTCCTCACATTCACTTCACAGCCTTCACCTAGAAAATTAGCAGGATTTAATAGAAAACCGGTTGAATGTTCTGGTTTCATTAAAAGCTCCTCTCCCTCCCAGGCGGGGCTCTCCCTGGGCCACCCCACGCCCGTGACGCGAACACCGATGCGCTTCCCACGCCCGTTTTGGGGAAGATCAAGGCGGTCTCCGCCCCGGGACGGACTCATCATCTTCACTTCGAAGCTTTGTTTAGCTGTAGGTAAACAACACCCGGTTGGATAACCCGGTGACACCGCGAATTACCCCCCAAAGGCGGAAGAACATCACGCAGGTGTATCCCTATGCATTAGGCTGTGGTACAGCTGTGTATTTCCGTGACGTCGCAGTGAAAGCTGGTGCTCGGAAAGGAGAAATTGGGTAAAAATATGTGGTTTCGGACGAAGTGGGATGCAGAGGCTTTCCTCATCAGCAGGAGGAAAAGCTGTGCCGAGATGCCAAGGTGATAGGCTTAAATGTGAGGCGTCTGCGCCTTGAAGACAGACATTTTCAAATTAATTTTTAAACGCAGCCAGCCCTGAGTTGATGAGAGATTGCTTCACTCTTCTGTACTCCAAGAAAAAAAGGGGAAAAAAAGAAAAAGAAGGAAGAGACAGAAAAAAAAAATTCCCCCTTCCCTATGTTTCAAAGGGGTTTAGTGAAGTTGCTGGGAAGTTTAGCCGGGGAAGCCTTTGAACGGACGGGCTCTAACGAGTGGGGAAGAGCGTCAAAAAAAGCGACTCTGGAGACGCTTTGAAAAGAGAACGAGCTGTCACTGCAAAGTGAAAACGGGTGAGGTGATTCCACCGGCCTCGTCCCGCCGCAGGGGCCCGATCGGCTCTGGGCGAGCAGGGCCAGCTGTGCCCGCACCGGCCCGGGAGGGACCAGTCCGGCCAGCCCCGCTCCCTCTGGGGACACCTTTCGCTCTTATGGCCGGTTCACAAGAGGTACCTTCCTTCTAATCCCACCCCGCTTTTGGTATTAGGGTGTTTGCCCGCGCTTGTGCGGTCCCCAAACTCCTCCCGACCGCCGGCGGGGTGAGGGCAGCATCCCCAACTTCCTCCCGCCTTCATCCCCATCAACCCTGCCTCCCCATCCCTGCCACCCCGCTCCCCACTCGCTGTGAAAAGTCGCCCACGGGTTCCCTCCTGGAGGCTCGAGGAGGTGAGATGCTGGAAGGCACCTGCGCCCCCGGTTCTTTCAGTGATAGCGAGGAGCCCAAGCTGAGCCCGTCTCCCTCCTTTGCAAGAATGAGTGGTTTTTGTTCTTTTTCCTTTTTTTTTTTTTTTAATACTTAATACTTGTAGTAACAGCTCATTGGTGATTCTGTTAATGTTGCACACCTCATTAAATAGCCCCAAACATAAGGAGGTTTAAATGATTTTATTGAATTAAAAATAGCATAGGAAATCACCTATGGTACTTTCATCAAATAATTAATGTAAAGTCTATACATACAGCGAGAGATTCCTTTTAACAAATCTATTCATAAAACGCGCGGGGGTTTACTTAATGGCTGAAATAACTTCGAGCAGCACAACTCGCTTGAAACATCGAGCCACGCTCAGGCACTTCCTAATATGTTCCTGTATGTTTCCCTGAGTGTTTTTCTTCCTTATCTTTTTTTATATCTGAAGTTCTATTCCCCTCCTCTACTCCATGTATTTGATCATTTTTTCAAGTCCCTTGGCTGAACCAATCTCTTTTCATGCAGAGGATAAAAAGAGAAAAACTTCAAAGTAGGTTCAGGTAATTAACAGCTGAGGGGAATATAATCTAAACCATAGGCCCTGCTTTGCACCCAGGTCTGCTTTCAGAGCCAGCCGGCAAGGGAGTGCCTATTCCCTATAGCATCCAAATCTGCTTCCTCTGAACAGCTTTGCCAGGCCTCCAGTTATCACATCTGCATTTCAAACACCATGTCTCTGGCATTAATTATTAATTAGCCTACAGTCACCCCAGAGGATTTAAGTTCCAGCCTGCACATACTTATTCATTGACCTCTATCTTAGTTTTTGTTGGAAAAAACCCACTAGAATGCTTAATAATTTCCTTTCTCTCAGACCCTCTGTTCTAGTTTCATGGAGGGGAAACAGTATATTTTTCAGAGATGGAAAATCACAGGGTTGTCTAGAAATTTGTTTAGAGCAAAACGCTATGTCAAGAGTTTGAACAAACCATTTGAAAAGATTTAGAGGGAATTTTGCGTAAGTGTTTTTTACCTTTGACAAATGAATTTATGGATTTCCCAGAACTGCGAGATGGTGGATGCGAATACAATGCGGTTTGGCTCTGTGTGGACTTTTAAAATAACTGTTCAGTGCTCACTTTAAAAATACAAACTGGATTTAATTACTGGGTATCACATTTATATGATCAAACTAGTGCAAACGTTTATTTGAAAGCTCTGGGGTTACACTGCTATTGACATTAGTAAGAATGGGAAAAAAACTTGTCACAAGGCACATTAGTACTTGGGCATTAAATATGCACCACATCCTCAGGAATACGGCTCTGAAGATGTCTATTTTGCAATCGGTTTGCATCGTTCCCAAGGTAGTTTGGAAGGTGCTCTTTAGCCATTAAAATAAGTATCGTACTACTGCTTTTTTTTGACTGTTGTGTATCTTGATATTAAGGTTCCAGATGCAAAAAAAATTGGAGTAATGAGGTAGGAACTAGGTTATATGATTCTCTTTTTTTTGTAGTGCTACCTGAAATTCAAAGTGATTGTTAGAGTTGGGATGAGTTACATACCGGATACTGCCTTTTGTGAATGTCTTAGTACTACAGTGTTGCAACCTCCCAAATGAGCCCTGTTTCAGCTCCTCATAGATAAACTTCCTTAAACATTGCCATAGTTTCTCTTTTTTATCTGTGGTGGTGCTATCTCCAATACTCATTGAAACATCAAATATTCCTCTGCTTTGTGTCCTAAAGAAGTGTTTAGTCTGTAATCATGAGGTCAGCCTGGTTAACTTCTATGCCAGCCTAGATTTGATTTTTGAAAGCATTTAATCTACGCCTAAGAAAGACTCTTTTGAATGTCTGTTTAATGAAGAATACAGAAAAGAGATTTGATGCACAAAACCTGCCAGGCTATCTCAGTAAACAAAGCTACATTTTTTTCCCAAATTGCAGCTAAACAAACCCTTACTGTAAGACCGTAAGCCTTGTGTGCCTGCTCTTCAGCAAATGACCACCTGAAAACAGACGTACAGACTTCCAGGAGGGATCTCTCTCCTTGACTTCCCTGAGAATTTTGAAGATTTGACTTGTTGCTGCTCTTTTATTCTTTTCACATTTTACAAGCAGATCAGGGGAGCAATCAGCATTAAATAGTAAATATTTTTGCCTCTACTTCAAATGTTCAGAATATTTCTTGCATGTAATTTTAACAGCAGAAGTGTCTCTCTTTCAGAAGGAAGAGAGGAACAGGCAACTTCCATTTCCAGAAACATTATTCCTATTTTGAAAATAACAGAATGTATCTTGATGTTGAAGAGGGGAGTAGACCTGAATTTTTTTTTAATAAGATGTCCAGAACCTTTTAATCACTTCTCGGCTGATATCAATACCAGTAATAATAATGATAATGAAAAAAACCCAACCTAGTGTGAAACCAGGGCTGGAATCTGTTCTTTGTAAATGTCAGAATGTTCCTGAAATTAAAACTTTGCTGTTAACATAGCTCTATACTTTATGAATATTGAAGAGGAATGAGGACTAAATTTCTTCCAGAGCAGAGAGGGATGTTGTTTTAGAAAACAAATTGCAGGGCAGCTTGATTTGCAGTGATATATCTGAGGTGTTTTTAAAGACCAAGGGCTGCTGTGTTGGGGTCTCACTGATTGGAGCTCTCTGATGCTCTTCCCTGTTGCTTTCATTTGCTGACTGAGACTGAGATTTAACCAGGTTCTTGAGATATGAGTTCTATACCTCAAGACTGGAAAACGCCTGTTACCAGTGCCATTAAATTACGTTGTTGGTTTTTTTTTGCCTTTTTTTTGCCTTTTTTTTTTTTTTTTTTGTGGTTATATTGCCAGGAGAGCAGAAAGCATGAACCTACATAGTGTGTTTGACGTATTATGAAATATTTGTACCTTGTTCTTGTTATGAGACATGAATTTCCATAAGAAGCCTGTTTACGGTTCATTTTATATATATTTTCATTCATCATTTTCGCTTTAAACTTCAATTGTTTATTCTATTGGTAAGATCTAATCTTTGGCAATTCTGGAAACTCTTTGACCCCTGTTCTTATTATACTAATCACCTTTTTCTTTTAAAATAACGCTTGTGGTAGCCTTCCAATGGTGACTAACATCCACCAAGGACTGAGCTGTAACTGCATTTTGGATTTGGAATGTTTCACATGAACATGTTTTGAATTCAGATTTGTAGGTTATGGATCACTTTTTATTTCGACAAGCCACATGGGTAATTCTGATTTTCAATTACTCAAAGAGTGATTATAGCGAAAGACTGTTGATTTCTCATGCGTTTAAAGCCCACAGACACCTCTGTTGCTGTGTTGAAGGAATCTTGCCCAGATGGGCTCTTACTTGTACGTGGAAAAATATTCTTATACAAAAGAGAATGGGTGAAGGTGGAGGTCGCTGTGGATGTTACTATGTCAGCAGAAATGGGTTCTTAGTAGATTAAGAAGAGTATGTGGGGCCAGACCTTCAGCTGATAGAAGTGAGCAAGGGAGTGTTAGCACTCGGTGTGCTGGGCTGAGTTACACCAACTGGAGATTTGCGTAGTGGAACTGGAAGGTTGTAGAAGAGATATCAGAATTATTTTGCATAATGCCTGAAATGATCTGAGCCTGTTGAAGCCATTTTGCAGCCGTTACAGTGTAGTGTGGGTGATGCAAGCTGACCTCTGATGTGCAGAGGGTCTGGTGCTGCTGATGTGTAGGGGGCACGAGCAGAGATTAGCAGTGAGGAGCCCACAGATGCCTGTGACGCAGGAGATGTCACAGATATCCAGACTGCATGACAATAGCCAGTTAATAGTGACTTTTGCGTGGTAGCTACTACCTGAGGTCTTTCTGCAAGGCATATATAGATTGAGCGAGAGTGCAGAATTCTACCTTGAACCCTCTATAAGACTCTATCACAACCATGCTCCGAAACTTTGCTTTTTGCCATCTCAGTCCTAAAAACCTCAAATATAACATCCTTGCTGACCCCGGCCCCGGTACTTGACGACATAGAGCCCGTCACGCACTTTCTTTCTAAAGAAGCCTTGAAGTGCTCTCGGCTGGGCCTGGCAGCGCTCCAGCCCACAGCCCCCCTGCTAGCTACAAGAGCAACCCGGAGCTGGGCTTGCGTGCTGGATCCTGCCAGGCAGAGTCTTGCTCCACACCGATGGATACTGCCTCTTGACCCACCACATCCACCCTGAAGCACCCGGGTCATTGTACCTGGTGTGGAGGGGTCTCAGGGCACTGCCGTGGCCATTCTCTGCAGCCTTCTCCTGCCTAGAGTCTCTTCTTTGGCATTGCCTGTGTGTGAAGTTTTAAAAGACTGTACAGTTTCCCTTCCTCCACTATATATATTTTTTTTTCTTTCTTTTAATTTTTTTCTTTCTTTTGATTCCCCCCCCTCCATGCATAAATCACCATGGCTCCATTTACTGTCTTCACCGCGGGTTTCAGTCTGTCGTGGAACGAGTTAACTGGGCCAGGCTGACATTTAAGGTAAATTGTTGCAGTTTGGGTGACTTTCGAACAGCTAGGAACCCAGCCCCCCCAGTTGTGAATAACCCAGCCCCTTGGTTACAAATAACATGCTCACTGCAGTTAATCACTTCATCACCACAATGTGAACAGCATAGTTAAAAACTGTTTGTAGATATAAACTGGTGCACGCAACCCAAAGAAATTTTGGGAATGTTTGCCTATTGATATTATTGCTATAAGTTTTAAATGGTAAACCAGAGTGTATGTGTGTGCCAGGGAGCTGCTACCACCAAATCACATGTAACACTCAATGCTAATTGTCTTCATAATTATGGAGCTAATTGAATTTCTGTAATAGTAAAAACTGGCATATAAAAAGTCTCTCAAGATTAAATGTTTTAGTTAGGGAAGAATACGCTCATTTGGATTATTCAATAAAAAGGATGTCGTTCTCACGTGCAGATGAGTTTAAGATTAATAAAATAACCTCCCAAAATGAATCTTCTCCACAAATGCTGCTCTAAATAAAATTTGATGTCACACAATACACACGAATTCTTGGAATGCTCCTGGTTTTGACCTCTGAAGGACAAGCAGCCTGAACTGAGGTATTTGCAAACTGGAGAACTATGTTAAAGGAGCCTTTTGCTGCAGCTTCAGCATCTGCCAAGCTTGGAAGGTATTAGAAGTGCATTAGAGATGCACTGTGGCAAAATTAGCACTGTTATTAACAGCTTAATATCATAATACCACCATGTTAGAAAGTTGAATTATGTCTCTTCCTCCTCTCCCCTTTCCCCTCTCCCCTTCTTTGCTATACTCTGGACAAAGGAAAAACATAAGGGGAAAACACACTTTACTTGTTACATCTCTAAATTCAGCTCTAATTTAGCATCACTAAGCAAAAATACTACTTTTTTTTGTAGGCACAAAAGTGTTTTTGTAAGCATACTTATGGCAAGAATAGTGGCAGCTATACATTTTCAACAATGAAATAGTATCAGTTTTGAAGAAAGAGCCTCAAATGTCAGCTAGCACAGTAATGACCTGGCCCTGTAGGAAATGCAGCTTTAATACCAGTTTTCCAAAAGATCGTGTATACGTTTTCATTATTTTTACTAAGATTCACAGGAGAGTGTTTCTTTTAATATCCTGTTATTACCTACTGACGAGATTGGCTTGGGTGTGTAAAATATAAAAATACCGATAATTAGACTGGAGGTCCCTCATCTTTGGCAACACAGTTTCCCTTCACTGTTATTTTTGCGAAAAAGTCACCTGTTTGTATTCAGTTATTACACTATATTTTAAATATTATTGATGTAATGAAAAAAAAAGGGAAGTCCCTCCAAACTAACCCAAAGTGCAGGGGCTTTATTTTGGTTATTTCTCGCTTCCAAGAGCCGCTCCCCTCCCCCAGCAGCCGTACTACAAAGCTTGTTGTACAGGGACTCCATTAATCCTACATTTCCTAGATGGTATCTGAGGCACAGTGGGTTTCCACAGAAATTAATTTGTCCTGACAACAGGCCTAAAGATTGGAGTCCAGGGATCACTTGGCAAATTCCCTTTAAACTGAGCACAATAATAAACAGAAAGCTGATAACGACAGTTCTGAAAGACCACACAGAGGAAGGACCTCGAGTCGAGTCGCTCGGCGTGGATCTGCAAATACCTTCGATAACCGGCAGCCAGGAGCTTTGTGCTTGATAGGAAAAGGAGTGCATTGATTTATGCCCGTTTTAATATTGCGGCATCAGGCAGAACTGGGTGAAATTTCACCTAATAACGCACCTTTTAAAACTCTTTTCTGGAATGAGAATGAAAGTTCAAACCTGATCTGTTTTAGACAATTCTTATTTAATATTTGTACTAATAGCCATTTTTCTTGTCTTTCCTATTTTAGTGTAGCTCTGATTTTTCTCAGTACATGTGTAAACTCGAACAGCGGGTGACATAATATTTCAAGGAATGAATCTGGAAAGTGCACTGTCTATTTTAAATAGATTTTCTTCGAGGTTGTGCTAGTTTTTGGGTTGAATTGTCTTCTACGTAATAACTCCTTATTAAGAAGAGTGAAAAAACATTTTAGACAGCTTTGTTGCCTTTATTTATCTCTGCCTTTGGCACATGTTTAAATGCTGTTGTCCTCCCAAAGTTAAGATATGGAAAATGACCATACTGGAAATATATACTAATGTACCAAGCAAAACAAACATTCACTGGGTATTTTAGAGCTTGTCAAGCTAAGAGCATTTCAGCCTCTGATTTTTGTCAATATAGAATTCAGAGTTTTAATGATAATGAGCATTTGTGGTGTGCCAGCAAACCTCTGCCAGTTACATTTCTGAAAAAAAGGTGTCATAATATTAGGAGTTAGGACTGATAGAGTGATGTTAAGCAAGACATGTGCTGCGTAACTTCTCACCACTTAAGTATAGGGCATGTAACAATTTACAGAAAGAGTTAAAAAGGAGGACAATTGAAAATGGATTTAGGTTACTGAAAGATACCTTGGAAGTGAAACCTAAATTTGTTCTGCATATCCAAAAATGCATTATGAATTCACAACCTCTTGTTACAGAGAGGACTATGTCACTGTGTTAAAAGAAGGCAACTAGGTATGGATGCACACCTAAAAAGACTGAGTCATGTTTGATCACTTTTAGTAGCTGAGCTCTTTCTCTGAAGATGAAAATTTGGCAGCGGCACTCTCCATGATGTCTCCAAACTCAACAACAACCCTTAAACGCAATGCTTCCTCCACAAGCTTCTCCCATGGGCAGCAATATTGAAACTGGAGATGGGCCGTGCCCAGGGAAGGCAGGAGCAGGTGAGGGACTCAGCTCCTGTCCCCTCCATATCTGCTGCGTGATGGGGTGGCAAGATGCCAGCGGCTGGGTAGTTACAGGCTTGGAATGCTGCTGCTCTCAGCTTTTGTGATACAGAGCGTTTGTTTATATATATATATATAAAGTTCTGTCTTCCGTGCTTTCCTGGCACCCTTAATGGCAAAAACTGTTGTTGATGTGGGTAAGGACAGCATCAGACACACTATTAAAGAGTTTAATGAGCTGAGAAGTGGGGCTCTATTCTACTGCTGGAGTGGGGTGTGTGCACCACACCTCCCTGCTGAAAAATGAAATTTTTTGCTCTCATTACTGGCTTTAAGTTAGTTGGTACACTAGGAATGAATCAATTAGTCGCAACACACTTTGGAAATGGAAATTCAGGATGGGTAGCAGTTTGTGTTTGTCACACTTAAGGAACTCCATTGTACTGAAAAGCAGAGGATTTGAAAACAACTCCTTCTAATGCTCTCTGGCTCCTCTTTCTAGAGCCTGATGCAAGAGCAAATTTACTCGCTGTGCCTTTTAGTTCTGTAAATGAATGCACCGAAATACTCCCCTCCAATTTTTATATCAAAATCCCTCTATGCGTTTCAGTGTACGAACTATTAGGCTTTTAAAATTTGGATCAAATCAGGCATTATTTTCCCCCAGCAAATCGTTCTCTAGCATGCTTTATACACTTGATTTGAAGGACTATGTATTATTTGATGTTCTTAGGAGATAAACAATAAACTTTTGAATATGTTTTTTCCATTTGAATACAAGCCTAGGGATGCTTCACCCTGCATCCTAAAGCCTGATTTCCCCTGGGACTCATTATCATGCAGCTCACATGTTCAGTCACCTACACTGTTGAACTTACTATCAAATAACCTTCGAAACGTTACTAGTTATTACGTGTCAGAGGGCAGATTTATGATAAACTAACTTTGAAACAAAATAATGAATTCTCAGCGTTCTGTATCCAGTAGGATTTCTGGTAATTTTCTTGGTTTTAAATTTTAAAACAGTACATTGCCTTTTTCTCTTATTCTATTGTAGAAAGCAGCTCCCTCCCCTCATGAAATGTCTCCTTCTTTAAATATGGTTTATGATGATTTGAGCATTGCCCATAAAGAATAAAAATGAGAACATTCGGCTGTGAGCTACCAAACTGCCCACCCGAGTTCATTTATGATTAAACTTTCATAGCTTTCTAACTTGCTGAAAGTTAAATTAACTTAACCCTTATCAGAGTCCACCGGTATCCCAAATGTAGCTGTGCAATAGATGTTGGCAAACACGAATATTTTCTCCTTGCACTTTTTATTGCTGGTATTTTGAGGTTTCAAGTGAGGTTCTTGCATTGAAGTGACAAAAATCAATACTGTTTTCTTCTCAGAAAGCAGAAACATGGTTTACAACTGACCAGAAAGGCTGCCCAGAAAGGTTTTCCAAAAGAGTATCCTGAATTTCTGCCCCCAAAGCCCATATTTAGGGATCTAAATAATTGGGCAGTTTTCAAGAAGGCTGAGCGTGACTTTGGGGGATCTGTAGGCACTTGGCCTCTTTTCAATGGTCGCTGGAGTGATGGTAACTTTTAATGAGATTGTATCAGAGGAATGAAATTCAGGTAGATGAGTGCTATAGAGTAATTTTGGAGGTGATCAGAGTTGCAAACATCTGCAGATAAAATTTAAAAGTGCACTATGTCAAAAATTGTCTGGCTAATTTGGAGAAAAATCAGTGTAGCTCTTCTCGGTATCGGTGGAAATGGTTCTGATGTATTTCAGATGAGTATCAGGCAGATTAATGTCTGTAGGATTTTCATCTCCGACTAGACAAAGTCTAGGCTTTGAGATATCTCTCGTCTTGTGTTACAGCATGGAAAGTGCCCTGACCCGGGGTAGCTCTGTGAAGCTGGGGAATAGAACCCCCATCTTCAGTGTGCTCTCTCATCTCTTTTGCTTCACTCGCCATGATTATGGCTCTCCAAGGGCATTACGGGCAAAAGTTCCATATCAGGCTGTCTATTAATATTTATGTAGCAATTTGGGAGGTAATGCATTGTTAAAATACAAGTTGGAAATGCACCAAATTTAATCACTTTTAGTTCTAGAAATTATCTATTTCTGCATCAGATAGAAGGGGAAGCTATCGTCACAACAATTTTTTAGTATTTTTAAACCAACTTATTTGCCAGTTCTAACACGGCATGAATTAAAAGGGCGATAGAAAAAGTTTTATAAAAGGAGTGCAAGCTACTTATGTGAGATTCAGTGTGAAGTGGTGCTAAAAATTGTTAAAATAAACACATACTAGGTCAGTATGTCCGCTGATCAGTAGTGCCACGTCAGTCAGTCCCTAGCTTTGTGTGCAAGGACTACTTGCATGCGTGGAGGCCGGCGGGATTCGCCCTTTGCTACTATGTGATTCCTTCTGCCTGGACGTAAAAAAGTATTTTTATCACTCATATCACTTCATTTTTGCAGCTGTCTGTTCACATCAGCTTAGTCATATAAACTGTCATCTCTCCCTTCACATGGGCTACAAAATCCACAATTATTATTTAGAGTCAACCTCCTAAGGAAGTGTTATTTAAAGTGTTCAGCCCCAAAAAGAATTGTTAGCTATTGTTATCTGAGGACCTCCTACAATCTTCCCTTGGTCAAATGAGGCTTCTTTTGTTTCCAATAGGAGTTTTTTTCTAAGAATAAGCTCCGAGCTTTCATGCAAGCAAAATAAATCCAGTGAAAGTAAAACATTAATTAAAATGTTTGAAAAAAAAAATGAAATGGAAAATGTTCAAGAAGAGCCTGGTGCTCAAATAGAGCACTTTTTTTTCCCAGCTCCCTTGGCTTTCTGATGTCATTTCTGGCAGATTCATTAGCCTGGCTCCATCACGTTCTGTTCTGAACCATAACATGATGGGAGATGATCAAAGTGAGAATGCTAAAGGCTTAGGACATTTTAAAAAATGTTCTATTCTGGAAATAGTTCTAAAACTATAAACAGATTACATTAAAAATCTGTGTTACTGAACATGGTTGCTCATCATCCTTTTTTAGGAGCTATTGAGAAGTTTGGGTAAACAGCCTTGAAGTCTTTATGATGGCAGGCTGCAAATTCCTCCAGAATTTTTGGCCTCCCCAGGCCCTCTGAAATGTAATATAACCCACTTCTGCTGTTAGGCGTGTTGGTTTAATCTTTATACTTGAAAGTGGTAAGCATATGGGTCAGATCACCCACTCCTGTTAATGGACACAATTCTGTGGACTTCGGTGTCCAATTATGTCAGTGAAAGATCTGACTGTTGCTGGGTTTTATTTCCTTATTTTTCTTGTCTTCCTGATCTTTGACCCTTTACCAAAGAAATACTGTCTATAATATGATAATAATATGAAATTCTGAGCTCACTTTCTAACAATATATATCCCAAAGAATGATGAAGACGTTCACCTTTAGAGGAAAAGCAGCTGATGAGCGGTTTCAGTCTTGTGATTGTCTTTGCTTGGCACAGGGGTGAGACCCTGATACCTCTTGCCTGGTGTCACGGTGGAATATTAAACATTTTTGCATTTCCATGAAACAATCGCTCTGCGGGACAAGTGAGTAAATAAACTCATTGGCAAGTCAACAAAATGACAGGAGGCCATTCTTCCTAATTTTAGTCGCATTTGAGTGCTCAGGAAAGTGAGAAATTTTTTGAGTTTCGAAGAGCTGCACACTCTAGTGCTCTCAATCAGTGCTTAGGACGAGGCGGAAGCTGGAGGAAGAAGTAGAGAGGCAGGGTGACGCTGTAGGTACATCATGGAGCTACACGAGAGTGTAAGAAGGATTTAGATCTCTGAGCAGCGTTTGACTATCTGTTTTGATTTATGGGCTGAATAGAAGTGTGTATTTTAAGGAGCCATTAGAGTTTGTGATTTGAAATATGCAGAGAGCTTCCCCTCAGGCTTGTGGTGCAGGAAAGGGTGTCGCAGGCTCCTCGCACAAGCACCCGTCCTTCTTTATAGCAGGGAAATTGGCAGAGAATAGTCTGTAGCAAGAAAACCTTTCGGTTCAGACTCTCCACCAAGTGCTGGAGCGGTCAGGAATGGCACGATCCATCACTCACTGCAGCGCTGGCTGACGAAGTAGGAAAAGAAAAAGAGATGGGGAATATCTGTGCTGTTCTTTTCTGTAAAGCAGGTATTCCAACTATCCTTTAAATGAAAAAAAAGTATTATCGCTGTTGATGGGGGCACACAAATGCTTGAGAAGAGCTGGGACTTGTAGGTGGAACTAAAGAAAGGCGTAGCAGGATCGAGTAGGTGCCGGGTCACTTGGCCAGAGCGTGGCTAGAAAATTGGGTGTACTAAATGTGAGAGGCATAGCGGGGCAATTGCTCAAGAGCTCGAGTGAGAGATTCTGACACCTCTCAACCTCCCCTGTCCCCATCCTCCCGCTCCTCCTGGTGACCCTCATTGGGTGCCCTCTGGCTCTGCCTTTGCTACAGCTCTTATCATTTGGACAAATGCTCCTCTTGTTTACAAAAACGTAAATTTGGAGCAACCCCTCTGCCATTTCTCCAGCACAAATATTGCCCTCTGTGTAATTCCATCTTCTCCTTCACACAGATGGAGTCTGGAAGGTGAGGGAGGAAGGCTGCTCTTTCCAAATGTCCGTGCATTGATATTTGTGGTCACAAGCCCCAGGCAACTGCACCAGCCATACGTTCGATCTGTGTAGATATGGGAGCTGCTATTGGCCTTTTTTCCTCCCTCTCGTCTAATAGAACTTCCCTTCCCCGCTCTAAACCCGGCTATAAGGCAGGAACCATGGATGCAGCCCACAATTTCTTTCTTGAACCTCATTACTG
The DNA here is from genome assembly GCA_013396935.1 of Baryphthengus martii. Taxonomy (NCBI): domain Eukaryota; kingdom Metazoa; phylum Chordata; class Aves; order Coraciiformes; family Momotidae; genus Baryphthengus; species Baryphthengus martii. The sequence goes on from VWZK01012750.1 coordinate 19,119, forward strand.
CTGCTCCAGCCCTGAGAAAAGGCTGCATGGCCATGACAAACCATGCACCGGCTCCATGATTTGTGTAAGCTCAGATTTTCCACTAATTCACTTATATATACTAGATGGAAAACACAGCCTCAGGGCTGCTATAAACCATGCTGCTGTAGCCACAAAGGGCCGTCCTGCCAGCTGGGGAATCGCTGGAGCATGCTGAGTGCTGGGGCCGAAGGAAGGAGCGAAAATGACTTGACTCACTTGTCAGAGGAGCTGCGGTGCGGGAGCGGATCCGGCCCCTCTGCGTGACGGTTACAGCCTTGACAGCACCCAAGCGGCACAGCCCTGTCAGCTTGGGTCCTTGCACCCGTGTAGGGTGTGGGGATGTGTTGGTTGGATCATGGGCAGGAGCGATCGCCGTTTACTGGCCACCACACCAGCTCCAGGTGGATGTTGGCTGCCTAAAGCCAGACACCGATTTGGGTTGGAAAAATTCTTGGCTTGCTCTCCCGTAGCCTTGATCTACTCTAGGGCTTTGTCTTATGTTGTGGTGAAATTCTGCAGCTTTAATTTACTGCATACCCCACCAATAGATAATTTAAGACTGTTTTCTTTTAAGAATGGTGAGTGCCATGTTGGCTGGCTCCCCAAATGATTGCTTGTCTTGTTACAGAGAGCTGTTGACCTGCTGCTTTAATGTTTTAAGTCTGCATCTAACTGCTCTCTTAAGCCAACCTACTTCCTTCTTTTTAATGAAATTGTCCCTTTAGCCTTTTTCCTAGGCTGGCTTTTCAACAGGAACATTAGAAAGAGTGTTCTCAGTTCTTTCCTCTGCTAACATCTTGCCCAGAGCTAACTTGCAGCCTCACTCTGTCAGCTGTAAGATATAGATATACTGTTGTCTTAATTACTCATATTTCTCCTGCTGCTCATAATTCTGCTTGTTCCACCAAAGAGCTCTTCAGAGAGCTTTGCCGCTTTCCTCTCCCTTTCTTTGGGGCTTTAAAGGTTGTCAGATATAGAAACGATCCTTGTTGCGGAGCTTTGGTGGTGACAGTGTCCTTTGTGGAGAAGATTTAGGGGGATGGGAGAACTAAATACGAACACTTCTAGCCTACATCTCCACGGAAGGAGAGAATACACGTAGTACTACCTTGCATAACAGCATCAGGGAGCGTGTTTGGCAAATCCCTTCTCTAATGAATAGCGAGGCAGCTGCTTTTTCTGCAGCTTAAAGTGTAGATGCTGAGTGTCAGGAGTAGAGTTTTCTTTACTCTCATTCTCTCTCTCTCTCTGCCACTGACTACTCATGGCTTTATCTGGCTGACTGCTATTCCTCTAAAAATACTGTTGAAAAGGGTCTGGACACTTAAAGAAAAATAACTGCTGGGCCATAGGGAAACTAGTCCTGTGTGATTTCAGCTCTATCTTTTATGATTATATGTCACTGTTTCTGTTATCTCTATTAATCAATCCGTCTGCTACCACATGTATTGCACATTGAGCAACCTAGAGCACACTGGCAACATGACGTCCGCGTGTTTTTGGCAGAAAGTTGAACAAGTTCTAGCAAAGAAATGAGCTCTCTAGCAGGTTATGCCATTGGCCAAAGTCCTTCTCTCCTGACTCTTCGAAGTTCACTCTCAATTTGAACAGACCTCAGCTTTACACAGTGAGAGAGTTCAGTGGTAGAATGTATCTTAGTGTTCAGCTGGTTGTCTTAGCTCAGCTGGCTGACAGGTTCAGAAAGCAGCACTCTGAGTTCATGTTAATTGCATAATTTTTGAGCCTGTCAAACTGCTGGGGTTGAGCCTGTTGCCATCAGCTGGTTGAGCTGATGGTGTAGTTGGAGGTGGGACTTGGCAGGGTGTGCTTTCCACGAGCGGGGCTGATGCCTTGCACTGCAAGCTTTATTGTGGTGCTTTTTAATGATTATCTGGTGAAAGTAAACAAGAAGAAAGGTTTTAGAGTCAGAGGAGTGAGAGAGAACCCAAAGATAACACAACTCTTTGAGGTTTAAACTGACCTAATAGCAGTAAATAGGCAAATAAACAAAAGGCTGCAGGAAGTCATGATCAAACTCTTCCAGTAGCACAGACGTGACTAAAGAGTCTATTAGAGGAAGAAAATGGGAATAGTTGAGAGAACTCAATGTGAGGAATTAGAAATAAAGAGTAGTTCTGTTCTGGGTGGAGGAATATCATGGAGAAAACAGGTTTTCAAGGTAGTTCAATGCTCTTGAAGAGCTAAAAGGGATCAGAGTAGTCGTCTTGGACGAGTCAAGTTTCAGGCAAGGTCACATGAGTTAGAACACATAGGAAATGCGTGCAAATGGTAGCTCATTTCAGACCATTGTCTGTGAGAAGCTAATAGTCAGGGAATATAATCTGAATAACTGTCCTGGGCTCAGTTTGGGTTAATTACCACCTGCAGCTGCTGGTCGAAGCAGTTGGGAGGGGCTGCAGCTGGTAGGGGCCACAGCCCAGATAAACAACTGAACCAGCCAATGGGATATTTGAGTCCTGCTCCTGTATAAGGGCTGGGCTGACAGTACCTGTTTCCAACTTGCTTCAGTGTGTAGCTTCAGTGTGGCTGGAGCAGAAAAAGTTGGCATCTTTGGCACAGGTAGGGCCTTCCTGATTTCCATTACTTGCTATATATATCATGTCATTAATACTATAATTAGTACTGGTGTTTCCTTCTCTGTGTTGTTTTTTTAAACTGTTCTTAGCCTCTGAGGTCTCACTTTTGTTTCCTTTTTTTTCTTCCTCCTGATTCTCCTTCCCACCCCATAGAAGGGTGTGTGTGTGTGAGTGAGAAGTGGTGGGTGAGCAGCTAAGTGGTATTTATCTGCCAGTAGAGGCTAAACTATGACAACTATAAATGGGGAAACTGCAGCCCCAAGGTTGGACAAGAGGACTGGTGTATTTGGCCCTGTTAAAAATCCGGACTCCCTGATGTTTGCCACAGACATTTTCTTGTTGCAGAGCAAAGAGACGCACAGCCTGTGACACTTGGTATGGGGATCTGCACCTCTCTTATTTGCATGGTGAGCTCTGCCTGGGGGCAGGCTGTCCAAAAATTTTGCTTGCTGTTGGAAGAAGGCGTCAGGACTCCACATGGAAAGTGTCTGGGAAGCTGATAAGGCCTTAAGGTCATCAGTTTGGCCTGATGCTGCTGTGAGGGCTGATGGTGTCACTGGAGGCTGCAGAGAGCAGGTGGCAAGCAGATCTTTTTGCTTTATTTGCTCAAGGTTTTCTCTTGGAGTCCCAGTACTGTCTCCTGAGAGCAGCTCTGAGGGCATGGTGGTTGGTTAAGTGGATGGTTATTCAACTGTGCTGGCATCTAGCCCACTCTGGCAGCTATTCTACACTAAGCAATTTCCTGCCTGTTGCAACTTTTGCAGACATGGTGGACAAATGATTTGACCTTGTGCCTCAGCTCTTCCAACATGAGGATGCTTCTTTATTCACTCCTCTCTACAAATCCAAGGGATGTTAAAAGAAGTTGGTCTCATGACTGTGTGGTACTTGGATTCCATGGTAATGTAATTAGCTGTGCTGCAATCTTACTAAAAATGTCCTTGGTGGAGGAGAGGATGGGGTGAGGGAACCCTTTTAGAGGCTGGATGTTAAAAGGGGAGAAAGTTTCCAGACCAGTGGCTTCAACACAACTTGACTGAACAATGTAGGTCCTTCAATGCAGATGCGAATCCAGAAGGTCAGAGGGCAATGGTTACTACTTGTCTCTGTAGGAGATATGATGCAGCACAAACTATTTGCAGCATTAATAGATTGTGTAACAGCTTTCCACCTCCAAGCAAGCTTTTGGAAATAGGGCTAAAACTTTTTTTTTTTTTGAGCTGATGTATAACTTGCAGTAAACTTCAGGGAAGTATTCCTGTAAGTGTTACTTTCCCTCTTTCTTCACAATGTTATATGTGGATCTGGGAACTTAGGGCTGCTTAATCCAAAGGAGAGAGGCAGAGAGCTCTGTGTGGAATCCCTCAGAGGTCTTTGGTGCAGGGAAGCTGTGCTGCTGATTAGTTTCTCTCTGTTACTTTGCCAAACCCCTGGACTTTGGCAGCTTTCTTTTTTTTTTTTTTTTTTTGCCTTTTTAGTTCCGTTAGGTCTTTTTCCTCCCTACCCTCAAAACGACCTCTGTAGTGACGGTTGCCAAATGTGACCCATATTAACTATGAGGCTGTGTATCGGCATCCATAAGCCGCGTGCTCCCAAGCTGTTCTAGCTCTTCCTCTGGAGCAGCCGCCTGTGAGCATCCGTTTGGAGTTAACACTTCAGCCCTGGTTAGCTGGAAGTTATCGTAGAATTGTGATGCCAAATCCTTTTTTCAGCTGTATCCTCGCTACTTCAGTGAGGAAGAAATTTGTTTCTGTTGTTTATGGTTAACCCTATGTTTATACCAGAAGTCATAAGGGGGTGTGTCTGTGGGTTAAATGAAGATTAACCATAGAGATAAAGAGGAAAGTTTCATAGAAACAGAGCATTTTTGTAAAAATTAGGCAAGATAATGCAGTGATGTAATGAAGAGCAAACTTGGATTGGGTGGGATTTTGGAGGATTTCTTGATTTGGAGGCTTTTCTCCTTTATTTGGCTTTTCTTGCATGCTGGGACAAGGCAGAGCCAGCCATAGTTTTGATCCTGATGAATGAAACAGAGCTCAAGGAGTTTAGCTGAGGTTGGCTTCCCCTGCAAGAAAGATTGCTCTTTGTTGCCTGAATCATAATTTTAAGGCATGCAAACTATTCATCAGGAAAGCAGCATTTTAACTCCTTGCACCTTGTAACCCGATCTTTGCAGAGTGGAAAAAAACCCAAAACAATAAACAGCCCAAGCCTCATCCACTGAAGTTGCTCAGAGTTTGCTGTAGGTTGTAAAAAGTCTGTAAGGTCACCTTGATTACTGTACATCAATGTGGTCCTGACAGTATGTTCTTGATAAGACAGCCCATTGCCATGATTTAATCCAAATCTGTTTAATCATATATAATCCACATAATTCAAATATACTCCCCAAGGAACCCAGTTTTATAGCTGTACTGAGGGGAGTGAAATCTTGTGTTGTCACAAGTCATGCTGACATCAATGGGGTTTCTTATTGATGTAGGACTTAGTGGTGGCACATGCAATTACAGCAAAACTTGGGGTTTAGCATATTTGCAATTTGATGTATTTTTAGGAGGCGGTTGCTTTGAGGTAAGTGAGTAAATGAACCCTGGGCCATGGCCAACACAATCCCTGATTGAGACTTGTGCCCAGTGACCATTCTAGAGAAATATATAGAATGATCTGAAATGATTTGTTGTGTAATTAGAAAGCAAAAAAATCAGAAATGTTTTGTTTATGTGTTTGGCTTAGAATTTTCTCTTTACACAAACTATGAAGAGAGCCTATGCTCCTCCCAAGGCATTCTGTATTGTTCCAGAAATGTTCCAATAAGCATTAAAGATATTTTGTCAGCATAAGCAGCACACAGGAATCGCTGCAGTGTTACTGGTTGCAAATTTTCATATTTAAGATCCCAGTATCAGCTTTCACTCCATTTGCCCAGCCAGTCGCTAATGTGATGCACATGCAGCTCTGTGGCTGGGTGCCTTAGAGCCCTGAATCTGAAAGAAACCTGCTCCAACCCATGGGTAACTGTAAACATCTGAGTAATCCTGTTGAAGTCAGTCCATGCATCCGTTAACTGTGCAAACTAATCCCTAGGAGAAAAAAAAAAATGATGAAAAGGGGAAAAAAAAAAAAAGAAAGCACCACGCTTTCTAAGCCAATGAAACTCCAGACGTGCTTAAAGTGCAACACGGGAATAAATAAATAGTGAGTGGCCTGAAAGACCAAATCCTGACTCATAACCATGGTTTACCAGTTATCCAGTGAAATCACAACATCAACTTTTTTCAGCTTGCACGCTGACGAATTTCTGACTTGACTTTTTTTTTTCCCCCCGCCTTGTGGCCATTTTGCAGTTTTCTATGGTTTTGTTTTGATTGTAAATAGGCACACGCATTAGCTAAAGCCAGATAATTTCTTCTGGCCAGAGTTGCCAGTAAATCACTGAGCTATGTAATTGGTTTTGTATAAAATTATGCATTGTGAGCTTGGGAGTAAGTAAAATAGAAACAAAAAGTCGATTTATTTTTATTTTTAAAATTTTTTTCTTTGTAAATAGTATCATTTTCTTTTGTTTAAAACTTCTGGTTTGACCCCATTCTTCTACTCCCTAACACAATCGTTTTGATCATTCTTTCAACACTGAATGAAAAACAAACTACAGAACAAATCCAGGCAAAACTGGTAATAATTTCTGGTTTGGCTTGTAGGTGGAGTTGAATACAATGCCTGCATTTGTGGTTAACTACAAGCAACACATTATGAAGACAACGGTATTCAGATGCAGTCCCAAACAATCTGATTCAGATAAATTGGATACAAGACTTTGACCACCATGAGAAGAACAGGTGAGAACCCTTGAGAGTGAAGCTGAAATAATAAGTATTTTGATGATCGTGAAAAATATTTCATCAGTAACACAATAGATCTTCTATCAGAAACTCAAAATACTAATTACAATCTGCCTAAAGACTTATTATAAATGAAGTGGAGATAGAAACATGTTTATATTATGGGGAGGCTTATTTGCAGATAAGCAGGAAACCAGTCACACATCTTCACAAACATCATTTTAGCTGTTTTAATTAGCAGGTTTGCTTTGATTTAATTTAATTCAGCGGTTCCTTCTATCTCTACTGGCACATGTGCAAATAAAACGTGCTGACCTGACTTCTGACACCCGACTTCCTTTTTCATTTCTGTTTTTGTTGTTGTTGATTTTGGCGGTATTTATGATGAAATGATGGGGTCAATGCTTCCTAACAGCGTGGCCAACAGATGTAGCGTGGGGATGACAACTGTACGTTTGAGTGGTCTTTTGTTAGCCCAGCACTGACTGATTGCTGAGGTGCTGGAAGCCAGGGAGTCAAAGGCCATCAGAAGTCCTAGTAACCTCTAGATCCCAATTCTACCAAAGATTGGAATGACAAAAAAATATGCCTTTTTGTGTAGTTGAGGTAAAAGTGCAGCAAGCTTATTTTTTTGCTGGAAGGTGAGACCCTAGAAAGAAGCCCCATGTGTGCCTTTAGCAACTTGTTGTAGTGTGTGCAGCAACTTTGGGTTGAAAAGCAAGCTTTAAAAGCTGTCAGAATTCATATATTTAACGTTTGGAGGTTGAGTGGGTTTATTTAGCAGTGAAAGGAGTTACTGGGAGAATAAAAACACGTAGTCCAGAGTAAAAATGCCACATTAACGTACTGACAGAAAAAAAAATATATCTATATTGAAGTGGCTGAGCTTTTTGTTGGTCTGAGCGCTCGGAAATTATTTTTTTTTCTTCTTTATGTCTGGAAAACGACTGCTAAAATACCAGGTGTTGTTCTTCCTTTTCTCTCCACTCCTCCCTTTCTCAGTGTCTCACAGCTGTATCATAGGCAATTAAAACAATCACTGAAAGGTTTCGAAGCTGTCGTAGCCTTTAGCTGACTTTTAAAATGCGTATTTGAAGAAGAATGGTAAAATTAATTTGTATCTGGCTCAGAAAAGTGCTCTTTACTTGAGCAACAGACTTTACAACATTGCCAACAAAAAGAATGAAATTAATATTATACTTGCCGTTATCTAGGGTTATTCTGTTAACTGTTTTATACTGGAAATTAATTTCAATACAGTGCAGATGTCTATAAGTCATGAATGCAGCAGTTCTAGCATGCAGTCAGATAGCTCTCCTACTTCATAATCATGGTAAAAATAGTCATTCAAAAGGAGTAAACTTGCCAGGACAATTAAATGATTCTGCCACTAGATAACGGAAAGATGAAATTTGTGTTCTTGGACTGTGAAATCTCTAAGATTGAAAAGCATTATTAAAGAAGCATTATGTAGTTATTTTGAAGAGAACAAGAATTTTACAGGTTCTTCTTTCTACTAGAAAAAATACTTTAGAGATGATGAGAAACAGAGACTTCTGGATGGGCAATTTTTGATGTTGAAAGGCTCTTCAGTTTTCCTTCCCCATCTCTATTTTTTGTGTTTCAGTTCCCTGCTTCAGTAGAAGGCTTTAGAAAACTTGTAATTAATTCATTGTGGAATTCCTGGTCTAAGGGACAGGATTTTATTCTTCAAATAAACTTCCTTGTAATATATATATGTTTTTTTTTTCCAATCCTTAAAATCAGCCCTTCATCTTTATAAGCAAATGTGTTACATTAAAGTGGCTCCTCTTCTCGCTTTTTGTCCTCCCCTCCTTTGCTGGTTTGTCCTTCTCTGGAGGTTGATACTTCCCTGGCATGGGCAGGAGTGGGGCCCATGGTGCAAAGAAAAGGCAAGTTCAGGAATTTTCAGTATGAAATGAGTTGGTTCAAGCTTTGAAATTACTAATTTATATTTTTTTTTTAAAAAAACAACAAACAACATATAGGATGGAAGATTTTGCGGATCTCTCATTGGTTTGTGGGTGATCATTACCTGATGTGTGTGTTAACGTGCCTATAGAGCAAGTGCTTTTACATGTTTCCTTTTGAAAACCTGACAGATACCAGGGAACAGAGCACAAACAAAAGATATCAAAACTGATACTTTTAAATAATGACCCTTCCCCATTAATTGTAAAGTAAATACTTATTGCTATTTATTTCCTGTTGATTTAAGGCATCATAATCTCTTCCTTTATTCCTTTTGTGAAGGTTTCTAGCCGCACACTGGTATCGCAAACCAATCTACAAAGGTGGATAAGAACAAGACTTAAATACTCATCTGCATCTTTGCGTCAGCACCACTCAATTTGACAGTATATTTTTGCCAGGTGGAACAAAGAGCAGTAAATTAATTTTGAACATTTATGATCTTCCATTATAAAGACTGCAACAGACTGTGTTCAAAATCAATTGTCAGAGTGATGGGGGAGTAATAACTCTGGTGCTGTAACCTTTTACATAGCTGTAGACTGGGTAAGGGCACATTTTGAGATCTGATGCCATATTTCATTATTGCAACTTATATTTGAAAGACCTTTCTGATGCTTAAAAAAAGGAGGAGATTAGTTTTTAGTAGAGCTGGATGAATAACTCATAATTAATAATTCATTCAGTGAATTTTGCCTTTTATTCTGTGGGAAGAATAAAGAAAATAGTTGTCAAAATTTTTCATGAGTCCTATTGACTAGTTGGTTTTTTAATCAAAGCTAGTGATCGGAATTCAGGGTGTTACTTGCTTGTGATTGATAAGTCGTTGGGTATTGGTTTAATTCCCCAGTTAATTGAGGACAAATATTAGAATAAATTTCATGATTGAATGGTTGAGGAGAATGTATTTAAAAATCCCTTCCTACATGCAAGTTTAAAATCAGTTTTTGAAAGTACTATTGAAATAAAAATCCAAGTGCATGAAAATTGTTGGAAGGGAGAAGCAATTAAGGCAGGAACACGGCCAAAGCAAGTTCATTACAAAATACAAAATGTGTTCTGCAAAAAACCCACCTGCGTTTTCCTCTCCTTAGCTCCAGCACCCATTTTAAGGGAAAACTGCTAAATATTTGGCATAAATAAGGGAGCAAGGTAAATGAGAGCTGTACTGAATTTTCCTGGCTCCTCGGTTACTGGGCTCTGTTTTATGATTGTGAAATGTTCTGTAGCAGTGAAACCACATGAAGAGTTGCCAGCTGAGAAATGAAGAAAACTGAAAGATGACAAGTTTACATCCAGCCAATGCGAGCTCGGCTGGGCTACGAGGCGTCAGTGGATTCTCCTGCAATTTTTTTTTTCATATATGCACTTTATTTTGCTTTCTTCCTAAATAGAGGTAAATCAGTTAAATATTTCCCAACAAAATACACATATGTAATCTCCAGGGCTGTGCATACCATCGAACTGTCATTTCCTTTGATTAACCTTCACCTGACCTCCTTCCCTAAGGCAGTTTCGGATCCTTTTGTTCCGCTGTTTAAGTATTGCACTCTATCAGGTGAGTGCATCTGTCATTCAAGAGCTGGCCATTCTACCAGAGAACTTGGAGGAGATCTTGCAATGGAAAACTGTACAGAATATGCCACAGATAAGACAACCCAGACTAACTTGTAGAGCTGGTATTACTCAGTGAATGTATCCAGAAAGGCAAAGGGAGCAGAGCCTACATAAACACATATGAAGAGACCCGAATTTCAAGACTGTGTATTAATGGTTTTATGAATATTATTAAATATTTAAGATCAGAAAAGGATCGTCACTGAGATCAACAATACTCTTTTGTTGCAACTCCTTCAAATTGTCAGAAAGTGCCAGTTAACGAATCACCTCCTCTACAATGGTGGAGTTGGGAAATTGCCACAGTAGTTGATTTTGCCGTTTTCAAAGCCAACAGGTTTGCATTCCATTTTCTTGCTAACTGTAGATAAAAAAATGAGATTAAAGTTTAAAAGGCCAGAAGAAATAAAACATTTCAAAGTGATTCATGCCTATAAATTTCTGTTGAACTGAACTTTTTTGGATAGCAGTTTGCAAGAAATGCTGATGATTTGCATCTAGCTTGGGACAATATAACTTTTTTTTTTTAAATCCTGAAAATTCATCTAGGATGAATAATATGGAACTGAGATATTATGAATCCAGTCAGATCACACATTCAGCTGGCAGCAAAAGCCTACATTGAATCCATAGCTTCTGCTTATGTAACAGAATATTTTTTTGGAATGATGATCAAGGCCACATGTGATGCAGTATCTCTTCATCCCAAAGGAAGCAGCTCGTGGTAATTCCAAAGAACAATTACGCACCTTGATTCTAAGCTTATATTGAGTGCTGAATCTTTCCTTGTGGATTAAAAATGTGCTATCAGAAGCTGCAGCATCATACCAATTTCTATGGATAAGGATTGACTCATTCCTTGCGTCAGTCTGATGAACTAAATAGGTCAGATTTCCTTAATATTTTGTTATCACGCATTCTTTACAGAACTTGCATGTTTTTTGTAGATTTTTTCCCCCCAGATTGTCCTTTTTTACTATACAGTCTCAAGTTTGAAGAACAGAGTCAAAGTACACAGCATTTCATAATTTCAACTCAACCCTAAAGATAGTGAGACTTTCTTAAAAACAGTGAGTTTTAAAATAAGACAGAATCTAACTATAAGATTTCTGTGCGAACACTGAATGCTGGATCTTTTCCTTCTGCGGAGAGTTTAATACATTTTTTTAAGCTTTTATTCATGCTGGCTTTTTTCCCATTCCAGTGGGCAAGTTACGTTTTATAACTCCTGTGGAAGCCAACATCGTTACAGATGCAGAGCTGTTAGTGAAAACCGCCAGTGTGATGGGGCTGATGAGTCTGTACTCACCAGAAGCACCGAGGTCCTGTTCTGGTGCAAACTGGTGTGGTTTTGCTCAATTGTGTTTTAACTAATACGTAGAAAAAGTCATTATATAATTCCACAGAGACTGTAAAAATCCTAGTTTTGAAGGACGTGTGACCTGTTACTGTCCCTGTAAGGGTTTGGCAAATGATTCTCCAGAGCATTTTCTGTGAAGTTCTCCCCAAAATCAATCTGCTCTCCGTGAACATTTTGTAGTGATGGAGATGGACTCACCTGATGTACTGAAGAATTTAAATGGAAGAACAAAAAGAAACTGAAATTGCCTTAGGGTTTGAGGTCAGGTGAAGGTTAATCAAAGGAAATGACAGTAAAATGACATTCATGGCCCTTGGTACATTTTTAATCATTCCTCTTTCTCTCTCTCATAAAAGACACAAAAGACGTACAACTTTTTACCGCTATATTTAGTTAGGGATGATTTTTATTTTTTGTTGTGATTATTATTTTAAAATGTCCTTTCTTTGAGCTTTCTCTCGTAGGGTTAGCTCCTGAAAACTTGCATTGCAGGGCCTAAAAAATGTGTGTGGGAAATCGAGAATGTGTGTGGGGGGAAGAAAAATGTTAAGAAAAGGGAGTAATTTTCCCCAGAATATCTCTCATTTTATCTTCTTTCTAATATGATAGGTTTTGAAGGATTTCTAGAAGTCATGAGGGTAGGGAATAAATACTCAGAAAACCTAAATATTCCTATTATTACACAAGTGTCAGGCTAAGTGAAGTCCGTGAATGCAACTCCTGGAAAGAACAGTTTCTTTCGCTCTCTGCTAATCTATAAGTAATTACTCCAGTTTTACATATAGATGTTTTGTAAAAACAAAATAAAATCTTAGAATAACCTTCATGATTACAGTGAAATTTTGAAGTCATGTCTTAGTTTGTGGGCTGTTGATTTTGTGTATGTGAAAAGGCCCCATTTAGGAACTTTTATTTTCCAAGTTGAGAGTTGTCACTTCGTGCTCGTCACCTTAGATAACTTTGGCATAACTACAACAGGAACAGGAGCAACTTTATGTAACTTATAACCGCCTGAGGCAACTTTTAAAAAATGTGAGCAATGCATTTTATTTTTTTATTTTATTTTTTTCCCGAGTCTGTTTATATAGCTCCCTTCCCCCACCCCATAATGCAGAGTATCCTAAAGGATGTATATTAAATCCAAAAAGCTCTCAGCTGGGGGAACTTGGCTATAGCAAGTATACTCTCCCTGCTCTTTAGATCATACGCTACAAAGCTCGTAGTATCGAGTACCTTCGCTGATGCAGCCAGGAGGTGAGCTTAGGCGAGACCTAGGGGTGCTAAACCTTAGGATGGCTTAAAGAAAATATGTTATTGCAGGTCCATGCTATATTACCACCACCATGAGTTGCAGTAAAAAAAAAAAAAAAAAGTGGTTTTATACATACACTTTCTCCACAACTCAGGGTAAAAAAAGTAAAATAAAAATAATCTGGAAGTCATTTCTTTGTGTGTCATTGTGCTGCTTATGGCCATGATTGCTACTGGTAATGTGGCATTTTTCTGCCGGATCTCATGTAGCAAACGCTGCCACATGGGTGCCAGATGGGCTGTTTGCCAGGGAGCCGGAGGCAAAGCCCAGCTCCACCCAGCAAATGCTGCTGAGAGAGGCCTGCTGGGCAATTATTGGAAAAAGAGAATTGGTGGAAAATGGGAAAAATGTATCTGAAGTCATTGGGTGGAGGTTGAGTTGAGTTTCACTCTCAAAACCCAAGGGGAGAGAAACATGGCTGGGAAGGCTGGTAATTGGAGTGTAGCACCACGTAGCAACAAGTGGACTGACTTTAGATGAGTAACTTGAGTATTTTCATGTTTACAGGATTTGACTCTCATTTTTATGATGCTGTAACAATGTCAATGGTATGTTATGAAGGGCAATTGTCAAAGCACTCAGCATCAACTTGAGCGGCTGACGTGTTTCACCCATAACTTCCCTGTCTTGTAAAACTTCTCTGTAAGTAATAAAAATACAAATAATTTTTGGTGTGTCTTTGGCAAAACAGGAATATACATTTAAGGAAGAGTAAAATGTGAGAGAGGTCATTTTCATTTAAAATTTGAGTTGAATACTTGAGTTGAAGACAGCATTAAGTGCTGACAACTTGAAAACTGTTGGACTGAGAGAATATGATTTGTTTTTTCATAAAAAACAATATGACCTCAGAATTTTTCTGAAGTAAATACTAACAGATCATAGCCAAATCATACATTTATTTTTAAGTCATCCAATAAAAATATGCAGACTGTTATATGCCTGCATACCCAAATTATTCAAATGCAAGAAGTATTAAGTTGGTTTGAGCATTTTTGTTCCAACAATCCAGACTGGCTTCCAAAACATAATTAGTAACTTTCTGTAAAGGTTTCTTTTTAGAAGTAGCTGAATTTCTTTAATTTTTCATTTTTTTTAAAAAAAAAAGCAGAGAACTGGAAAAAGTACTAAGTCTGATGCTCAGTGGAAGAAATTGAGGCTGAAATGAAGCTTCTCAAATGCGGTGTCCAAACATATTTAACTGCTTTGTGTTTTCCCTGCCTGGGCTGGCAGTCAAAATAATGGGATCTAGAAATGGATCCAGCCCCATACCTCTGGTCTGAGCATCTCAGGGACTACCCTGTGCCCGTGAGGTGGGTTTGTCCTGCCTATGGATCCCGTCCCAGATCATGGTTGGTTGTGAGGGCAAGAGCTTTTCATTTCAGTGAAGCTGGATGAATGTTTTTTTGGGTATTGTCCATGTTGGAAAATGACTGTGGGAGAAAAGAGAAGTGTTTAGAGTTTCCCCTGTGGGCAGAAAGCTGGGCTTTGTGTTTGGTCTTTGCTGAACCTGCAGTGAAGTAGCTGGAGATCAGAGGAGAAGCTCTGCTTGGTGTTTTGCACTTTTGCAGGCTGGTTTTAGCATCTTGTACTGGATTAACAGCCCACCTGCCTGGAGAGGGAGGTTCAGAGTGAGGATGCTCATTTGGAAATCACAATAATATGTTAAAAAATGATGGAGGAACAGCAACAACTGATGGTTTTGCATTTCCTTTTGCTCTTTGTTTTTGGAGAGGAACCTTCTATGCGCGTATTCTCAGGTGATATGTTGGTTTGTGTTGGAAAAAATTGATTGCCTTAGTTTAATCCCCTTCTAGTAAAAAAAAATGGGTTTTGGTACCTTATTAGAAGCCTCGTTGAGTCCAAACCCTGACAGATCTTTGCTGCTTGTGAAGGATCATCATAGGTCAGTGACGTACCAAGTACAGAGGCTCCCGTGCCTGTGGTGTTGGTGTCCTGCTGAGAAACAGAGGAGTTTGTTCCTGGTCCTCTCATTTCCACTTTCATTTTCCACGCTTCCACCAAGATGTAGTGATGTTTAAGAGAAAATTCATGCTGCCTAATTTTAGATATCCAATTTAGGTTGCTCCTCCTGGCTGTAGCAGAGTACGAGCTCTGCTTGCTGCAAGTCCAGAAGCGTTTCTTCAATTGCAGCATCGGCTTCTTGCTTAAGCCTAACTCTGGGTGTGCAGAAAGCACAGTGGGGAGCTCTGCAATGTCTCAGCCAAGGCTCCTACCAGGTGACTGAGCTATAACCTGAGCGCCTAAATCAGACCCCTTGTGGGTGCAGAATCAGTTGCTTCAGGGCAGTTCATTTTTGTTAAGGATTTCTGTGATTAAAACCTCAATATAATCAAGATTTGGAAAAGAAATGAGCGAAAGTCTGTGAAAACGTTTCGAAGTGGGCAAAGTTTCATGCTGTCTTTGAGGTGAACCAAATGCCAGCTCAGTTGAGCTGTGTAAAAACCTTCTGCCAGCTTGGTCTTTGCTTCTCCAGGCCATTGGAGAAGCAAACATCGGTTCTTGCAACACCAGCAACAAGTAGAAGTAGAAGGTGGCCAACTTTTTGGTCAAATTAAGTGGGGTGGACACCTTTTCTGGGGCTATTTGTTGTATCGCATGAAGTTATTTTAATAATTAATACATACCAAGATGAAGGCTAACCTCTTTTGAGAGCTTTTAGTCTGAAAATGCACTTAGAATAGTTATTCCCTTGCATCCTCTGCTGCAGAAGGATGGATATTATCTGACAGATAGTTTCTTTATGGGGTTAGTTTAGAAACATGAACCACAGCAAGAGCTGTCTGGGAGGAGATACCTTCACAATCAAGGATGTTGTCTGTATTGGAATCGCCAGAAATTCAGGAGACTTGTGGCTGCCTGGGCAGCCCTTAGAGGCTTTGGACAATTTGCTGTGGCCACCTGTGGTTATTAGTTTAGAAAATGTGTCACTGTTTTACTCTGGCATCTGTTCAAAGTCCTAATTCTGTGGATCAGTGTCTTTCAGATGAAGAAAGTGAAATCCTTTTTTGCCCCTGGTGTCTGAGCAAATTGATATCAAATAGTCTAATGAAAAGACAACTGTTGTTAGCAGAGGCAAGCAACAAGAAAATCTGGGACAGGAGGTAACTTTGTGATGGATTCTACATCCTCAGGGACTTTCTGGGCTCTGAGGATTAATTTTCTATTACATCCACACGTGGGGCTTTTCTTAAATACACTTCCAATAACAACTTAATACTTTTTTTCAATTACAACATCATAAAAGTGTGCAACTTTTAGTCATTCTGCCGCTGAGAAGCCAACACTTTCATCGCTGTGACTGTTGTTGCCACCTTTTACTTTTCCTTAACTATAGCATCTTTTTGCTGCCTCACTGAAGCTCTGATTTTGAAGAGAAAGGGTACTTGGCACAGGGAGAAAGAAAAAACCAAACCCCTGAGAGCTTTACTTCTGCAGCGGTTTATTGGTGAACCCTCATTTCCATAATAGTTGGCTTGGTATTCTGCAGGAACATCTTATGGACTTGAGAAGCCGTCGCCAGAAGTGCCTCTTCTCATTAGTTTAGCTCAGTTGGTTTATATGATTTTATTATATTTATATATATATTACTTGTCTTATTATATTTTAGTTTAATTATATTTGTTTATTCTGTTATATTTATTTCATTATATTTTTTATTATATTTATTTCATTATATTTTCTATTATATTTATTTCATGTATAGCAACTGTAAGAATACATTCACCAAAAAATGGGGCATTTTTACCCATTGGAATGTCCACACACTTGAATATGACAGGAGCCAGAGCATGACAGAGCAAGAGTTTGCTACAACAATCTTGTACTGCACATAAAAACGAATCGTATAGGGTATGACAGTGTGTGAGCCTATGATTTATAAATAAGTTGAATTTGGATTTCAATAACGTAACGGCTCATGGCCTGTTGTGGAAAAGTGGTCAAATAATTTACAGTGCCTCAAATTATTTGGAGTTCTCCATCCCTAAGCGTAGTGGGTGGGAGAAAGAAAACTAGATAGCAGAAGTCTGAAGATTACCTGTGCACTGAGGAGAGTCTACAGTGTTTGTGAGGCCATCTTCACCTCCTGGAAGAGGGATCAGTGTTCCCAGTCACAGGAATCGCTTCTGGTAGAACAAGGATTTTGAGTGCTTCTTTGCCTGGGGCCTTACTGAACCAGTTTGATTTTTGTTGGCACCAACAAGGAAGAGAAGCATTGATTTCACAAGACATCTCAGAATTCTTTCATTTGGGAAATTCTAAGCTAGTTGCCCCAAAAACCAGTAACTTGACAGTAACAGTAACAATTTTTGTAGAAGGGACTGGGCAGATTTGGAGATGTCCATGGGAGGGTTTGCTATTCTTCTGGGGAGAGCAGAGGTTCTTTGTGCATGCACAGGGCAAGCTGGAGTCGGGAGCTGCATCCCCCAGTTGGGATAAGGATGAGTCCATTGAATTGTGGGTGTCACTGGAAAATAAGGCTGCCCAGCTGCTTTCCCACACATTTTCTATCTCATCCACTGAGGAAAACAGGTAAAATCCTTTATGAGGATTCATAAGAAACAGCATTGTCATGTGTCAGTGTTCAGAACATAAACTGAGCTGAGTTAATCTTTGTTTTCTTCTGCACATCCGTTTTATAAAATAAAATTGGAAGAAAATTATGGTCGCAAAACCTGATATTTTTTTGGCCTCAGTTCTGGTCTTTGGTACAGAACTACCTGACAATTAATATTTGTGTATACCTTTTGAAATAGCTGACCTTTGGGGAGTTGACAGAGCTATAATATTTAGTCTTTGTATGCTAGCCTGGCTTTTAAACTCCCTGCCTAGTGGATGTAAGTTCAGTGGATACAGATCTGAAACTTGATTTCCTCAGTATAGCTGCATTAGCATTCAGCTGTGGGTATGTAAGATAATAGTATTAAAAGCAACCTTCCATCCTGTTGTCATGGATGCAGCACAGCCCAATCCTGCTAGCAATATACCACCAGTCTTTGTACAATCTCATTTTTATCTACAAATTTTAATTTCATTATGCCAGAAATTTCTGTCGCCGTGTATAATCTATGATTTTATTTTCTGTTTTGAGCATTAAAATGTAAGAATCGAGCAGCTCGCCTTCTTTGTCCGGTGTTCTTTTTTTTTTTTTTTTTTTTTTNTTTTTTTTTTTTTTTTTTTTTTGCATTCCAAGTATCTGTCAGTATTAGTTATGAGACTGTGTGAAATAAGTAGCCATGAAAGATGCCTGCTTTTATGACAGAATGAGTGGTTCCATGAATTTTAAAGGAGCACATTTGTATTTTCTGTTCTTGAACTACATGGGCTACTTGCAAATATGACAGAAGATAATTGTTTGAGGAATTATGATGCCTTTCAAGATTTTGCAGGATATTACTATTTTCATAATCTTTCATTTATCAGGTTATACGGCTTGATTTATTTATGTATGTAATTTGGAAATTAAAGTACTCCCATTCTGTCAGCAATAGGTACATGTTTTCTTCATATAGTTCAGACTCCCGTTAGCAAAAATAATGAATGTGCTAATTTTTTTGTCAGTTACTAAAGAAACGTGTCAGAATTGGGAGGTAGTCAGGTATTATTCTGAGCCACGTGAGACAGTACGGAACAGTTCGTATCGTTTCGTCGATGCCGTGGGATGGCGGGAGCGCGGCTTTCAATCTCTGAGCATCAACCGTGGCACCAGGCAGTACGTATATTCCACATTGTTATGATTTAAACGGCCACATCATGAGCAACGACTTCAACGAGGACTGGGTGTGAGTTGAGGAAAGGCTTCAAGCCTTTAATTGACTAAGAAAATCTTTTTAGTTGTGATTAGGGGGACCAGATACTCAGCTGGGGAGAACTGACGGTGCTCCATTGAATCAATTTTCCTACCCTGTCTGAGGTCAATGGAGCAGTGCTCATTTATAACCTGGTACCTGGCTTGTTGTTGTTAAAAAAAATTCAAACGTTTCAAGTCTGATGTTTGAGTGGAACAGTAACCTTTTATCGAGGAGCTTCTTGACTTAAAAAATTACATCAAAATCAATGGTAACATCTCTGGGCTAATAAATTTGATGCCATGGGCATGCAGTTGGTTGAGAGTTCGGATGTAGAAACTTACGACTGTCCTATTTGCTTGAAACCATGGTGGTCTATCTGTCATACTTTCCTATTTAGCATATAGTTGCCTTTTTAAAGCCTGAATGAGGCATCTCTGTATCTATATGAGGCATCTCTATATCTAAATCATCTCTATATGTATATGAGGCATCTCTATATCTAAAATGTCTCCACATCTACATGAAAACATCTCTATATCTAAAACGTCTCCACATCTATACGAAGCATCTTTTAAAGACTAAATGAAGAATCTCCATGCTCTTTTTCTGCTTTAGTCATGAAGTCTTGATATTTTTTTTCTCTTGGTAATTTTATCGCACTTCCCATCTTGCGATAACGACGCAGCAGGATTTTTATTTTATGGTAAAAAAAAAAATCATCAAAAAAAAAATCTGAGGATCTTTGTGTATTAAACTTGTTCCTAACATCTGAAGTCTGTTGCTGAAAATCCCCTCTCAAAATTCTGCACACGCCCATAATTAAACCGCTCTGAAGGTGCAGTCAGGAAAACCGGGCACCAACATTATGGAGTGAAAATTAAAGAGGCAAAACATCAGAGTGTCTACTGTATGTGCCTGCTGTTAGACACTCAAGCATGGAGAACAGGATACACCTCTATGGATGGATAGCTTTCCTTATTAAAAAAACACAGTAGGACGCACAGTAGGGGAACACACTAAAACAAGGCTTTGTAGTAATTTCCTTGGAAGAAATTTCCCAAGATAACAACTTGAAAAGCTTTTAATCTTATGACGAGCTGTATAGTGAGTTTTGCTGTAGGTGGTATGAAAAAAGACCATTAGATTACAGCTGATCTGGTAGAGCTGGTCCAAAGCCTCTTCCCTTCCAGCCTTTCTTCTCAAGAAAAGGATTAGACTTTGCACCAAAATGAGGGTTGACTAGATCAGTGTGACTCCTGGTATTTTAAGAACTTTAAATACTTGCCTCTCAAGTTTGAAATTATGTTAGAAAGTAGAAAGCCCATCTGAATCAATCAGTCTTTGCCATCTGAAGGACTTGGTCAAGCATGCTGCTCTGTGACACTGAACTGATTCATTAGATCAGGGTTTCTTCTGCATCTCTGGATTTAAACAGTGTTCCTTGTATTTTTGAGCTGATACTTTATTTTCGGGTCTCTGAAAAGTGTCCCTTACTTGTTGGGAGGAACATAAAGTGTTTCTCATAAAGCCCTGGAGAGGCATCCCACAGAGCTGGATCCTCAGTGCACCCCAACAGCCTTCTCACTGGAGTTTGCCTGCTTTATGCTGTCTATTCCACATGAATATTAAACCTCAAAGTGAAAAAAAACCCCACTTATCTGGAGAAATTTCCTTGCAAATAAATGGGAAGGCTGTCACATGTGTCATGGTTACCCGATAACCCTTAAATCACTCTGACTGTGGGCTCTGTGCTGCGCTCGGTGCCTGTTAATGTGTCAAGGGCCATACTCTGAAATCCTGTAATTTTTTCTAAACCATATCCTCCTGCATTTTGGTGTTGTGACTACGAGCTTGTGGCCCCAGAAGTTTGCTACGAGGAGCTGGAAGCTGTAGGTGCAGCAGGTGCTGCCCGCCCTTCCCTCCCTTCAGTGCCGGTAAGGACCAGGGTACCCAGCGCCGATGTGTGTGAGCATCAGAGGAGTTCTAACATCTTGTACCTATCTTGTGTCAGCCTCTGCGAGCTGAGAACAGGGAATGAACACGCCTGATAATGTGTTTCACATTGAAATAATTAAAGAGAATTGTTGCTGGAGGGAAATGTGCCTTTAAAAATTAACCCTGACATCTCTCTGACAATGTGGCTTATTACAAGAGATTCTTTTTCTTCTCTGGTTTTTTTTTTTTTGTTTTTTTTTTTTTTGTTTTATCAAACTTGGTATGCATTTTTCAGCAGCTTAGCAAACGTAGCGCCTTTGAAAACTTCCCCGAGTGAGCAGTCTGTTCTTAACATGAGTGGTCCCATCTATTTTCCACTGAACTTGCAGGACTGATATTTAAAGGATCGGGTCTAAAGTAAATGACGCATTCTGCTGTGCCCTGGAGCCTGTGCTGGTTATTATTGTTTGAATCTATCTCTTGATTACATATATTGTGGTATTTGATCACGCGGGGTGCCAGCTCTGAAATCTGCATGTTGGTCCTCCAATGGCCATTGAGCAGCTTCATTTTTTTTATTTCTTCTTACAGGGAATCAAAAGTATTAATTTCCATAAAGCACAAAAAGTTTAAAAAGGTTCTTTTTGATGGAGCTGGAGTATTTGAAAACAAAAGTAAATGCCTATAAAAGCGGTGTTATTTATTTTTTAAAATTCTAGGTACGGCAACAACAATTATATTCACATTTTTTTGATTTGTGGAAAGTTAAATATACAACCAGGTATCGATGTTCGGAAAGTTTGGTTCCACTATGTCATGCTATAAGCATTATTTACCAGTTCAAAAACCGTGCAACTTTTTATTGAGGTGAATTCCTACATTTTCAGTTCTCCATTTGGTCAAAACCTGTTAGTCCAGGGATAGGAAAATTTGGGTTTCTCTCAGTTTGTTCAATTATTTTCTAACTAATTTGAAGCTGCATTTAGAGTCTAAAAGGGCCTAGGAGGTGGTGGGACTAGGGGCCCAATGCTCAGGCTGCTTTTTCACAGAATCACAGATTTTTACCTCTCTGAGGTTGCTGGAACTGCCTCAGACTGTGTTCATTTAAAGGGCTCTACCTCCTGTACTCTTGCCAGTCAATGGGAGGAATTCCAGTGCATTATTCCAGCCTCAGTGGCCTGGAACTGTGCAGTTCTTGGGCCTGAGGAGTGGCTGAGATGCTGCTAAGGCATTTCTCACTTTCAATTCTGCAACTAAGAAACAGGGCATGCAAATTTTCCTTCAAATAATGAAGAATTGGGTTTTAATTATTTATTTATTTATTTTCCCTGCGTTTGACTCATGGGAAGAAAGTACAGGAAAATATTCAGGAGCAAGCACTCCTTTTAATTCTACTTTTATAATAATACTTTTATAATTAGTGCTTTTAATCTCTATTCTACCATTCTCAGTGTGCAGGGCAGGTTCCTGATTGACACAACCTGTATCTGTTAGCATCTCCCTGCTCTGCATTTGGCATAATGCTGGTTTATGCTGGTGGAGAAATAAATTTGAGCCAAACCCTGCTTCCTTCCTTGGTCAAGGGGAAGACATTCAGCCCTGTATTTCCCCTTCCACTGAACTTTTAACAATTTGGTGATCTTGGGCACAATCTTTCGGGGTGCTGAGTACCCCCATGGTCCCCATGAGTACCCCCCACCTAAATCAGGATAGCTGATGGCTCATGAGACCGCTTCGAACTGGGCACTTCATTAGTTAAATTTTAAAACATAAAATACTTTGAAAACGCTTCTCAATAAAACATTTTTCTTGGCTTGGAAAAGATTTTTAGCCTTTTTATACAAACAGCGACTGAAGAAGTATCTGTTGGTTGCTGTGACATTTTCTGTAAACCTGTACATAACATTGCCGGTGTGTTCTTTCTGGCTATTAAAGGCTCATTAAAAAAATTAAAGTCTCCACAATTTACAATATTTTCCATTGAAATAGCGTGTTAACACATTTCTTTAATCAGTGTGCAATTGTCAAGGGAAAGAACAATTCGTCTAGTATATGCATACATTAGAAAAAAAAGATCAGATTTAATTTTATTTGTTTTATATCTAGAGTTTGCTTATTTTTATTATTTTTTTTTTTTTGAAGGAATTCCTGCAGGGAAATGGTTAATCTATTTTTAACTAAAGCTTACTTTTGTAATCTATCCAGTGCTTAGAGTTCTGTCATTGATCTATGATTTATGTGATTTAAACCACCTCTTGGCTGTAACATTGGTTTCTATCCAAGATGCTGAGCTGAATACTAATTACGAGATCAAATTTATGCTGTTGGGCTAAGCAGCTGAAGGAGATTTCCGTGCAGGACTCCCTTAAACCATGCCACCGTTGAGCATTAGTGAAACATTTGAGGGGGAGGGGGGAAAAATGCTGGAAAAAAAAAGGGAAAAAAATATTGCAGAAAAGCTAAAGCCTCCTTTGAAAGCTTTATTTTTTGGCTCTCTTGAATGGCGGTACAGTGCTGTAGGCAGCTCTTCGGTGTGTAGAAGCCTGTGAATATGCACATGGGTCTGTTTTTACAAACAGAATCTCACTAATTCACCCTAACGATTGGGAAACCCGCTGAGAAAAGGCAAATGGCAGGAGTGAGCAAACAAATAAATAAGATTTGAGGAGATTTTTATTCCAAGATGGATTTTTATGCTTTTATTTTGACAAGTATCATGTTGTCAGAATGATTTATGGTATTTCATAGCATATCGGTAAATGCACTGTGGTTTGGTTTCTTACAGTAAGAAAGTCTTAGCAACAATAGCTTTGCTTTACCTCTCTTTAAAGCTTTTTTTTTTTTTTTTGGCTGAGAAATAAGTCGAGAGCACCAATTTTATTGAAAACATGGATCTCAGATTTTCCTTTGGTAAGAATGAGCAACACTCCTCTATCACCTCTGTAGAGGAGGTCGGGATGGCAGCAGTTTTCTTGGGTATAGGTAGTCAAACCATGTTCAAACAGCGATGAATCCAAAACCCAGTTGGAATAAAAATGAAATTTTCTGTAGAATTTTTGTGGATTAGAATCAGTTGGATATGTAATCTCGGCCTACAGATTCTTGTATAGGATGGAGGTGTCGTCATCAGACATACCTAAAGAGAAGGATGTGGATCCTCTTTTGTTTTCCCTGTGTTGTTCCTGGTGAAGATTGTTGTCCTGAAGCTCGCTGGCCGGGCTGCATGTGCTCGCGCGCCTTCCCTCTGTAGAGGTCACAACGTTGTGCCTGGAGTCAGCAGGCACATCCTGCTCAGTCCATAGGAGGCCCGTTAGCAGGGAATGAGTTTCCTTTTATCCTTATTCTTGCTCACTTTACAAACAAAACCCAAAACAAACAGAAAAATACAAACAGAAATAAAGCAAACAGAAAACCTTGACAAAGTTTCTTCCAAGGGCATTTTCAGACTAATAACCTCTCTTGTGTATCTAGTGCTCACTAGCTTCTTAATTTTCCTCCTTTTCTGATGTGGAGAAACTCATGTTCCAGTGAGATTTATATTTTTTGCTTATTAAAAATTGTATTTATTTATACTCTTCTTGCCGTCCTATTAATTTTTAAATATAGATTATTATAAACAAATTGTGATTCAAATAATGTATTCCATTTGGGTAGAATTTTTTCAGTATAAACAGGTCTATGTCGTACTGAAGCGGGACATGCTTGGGAACCATTTTATTAAGAGGAATCACAGTTCACAATCCCACTTGTTCTCCGGTGATGCTGTGCTTACTTCACTCATCTATATGTACAGTAGCTGACGTACCTAAGTGCTGCCAGCAGTAAACATAACTAATTACTTTACAGCCTTATGGCTGAAAAATGGGAGATTATTAAAAAAAAATCTGATGGAGCCCGGGGATGCTGAAGCCACCACACATTGTGGCTGTAATGTGACCTGAGAGGTCATTTTGGCAGCTGACGGGAAGTGCTAGTTGTGAGACACATCCCCTTATGCAGGGAAATAATTTGCACCATCCGCGATATTGTCGATCTTGAATGAGAGTAGGTAAAACAAGAAAAGTGAAGATGGGTCTTGGGTTAATTGCTGTCATGGTCTGAGGGACTTCAAAGGAATTATTTTAGCGGAAGCTTCATTAAATGGATTGGATATTTCACTACTCTAAACAGGTGGCTCAAGTGCTCCAAAGGGAAGCATCTGCAGATGGGAACCACCTCCTGAGACACTCCATACCCATGAAGCTGCCAGGGCAGAGAAGAGCTCCAGCTCCAGGGACACCCAAGGTGGGCCAAGGGGTGGCCATGTGACGGGGAGGCTTGTGGGAGCTGCAGATCCAAATAAAGACACTTTTCTCTCATTGAGAAGAGGCTGCAAACATTTGGGGAATTCTTGCTCAGTTTTGTAGCTTCACTGCACTCACACACTCACGATGCCACGTGCTTGCAGCCTTTTGGTGACATCAAATGTCCCATGGCTCCATCCTTCCCCTAAAATCTCAGCCTGTTCCTCTCAGAAGCGTCATGTACATGAGCTCTAATGCGTCTGCTGAGACCTTTGCTGCTCGTCCCACCAAATACCAGTTTGCCAGATCAAAACTATCCAGTCTGCGGGTGACAGTTAAAAGCATTGTTGAGCTGCCACATTACCCTACTAAAATACCTTAATTTTCTCTACCTTACTTCAGGAAAAATTTTGGAATGAAACTCCTGGGAACATGGTATTTTCTGTTCATCACAACCATACAGCTTGGGTTTGGAAAGTCTGCTGCTGTGTGGATTTGCTGGAGTGTGCTGCTTTCTCTAATGGCTAGCTCTGTCGGTGATTCATGGAAAAGGGAGCAAAAGCCCATACTGGATGGTTGCAGCAACATGGTGGTCATTGGTTTTCTCTCCTTCTCTATCATGACGAGGGAAGTTCAGATTTTCTCTGTCTTTCATTATGTAGGGTTATTTTCTAGATCCATGGATGTAAAATTGGTTGGAGAATAAAAGGTTTGAAGTCAAGTCAGGCTGCTGAACATCCAAAAAGAGAACCCCCCACTGTACAAATCAATTGTTTCCCCTTGGGGATGCAGTTACCAGAAGCAACAGAAAAAAAAAAATACTTCTCCTTAAGTCTAAATCCCAGCAAACAACAAAAATGTGAGGTACAATCAACAAAGCAAGATTTGGGATGCCTTTCTTCTGGAAGTACTAGCAGTAGAAGACTTAATGTATCTCTGAAGCAGTGCTTGGTTTTCACAGAAAAGGGCTATAAGTTAGGATATCACTTATAAATAAGTATAAGAGGTCTGTAATTTCTGCAGACCAGTGAAAATTAATAAAACCTCGGGCGAGCTATTTGATAAAACTGAGCAGACAAAACGTGTGTAACTACCCGTAGAGCGGCTGACGTGATGAATGATGATGGATCCAACCTCATCTGAAATTCTTTAGGAATAATAGCAGCATAAAGGAATTTCTATAGGGTACTTAAATGTGCCTGAAACAGAACAGTATATTGAAGGTTGCATATTATGCTACGAATGACAAGTATTTATGATTGGAAGGTCTCTATGTTGGGATTATCAGTTTTTTAATATACTTTCCTGGTGCTTTAATCTTTTGACTTAAAGAACCATTCAAGGGTATATATAAAAAGAGGCTAATATGTAAAGAATATATTAAAAAGAGGCTGATTCCTATAACTATACTAGAGAGAGAGTAAATACCCTCTTACCTCAAGAAAATCAGCAGTGTCTGATGGTACACGGATGGTTTTCTCATGGACTAATGAATGTTCTCCTTGAGGAGCAGCTAGTGAGAGACATGCCTGGGTGGCAGCCAGGAGGGTGGGCTGCAGCCCAGCTCAACTCAACAACTCCTCCTTATAAAGGGGAAAGAAAAATCCTACTGTGTAGTGCCAGTTGTGTCTAGTGAGTTTTATGTTAATGCAACTGCAGATGTAGTTGGGGCAAAAAATAAATAAATAAAAAAAATGTATATTATTTTAAATCTATGGTCACAGTGCTTGTAGCTAAATGTGGTGGCTGAAGAAAAATACAGGTGTATTGTGCCACTGAGTTGACAGGGTACTATGAATCTGCATGCCCTCATTTTGCTGGGACAGAATCTTAGGCCAGCCATGGTCTTCAGGCTGTTAGCAATTTCCAATCAGCCAGGAGCTTAACTTGGGAGAGGCAGGTGCCCTGAACCGGTTACAGGTGTATCCTAGACCATAAATGTCATGCTCTTGACAAAGGAAGAAGTTTGATGAGGATGGGTGCTTCTCCTCCTGACTGTTTTGTGTTTGGTTTTTTCCTGTTTGTTTTTTTTTTTATGACCAGTGCACACTTAGTGGGCTGGGTATAGCTTTGTATACTTTATACTGATATCAATATTAGTTTCATATTTCATTAAATCTGCTCTGATTTCAACCCGTGAGTCTCCTCTCCTTTTCCCTGATCCCTCTTCTTGCCTAAAGAGTCATTGCTGGGTGATAGAAAACTGCTATAGTCTAGCTCTGAATACGGGTTAAGCATAGACACTGAATAATCTCAAGTGGGATGACGCAGAGTTTTAGAAGTAAAATGCCCCTTCTGCAGAACTTCTGCCTTCCAGTTGTCTTTGTATCTCTGGAGTGTTGTAGTCATGTTCAAAAGAGAGCTAGAGATTTTGATTAAAGGTTTTTCTAAAAGTGCGATGAACACAATCTGCATTTGTTACAGGTTTGGAAGAGAAGAAACTTTTGTGCAATGCACAGATTTATTTGTAAAGCCTTAAGGTTTCCAGCTTTCCCTAACCTTTGTGAACATACTACAGCAACCTGTTCTCTGAATGTCTTGGTCCTCTTAGGTCTATGAGAGCTCTTCGAGATAGAGCTAATTTTTTTTTCAGTGTTGACTATAGAGGCTTTTGCTTTTGGATCAGAATGTCCTTTTTTCAACCCTGCTACCAGTGACCCACTGCATAGTAAGTGTCTCACATTATAAAGTGGTTATTCACAGAGGGCTTTGACCAACACAGTCTGGAGAGTGGGAGATGCTTTCCTGGCAGTGGGATGCGAACATTATGGGGCAGATCTTCAGCCAGGATAAAAATCCTGTTTGGTTGCTGCAGCTCAATGGGTGTCTGTTAATTCATGTGGAGAACTCGCGACCCCAGCGAGATCACAAAGTTCAATGTCTCTGACTGAGTGCAGTACTTTGCAGCCAAGATTGAAATGTCTTTCTTCCTATAATTCCATTGAATTTTGATTGTTCCAGAAGTATTTTAAATTGTTGGGATTTTATCCAAAACTATGGTATTCTCCAAGACACCTTTGAGGAATGTTCTGTGTGTTCTTCCTTTCTCTTTTATTAGGTCATTGCATGAGTAGGAGTATTGAGCCCTGAGGTGGTGTATGAGTAGGAATATTGAGCCCTGAATGCTCACCTGGATCCTCTGCTCATAGGCTGTATTCATCATGCACAGAGGTTAAACTCTGTTGATTTATTACCTTGATGAACCTAAATACTTTATTTGTTAATTTACTTACATCAAGATTTTGAGGGAGCTCTTCTGGCCGAAGGAGTGTCCCTCAACAGCCGTGTCTGGAGGACAGACCAGAAGGCTGTTTTGTCTGCCAAAGATGTGCTCTGGGCTCTTTTCTCTTGTGTTTTGGTGATAAATTAAAAGGTAGAATTGCCTTGTGCTGGAATGAATCCCCTGAGCAGAGGGTTTGCAGGGCTGCTTGTCATCAGTGGAGTGCAGCCAAGCACTCGTCATAGAATACCAGGTTGAAAAGGACCTCAAGCACGATCTGGCCCAAACTTTCTTGGCAGAAGCATGGTCTAGATAAGATCAGTCAGCACCCTGTCCAGCTGAACCTTAGAAGTGTCCAAGGCTGGAGAATTCGCCACTTCCTTTGGCGAATTATTCCAATGGCTGATCGTTCTTATTGTGAAAAATTTTCCTCTTGTGTCCAGTTGGAATAGTGGATCTAGAAAACAGCAGAAAAGCTTAACTTTAGAAATTTGACCATGCAGTGCGTGAGTAAACTTCACCCTTGGAAAGGTCTGTCACCTTTCATGAAAACATTCAACATTAAAATGGTATCTATGTGGAGTTCAGTGTTGAAAGGTGTTGGAAGCACATCACAGTCACAAGTCATGTGAATTAAGAATATTCATGATATTTTGGATAGATTTGTGGACGATTCTTCATGAAGAATCTAGTGTCCATTTGAACCTCAGAAAAGCCAACTGAAAAAAAGGCATCTGTTTTTTTCAGTGTTCAGCACTATCTTTCTTCTATGGTGGCAGGATGTTGCTCTGACCAGGTGTTCCCTGCTCAGCTACAGGTTATGTGCTGGGATGGAAACCCCTCTGAGCAGACAGTGAGCACCTCTCACTGGGAGAAAGTTTCTAGTTGGGGTGAAAACCAATCCCTCCTGTGCTGCTGTCTCAGAGTGGTGGTATCTCCCCTGTCATCCTGGTGAGTGACACAGGACACATGGTGAGGCCATCTCTGCTAATGCTGCCTGCATCTCATCATCAAGTCCTTGCTCCAGGTTAGATCAAGAACCTGAAAACCAAGATCTGCTCCTAGCTGTAAGCCCATGAAACCTCGTACTTATACAAGAGCTGTTTGTGTCATTAGCAGGATACTTAGAGTCAACAATTTTAGCTGTGGACACATAAATACCCTGTTCCCAAACATGACTCCAGAGTATGTATTCTTCATGACGATGCTCTCTAGGTCTTCCTCTTTTACACAAGCAAGAAGCCTTGGCTCCAAGCCCTGTGATCTCTCCTAGTTTACCTTGTGTTATGTATTTTCTTGTTCGTACTGTTTTGACCTTCTCCAGCAGAAGGTGTGGCAGTCCTTTAGTGGAGCACTGTGAAAGTACCTTGGGGTTCTCCTTTCTCAACTGATGGGTGCCCTGCTTGAGATGCTCCCTTTTCTGCTGGACTTAAAATAAGAATTACGTTGTTGTGTTGCAGTCACATCTATCAGCTGGTGAGCAGAGCTTCTTGAAACCAGCAGGCTATCCTGTATATTCAAGCTTCCTCGATTCCATTAACATTTTGTTAATGAAATAGTGCTTTGTCAAAGAGTCTTGAAAACTTAAAAGGGTCTTTAAGCTTCTTCCATGAGTCAATACCATGTAATGTCAACTTTACCATGAAGGGATAATTTGGAGATGTCACACAAAGCATGTGTTATGCCATTTGCAGTCTAGCAAAACAGCTCAGCATTTATGTTGTTTAATCCATCTTCAAAAATCTTTTGTTCTGAAAAAAAGTTTGAGATCAATCTTGTCAGTAGTTGCTGACACAAAGCTGATGTAAGTTGCTGTGCTCCTATTGACTTCATCTGGGTTGTAACGATTTACCCCAGCCTTGAATTAAGCCCAAATTAGGTGTATGAAGAACTTTGATATCAAACTTTTAAGGAATATAGAGCTGAATGGCATACATCCTGCCAAGGAAAATGTGGGGAAAAGGAGAAGGAAGTAAATAGTTTGCAGTGATCTGAGGCAGCACAGATGTAATTTGAAGAGACATAAAAAAAGCAACATTATCTAAAACTTTATGTTTATTGTACCTACCATGTAAGGAAGTCGATTCATCCTACTGGAAATTGAAGTAACACTGTTTGGTTTACCTTGATACTTTTAAATCCTTTTTAATTAAAGCTCTCTGTAATTGCTGTAGTTGATTGTAACAAAAGGTATCCTCAGCATTCTTTGAAGACAATATCTACCTTGCTTCATACGTGGCTGCGTCCAAAATACTTTTCTGTGCTTCTTCCTTAGCTGTGTTAAATGTATTCCTGTTTCAGGCTTCCCAAATATATGGAGTTAATTCCACAATAAGTAAAACGATGTAAACTTCTTTAAACATATTTCATGTATTTTGGTGGCAAAGGTTTGACATTCAGGATTTTTCTTTCCAATCAGGTATTGTAGAGACTAGCAGCATCCCAGACCTGCCGGAGGAGCTTAGCAGGAGCAGAGCCAGTGCCGCACCAATGATGTGGGTGAGTGAGTGAGTGAGTGGGGAAAAAAATAGTCCTGATGTTGTATTGCTGCTGGTGGGTCAAGCCCACCGAGGTAATTTGAAGGTTCTTTCTGAGTAAGGGATACTTTCTGGCTTGATTGCACACAGCAGGAGGAATAATAGTCTGAGGCTCTTTATTTGTATTTTTATGCTAGTTTACAACTTGGGAAATACACGGGGCAGAAAACAACTGCTCTTTCCATGAAGACCTACAGAGGGTTTGCAGCCTCGGTGCTCCAGTTGAGGTCACTGCAAGAGCAACGAAAGTGAGATTAAAATCAGGAAATAAAGGAAGCACATTGCAAGTGCAGGCTTTGAAATCATTTGGAAGCAGGTTGTACAGCACAGAACGTGTTTGAGCTGCCTTATGATGCAAGAGGGTCTCAAACTGGTTAGCTCCTCTTGAGCGATGCCTTGTAGTAGTAAGCTACACTATACATTGAGTATATATAGTACATGAATAATTTAACAGATTAAATTTGGGAATTATCTCCCAGATCCCAGTGCATTTGTCCACATATTTTAAAGGAATAATACATTTAGTAAGTAGGAAAGTGTGAAAAAAACCACAAAAGCTGAACTGCTCATGAATTTTATCCTGGCCTGCTCTTCTAAACTGAACTTGGGAGTAAGCACGTTGAATCTGAAATACTATGGTTGGCACTGCTGCAAAAGGAAGCATGTGGCAATGGAGGCAATGTTGAAATTGAGTTTAAAAGAAATGCAAAACCAGGTACTTCTAATAAAAAAAATGAAAAATAAAAAAATTGATCCAGGGAATAATGTAACTGTATATATGAAGTGCCTTTCAAAAACTGTCCCAAAAGCTTTACACCTTTTAATAAGGCAGCTACAATCTAAATAAGAGGAGTCTGAGAAAGTGGTGTAGGATGTTATGGATTTTGATCTACTATTTAATAACTAACTAACTAACTAACTCCTTGAAGACAGTAGATACTGAAGAACTACTCCAGATAGTAGAAGTTGTGGAAAGAGATGGGGTTTGTACCTGCAGCAGTGGATGTCTCAGGGTATTGGGAGGTGGCTAATGCCAGATGTGTGATTGCAGTGGGACCAGGGATAGATTTCGTTAGCTGAGAGCAGTGGGATTAAATCCTATTAGATGCAACTGTCCTCTCAGTAGTGAGTACGAGACTACCTTGCAGGTGCAGAGCAAC
The DNA here is from genome assembly GCA_013396935.1 of Baryphthengus martii. Lineage (NCBI taxonomy): Eukaryota > Metazoa > Chordata > Aves > Coraciiformes > Momotidae > Baryphthengus > Baryphthengus martii. The sequence continues at coordinate 50,808 of VWZK01012750.1, forward strand.
TTAGATGTTACCAAAAAGCAGGCATTACAAAGGTTAAACTAAATTGTTTAGAAAAAAATAGTCAATGCCTGATACAAAACCTCCACAGATCATTTGAAAGACTATTAGGCTTCTGCTTCACTTAAAAATCCATTTTTTATTGCCTTAACCTTATCAATGATTTGAACGTCTGTTTGTACGTGATCTCTCCTTGTCTCAGTTCTCTGTATATAAAATGAGAATGGTACTTTCTTCTGTATTTTTCTGTATTTTTGTGTGCAAAAGATAAATTCTGGGGAAAGCAGCTCTGTGTTTAGACAGTACCCATCCTAGCAGAACCCTTATGTTATCCAGGGGTTTCCAGGTCTGGCTACAGAACAGGCAATGGTCATTTCTGAATCAAGCAAGTTATTTCCTCTATAGGACATTAAATTGGATAATTGAAAGAAATCAGTGTTTTTACCACTCTCTCATATATTTCTTATTCTAGCTTCCTTGTTCCAGGTGGTTTGACCAGAGGTCTGTGGTGGTCCAGCTTGTTGGAATGTTTTGTGCTCAAACCAGGAGGATGCTATAGATGGAGCTGGTCTGTGAGTAAGTTTTCTGGAGGCCATTAAGTCTCCTACAGTTTTTGGTTGTTTTTTTTTTTTTTTTTTTCTAAAGGAGACATTGCTCTGTATGTGCCTGTGTATGAGGAAGAGAAAGAAAGAGCATTGCCTAGAGGGTTTCAGTTATCACACTGGCTAAATATCCCTTATTTTTAGTTGGAGTCTTCTGAATACGAGATCCTACTACAGGTAGGTGAAGTGACCTCTTCGGTTTTGAATCTGCTCTTCTCTGGCAGATGCAAGGCTGCAGCTTTGAACAGGAACCCCCCTCCTGCTCCATGCAAAGCTCTTTGAATTGCCCCTGATACACTTCTAAGGCTCCCCGGTTGCGTGTGAGGCCCTTTGAAGATGAATGCCCCAGCATAAGGAAAACATGAAACAAAACCGACTCCCTTATGTCAGAGTGTGCGGCAGATTTCTCAAAGATCTTCCGTACAATGGCCGCTCTTTGGTGGGTGAGAGGAAATAGGCTGGTTCACCGGCTTGTAAAAGCAGAACAAAATTGCACAGGGCTGTCCATTGGGTGGTAGATCAGGCAAAAAAAAAAAAAAGAAAATAGGCATTTGGGGTTCTCCACAATACTGAAGTCTGACAAAAGTTATTTCAAGTTGACTTCATTCGATCTTAGTCCAACAAAGACAAATTTAGTATTATTAATTTTTCTTCCCCCTGAAGTTTGCTGTATTTTCAAGTCAACAGATATAGCATGTCCTCCTGAGGGGGGAATATTTTTTTCTATCTCCGTGTAAATCATTACAGCCCAGCTCCTTAGGCTATACGTAACCATCATAATTTTCTGGTACATTTTGGACGTGACTTAAGAGTTCTGGGAGCTGAAGGGCTCATGAGTCCTTGGGAGAGTGGTAAAACCATAGGAAATTTTCTCTTATCTGTGCTGTTCTGAATATTTCTGGGACAATTGGCATATAACTATACATCAATATGTTTTTTAAACCTGATGGATCAGTTCTACTGGCCCAGGGAAGTGGTCATGTATGATCTCAAAGTTTTCATTGCCATCAGATGAATGAACCCATTTCCTTGAGGGGTTAATGGGCTTGAAATGTGAAAAATTGAACTGATGTCCCAAGGGGAGACTAGGTGTAGAAACAAAAGGGAAGTGGAACAGTAAAAGAGATTAAAAAGAAGAGAGAGATTGGTTAATAGAGATTGGTGATATTCTTCTCACCTCTTTTGGGTGACTACTACAATGCAGATGTGTGAACTCCTTGTAAAGTAAATGGGGAAAAGCAGAACCCTCTGGGCCACAATTCTTTTCCATATGTGATAGATCCCTCTTCCTTCCAATCAATTAATTGCATCCTAAACCCATCTATTTCTCAACATTGACTTTAAAGGGATTTTAGATGACTAGCTCAGATATAGCTGTCTACACAGTAAGTGATTAAAGTTGGGTTAGATGAGCTGGCAGACTACACAGATTTTTTTTTTTGATTTTTTTTTTTCTACCTTCACGCAAACCCTAAATCAAAAGGCATCTCATCACAGTATTATAAAATACAGCCTTCAGAGCGATAGTCTTCTACTTCCTTATTCTGGCATTTGTAGGGAGGAGGGAGACTCCCATCAATTTAAAGAGAGGTAAAGATTTCATCTCCCTCTAGAAATCATGGCCGTAATGGGAGATTCAGACATTTATGAGATTTGCTTAGCCAAGACAGAGCTGAGCATGTGGATGTTTCCATTTACTTTATAGTATTATAGCAAAAGCAGAATAAAATGCTATTTTTAGTTGGTTAGGGCTTTTTTTTTTTCTTTTCCTCTCTCCTCTTTTTATTAAGCTAATGGCCAAATATATACCTGAGGGGACAGATACAGTTTGTGTGGCCTTATAAATTGAAAACCTTCCCAGCCCTCCCCTTGCCTGCAAAATAGGCATCAACTGTAGGTGTTTATTAATGGGAAACCTTCCAAACAAAACATTCACCAAACAGGAATTCCCACAAAAATCTCTGTAGTAACTTGTACCTGGTTTCTATTTGAATGTTAAAACCAAGTAAGGTTTTAAGCAAGTTTCTGGCAATTGGTGAATATTGGGTTCCAAAAGCTGGCAAACTTGGTACATACTATATGTATTTTTTTAAGTCAATATGGATATCAAGGACAAGAGAGAGCAAGGCAAGAGATGACTTCTTTTAGTTTTAAATCAGGGACTCACTGTGACACTGCGCATATATTTGTTTCCTAAAAATGTTAGTTTCTTGGCATAATGGGTAAAGGATCAAATTATTATTTTCAACATACACATAAAGCGAGTGTCCCTTTTCCTATCTGTAAGCAATGTTCTTCTGCCAAATTCTAGGCATGACTTTATTTTTTTCCTAATAAAATGTGCATATCTCTTCCTCTGATAGCCCACAGATGAATATTGATGGGTGCAATAATTGGCTTTTTATTGGTATATTGTGTTCTCTCAACTTCCTGCAGTAAATCCTTTTCAAGTTTTACTTCTCTTGCACTTACAAAAGTTGATAATCCTACAGGACGTGCAAATAAAACTCAATATTTTGATGTGTTGTACGAGTAGTGTATTGGTAGCTGGTATCTCTCCTTTTATCTTTTCGAGTAGAAATATCTCAGTTGTTGCTGCCTGTATTTAGCAAGTGAACTCAATCTTTCTCCTCTATCTGTTTTCCTCTATTTGTCCCTAGCTTGAAGGGTTGGTGGCACTCGATGGTGGATAAACGCAAGAAAATCTAATAACGCCTTTCTAATATGCCCATTTATCTGGTATCATATTTTATTTTAACTCTTAATGCAACTGTATAATCATCGCTCCATTGCTATAATTGGATTTCAAAGTATATTCATGCCATTTAATTACATCTATAGCCTTTCTATAAGCTTATTCAGAGTAATTAGTAATCTTATAATTTTTAGTGGAATTATATTTTATATCCACTGTGCTCATTTTTCTCTTCAAGTTCTTCACCACATTTACACCAATTTTGCTTTTTACGCTGGAATTTCTGGCATAAATAATCATTAAGGTTTGTTTGTGTTTCTTTTTTTTCTTTATTTTTTTTTCTTTCCACTGTGATTGTGAACAGAGTCTAATCCAGCTTTCACTGAAGCCAATGAGAACGTTTTCATTCACTTCAGTGGAAACTGGATCAAGCTAATAGGCTGCAAATTGCAACCAAGACAAAGTCACAGCTTATCATCGAAATCATTGTGTAGCAAGGCATGATGGAAGGTACAAAATAACTGATTTTTTTTTCCAAATTTTCTTGCCATATAATTTCTAGATTCTCTTGTCATACTTTGTTAATTTTTAGCCCTAAGTTATGGCATTGCCACAAGTTTGAAAATAGCAATTTTAACCTTATCTATTTGACAAATTAAACCCCACTTCCAGTTAAATATTTTCATAAAAGGGTCTAGAACTTTGCTTTCCAGAAACAAAATCAGCTATCTATTAATCTCAAATAGGATAGCTTGAAACTGGGCAATTTTTCAGTTTTAAAAAATATTTTTTTCTTCATTTTCAACTGCAAAACAAACATTTGATACTTTTTTTTTTTTTACCAGCTCTCTGTGGTGTCACTTCAGAGCTGTGTCAGTTCATTAATATAATTGGTCCTCATGCTGCTGAATATAAAAACCTACAAACACTTCCATCTAAAAGTGTAATTCCAGCAAATTACATTCGCAAGTAGGCACAGATTTATGATGTTCACTTTTTCCAACATTTTAATTTTGCAACTGAAGGGTGCTAACTATATGTGCCAAATCAGATTATTATTATTTTTTTAAACTATTGCAACTTGCTTGTTAAGGACTTCTTTTTCCCTTCTGCGCTGCTCCCATTCTGTTGATTAGAGGTTTGTTGCTTTGGTAATGTGTCTCTCTCCTTCAGGCAGTTAATGATTACAGACAACTCTCTAACCTATAATTTGGGGGGAAGGTTATTGAGAAGGTGATATGGAAACAGTTGTAATTGGTTCTGTAGCTTAGAAACATTCTTAGTCTTTGCTGGCCAGGTATCAGATCCTGGGATTTAGAGCACAACTGGCGCTAGTGTCCAGGATTAAAGAAATTTTATTGTGTTATTTATTCCCAAATCGTGCCTGTTTTCTGGTGGAAGATGGTAAACTCCTATTTAATTTTTAATAAAATGCCAACGTGAATGGTGCCTGTCCTATCCCAGGCAGAAAGTGACCTTTGCAGGCTTGAGGATGGAGTCCCTTGGACCTCCAAGGAGAAATGCTCATGCAGTGGAGTGGTGGCCCATCATTCCTGGTGTGATTTTAGAGTCTTAGGAACATTTGTGAGCTGAGACATCTGGTTTCAGATGGCAGGTTAATAGGCGTTTGTTTGTCCAGTCTTGTAACTCAAAATAGATCAGTTGAACAATTTGTACTGGACCTTTTTTGTTCTTCCAGCATAGAGTAGAGTTGTTTATGAGCCTTAAATGGAGAAAACCTTAACTTTAGTAATTTTGTAAGTAATCATTTAAATGGAGGAGTGTGAGCACCCATGCACTAGAAATTCAAATCCTATCATGCAGTTATTTCCATATTGTATGTAGGTTCCTCTGCACTGACACTAATGGGAGCCACGTTCCCACATCACTGGGACACTCCTCATCAGAAGCTGGATTTTTTCACTAGATGCATATGAGCAATTTGTACTGAAATTTTGTGGAGGAAAAAAAAAAAAAAAAAAGACTAGTGTTTTGCCACTTTAAAGCCATGGCAACATCACAATGTTCTCTTATAAATGACTCCACGAATTAATTGCAAATTACTTATTAATAAAACAAATATTCAGCTGTCACTTGAACTAAACTACCCGGTATGCTTAATGATTATTTTTTGAGAAAACACTTTTGTGTTTGTTTGATCTGCCTTAGCGTTAACAGCGGTAGAAAACGAAAGAGGAGAGCATTTGGTGTCGGAGTGGAAACTTGAAACTGGCAAAAAGGAGAGGAGAAACATCAGCTAATAACAACAGAAGAGGTGAAAAGCCCAAAGAAATAGCAAATCCTTAAGAATTATGTTGTAAAGCTGCTCCCCCCAGCAGCCCCAACTAGGTAATGAGGGTAAAATCTGGTGACACAGGTGGGCAAATCTAGCAGCAAAGGTTTTCACAGTAATATTAATTCAGCCGTGTTCCATGTTCGTAAAATGAGCATGAAAGAATTAGCCTCATATGGGGTGGGGAAATGTTTGCAAACTGCAGAGAGACTCTCAAACGAATGCAAAATATCATCTGCAGTTCTGCAAATGATAATAAAAATAAATGCTGCTCATTAGGGAAAGTGAATTCCTCATGGCTCTGGCATTAGCCTGGGACAGCACCATGGAACTTCCAAGCCCAGCTCTTCCGTGTCCCACTTGAACCAGCTGAGCCCAAGGGGACCTTCATGGGTGACCGTGGTGAACCCGAGGGGTGGGGCGATTTTTTCCACGGGCATCTTGCTGAAGCGGTGCATTTTTTTCCATGTGTTTTCCATTGCGATGGGCAGATCTAAATAGGTAATAAAACCTTTATGCCCTTTGCTGCACCACTGCTGCTGTTTACAAGAGCAGGGACACGGGGCCCTGTGAGAGCAAGGCAGTTATGCTTGAATTTTGAACACATCTCGGGTGTCCTTCTGCTGGGGCTGCTAAATTATTTACCACTCAGCAAGCGTGTGCTGGTGCAAGATATTTAAAGGAGGGAATCTGAGGTGAAACCCCATCCGTTTCCCCAGAGCTGACACTGGAATATTCATTATCACATTAAATCTAACCGCAGCGAAAAAATGACGGCTTCCGTTGATTATGTGCTTGCATAAAAGACTTCTTTGGTGGCGAGCTCGTGTGTCAGAGATCTGAATATAAAATCTAGGAAGTAGAAACCATTCTCTTTATGGTAAATTTGCCTTCTTGGAAGTTATAAGACCTGGCAGGTTTAAACTGTGTTTTAAACCTGTGGTGGATTATATGATTTTTCTAACCGGCCACAAGCAATACTAGAGGAGCACACGTCACACATGCCCAATCCCAGCCACAGGCAGGGTCAGGATTTCCTACGCTAAGAAAAAAACATAAAATGCAGATTCGATATCTGGAGAAGAGTACATATTTATCTCAGTATAATGTCGCTTTTGCAGGGTCGGTACAGACATGCCTTCTGGAGCACTGGAGCGAACAGCCCTTTCTGTACACACCTGCCCTTTCTTCCTCCTCTTCAACCCAAGCTAATGCTGGAACAGCATAGCTTCGAGAGGTGTTTGAGGAACCCTTTGGTGTTATGGCTGCAGAAAAATTCAGGAAAAATGCGTGGGATCAGCCTCAAAAGAGACATGAGGTATTTTTTTCCTCTCTTCATCCATTCCTTGCTCCCTCCCCGTCTTCCCTCTCCACCAGAGACCCTGTTGAATTTAAAGGCTGAATTAAATCTTCTTCTCTGGGAGGCAGAGAAAATAGGACGAGATGAAATGCTTTGAAAGGTCACCTCTTGAGCAGGTTGTCCCACTGGGAAGCAGGAGGGCTGGTTGTTCTAGTCTGCTTTGGTCTGTAAAGGAGCTTCAAAGGAAAGTGGCATAGTGAGGGCTGGCTTTGGTGGAGGTGGGCACGTGCAGAAGTGGGAGAAGAAAATCTCTTTCTGTTAATGCTAAGAATGATGATTCACTCACAATTAGTAATTCATTGAAACATGTAACCAATTGCATCAGCACAAAGAATAAAAAAGATAAAAAAAATCAACTTCCTCCATCCCATAATATATACAGCAGATTTTCTGCTTTGGCAAATGTCTTGTAAGGAAGAACGTGACCAGAAGCCAGGCTTGTCAAGTCATCAATGGCGCTTGATAGAGCTTCATTTGGAATGCTGGTTGAAGTGAATCCATCATCTTCCAGAAAATAATGAACTTTCTTTTTTTTTCTCGGAATGCTGGAAACACTTTATGGCACATTCTTCTCTTGATGCTTCTTGTTTTCATCTTTAGTTGGAAATTTCTTAGTGAGAATAAACACAGTAGATACAAAAGTGATGGGCACCTTCAGCTTTCACCAATGCTTGTAGAGCCCACAGACAGAAACAAAATGATCTCTAACTATAATTGAGAGCCAATAAATAAATAAATAAACATTTAATCAATATTTAAAGGAGGAATTACATGTGCCGCAAATCTCCTTTTATATTACACTTAAAATCCCCTTACTTGCTCTTTAGTTTTTATGGGTTTCCTTATCTTCAGTATCACATAATCATATTTCGATGGGGTTTGCTTCCTTGCTGCCCATCTGCTCTTCCTCTTCTAGTGCGGCGTTCGTGCCAGAACACAGTCCCAATGGTTTCCTTCTTCCATGCTTTGATGTCAAACACCCCAGGGATTTGGAACTTTTTTTCACTCGGGTTCAAACAGAAAAGAAAAATATCTGATTTGTGTGAGTGATAGGTACTATTTTCAAATGTAAATGTCCAGAGCTAGAGCAGCGGAATAAGGGGAGGTAAACACAACTCTTGTTTGATTCCTGCTGATGTTGAGTGTTGGTCATGGGGGAGCAGTTTCACTGGGACCCGATGGCCATGACCTGCCCTGCTGTTGGCCATGGTAAAGCTTCTCCTGGTCCCAGGAGAAGGATGTAGACAATATACTTAGCATCAGGTCTGTGAGTAGGAGGATCATCCTCTGAGGATATTAAAAAATATGAATCTAGGAGCAGAGAGGGCAAGGCTGTGTTCTCCTCTGGATGTCCACGCTGCTTGTGTGGGTTGCCCAGTTAGATCTGAATTAGAGGTATCATTTTGAGTCTTCCTGTGTGCTATTAATCCTAAAAATACTGAATTAGTACTCTTTGTATATATATCTGTCTTATTTTCAGAGTTAAGGAAGATTTTGCATACTGTGTCTTACTAGTTTAGGAGCATAATGGTTAAGGTTTCCCTGAAAGGGGAGATCATTTCTCTTCCAGTGCTGACAGGAACTCTCTCAAAACAGTCATGTGCTGCCTTCTGCTTTAACAAAATTAAAATAAAATAAAATTATATAAATCCTTTCTAACTCAACAGCTGGCTGCGAGTTAGCCCTTGGATCACAGTGGTCTGTGAGTACAGCTGGAGATATTATCCTCGCTCTCACTGTCTTTGCTGGGCATTAAGGCCTCATGATAACTCAAAAGAAAATGTATTTTTAAAAGATATTCAGTGTCTGCAATGGCCAGTATTTGAATCTCTGTTTTCAAATTATTTTTTAATTAAACACAAGGTTGTTGGGCTTTTTTTATGATAAAAAAGTGCCCCAAAGTACAGTTAACCCAAATTCTGAGGAGTTTGTGCCAGTAAAAGTTTGTCTTGCTTTTTTTCAAATAATATTTGCATGATATCTCGTAAGGCTGAGTACAGAGCTGCCTTGTTACAGGAATCCAGCAGGTCATCTCTGTCATAGTGGTGAGGGTCAGAAGCTCAGAAGATGCTCATTCGTGCTCAGTGTTGTTAATGGCAAAATCCCTCAGAAATCGATCTACTAAAGCAGAACCAGGGGCTCAGCCCCTAGCAGGGCTCTGCCTTTCCCATCCCAAGGGTGACTCTTGACTTTCTCCAGTCTGGTGTTGTGTGAGCTGGTTTTGGTGGGAGTAAACCAGAAGGAGATGAGTACTACCAGAGTTCAAACAAGTGGAGGGTACACGGGAGGTGAGCAGGGGACAGGACAAAGGGAAGCCTAGGAGAGATTCTTAAAGGCCAAGTTTAGAAAGGAATGATTGCTTGGAAGATTAAAGAGATCTTCTTTGAGACACAGATGCAAGACATGAGGAAAGGCTGGGAAGAAGGCAGAAGTGGGTGGAGGAAGCTGAAGCAGAGCTGACAGCTTGAACAATAAGAGGAAAGGGCTCTCTCGACTTTATTTTGGATAATGAACATGTGATGAAGAAGAAGCACATGGGTTGATTGTCCGTGAGGGAAGAGACTTGAAAAGGAAGTGTGGGGCAGATGTCTGAAGCAGATGAGAAGCCACCATAAGGCTGGTCATGAGACCAATAAAGATGAAGGGTTTGGAAAAGGAGGGATGGCTTTAGTAGTGGGAACAGGCTTTAGCAAGAAAAATGAAAATAAAGAATAGTATGAACTATATGGGAAGCATTGTTGCTGTTACTATTACTACTATAACTATTATTTACTAAAGGCTGGCTTGTTTTGAATCTCATAAAGAACTTCTGTCAGAAAAGTGGAAAACAAATTCTAAATGTTGACTTTTAATTCGACTTTGTTTATTAGAGCAAAGACTGTTAGTTCTGTTTTACTAATATCTTGTAAGTAAACACAGTGAGAACATTCAGTGTGATAGAGGTGATTAAGATTATTAACCGTTGAAATTTGAATCCACCCCATGCACACAAGAAGGAAGAAATGGTTGACAATTAATACATTAACAGAAACACTACTGAAGATAGTAATAATGATTCTAGATTACATATAGTTGAATTTAGAAGAGAGTGAAAGTTCATTTTTGGCCCAAAGAAGCAGACACGAGCATTTAAAAGGAGAAAAAACATTCAACTAAGTAGAAATTTCAGTCCTGAGCTGTAAAAAGAAGTAGAGCTGGATATGGAGAAAAATTCAAAAAGATAAAAACGATTTCAGTTTGGTAGTTCTTTACTGGTTCTGCAGTTTGGCAGCTGTCAACATCTCAAAATATCATCTCACCCAAACTGTTGAAAGAAAGAAACCCTTTGATTTTTCCCTTGAGACTCCCAAGCTGAAAATGGACTCTTTGTAGTCTCAGCCTCATTTCAGACAGTTTTTTTTGTTGTTTTTTTTTTTTTTTTTTAGAAAAAACATTCTTGCTGGCAGAAACAACTGATTCATAAATAGAGCCTTTCTTAATTAAGTAAGTTTTATCATTTTAACTTGCCTTTTAAAATGAAAAGGAAAGTAAATCTCTAACATTTTCTTCTTTATTACGGATCTTAAGGGACTAAGAATTGCATTTCTTGCATCATTAATAATGCAAATTAGTTTTTGTTTGGGCCTCGCCTAAGTTTATAGTTAGGAGTAAATATTTAATGCACAGATCTGGGAAATCAAACCATGTAGAGCAGCAATGTTACTTTATTGAAAGTTGATGTAAGAAAGATGGGAGGCACTGTGCTTTCTGTTTATTTAACCTTTCTTACTCTTGCTTTTCTTTCAGTAGAACTCTCTGTAACTTGTCATTAAACACTGTTATATTCCTGCAGTATCTGTTTTTACTATCGTCACAGTAGCCACAGCGTTCAGCATTTAATACCATTTTAAAGTAAAGGTTAAACATATATAGCGTACTTAGGGCTATAAGGATTATATTCTTGGTCCTGATTATTGGCAGGAAAACCAGGTGATTATTTATAATAATACCTAAAAATCTGTTGACTTTGCAGCAGTTTTTCTTAGATTGCTTAATGAAGCAATAGTCAGATGGCCAAACAAGATTAAACTTCGCTAGAGGCCCTTCTATCGTAATGTCTCGTGAGGGTAAAATATTTTGACTTGTTTACTTGTCAGCGCAGAGGTGTGTTGCAGTTACTGTATATATCCTATAGTAAGCTTTTCTGCTCTGTGCTTTCACACATGATTCCTGAAAACATTGTCCCTCTCACCGTAGGAAACATCTGTAGGAATGATGCTATTGCAGACAAATTGCTGCCGTTTCCCTGCAACATCTGGGCTTGCTGCGGTGACTCTGTTTTGTGTGTGTGTGTGCATGGTGGATAACAAAAAAAATAATAAGTATCCTGTTATTTTGTGCATGAAATCTGATAGCGAAAAAGACACCAGCGAGAATTCTTCAGTATTTAAATAGAGCCATTTATCAATATGACAGAGATTTGACCTGAAAGTTAAAGTGTCTGAAAGTTAAGTGGGGTTGTGTAAAGAAAGTTGAGGCTATGATACAGATAGACCATAGGTTTTCTAAGTTATTAAATCAAAATAAAAGGTATTGACAAAAGAATAAATTGCCTGTACCACCCCATCTAATAGCTTCTGAGAGCACTAAATACATTCTCCACACTAAAGACGTGTGAAGCTTTTCCCTTTCTCGTACTTTTGTCCTTCTACATGAAAACATTTGCGCCGTGGCTGGTTTCATAACAGACTTGGGACTAAATTGTGACTGTGAAGGCTCTGACAGAGAACTTGGAGTAGGGGGAGGGGGGGAGCAGGAGCAGTGGCACTGCTCTGCTTTCAACAGGATTATTGAACTTTGTAGGTGGGGTCTGAACCACTCTCCTGAGACTTAAAAAATAATAATAATAATGACAATAAGAGCTTTGCTGGGAGAACGGAGAGCACAGTGCATTCCTCTTTCCTCTCCTCGGGAGTCCTCAGCACCATTTCCGTGCTGGAAAACTATGGGATTTGGAGGGGGAACAGTGTCTGGCAGTCCCCTCAGATAGGGATGCTCTGGGGAATGAGGAGCCATGTGGCAGATAATGCCACCTGCTTAATGATGTTACGTAAAACCTTTGTCGTGACCATCATCTTCATCAGAGAGGAGCTGAATTTGCTTATGGAGGGGGAAGGCAAATGGCTGTGGGACCCTCTGGGACTGGGAGGCTGGGGGCAGGTGAGGGGCAGCTCTTCACCCCCAGATTCATTATCTGGGACCTGCTTTTTCCTCTGACTCCTTTGACTCCATGAGGTTGGAGGGGCAGACCCCCTGCCCACGGTTTCCCACCGAGAACAGAATGAGGCTGCCTCTCTTTGGCTTGAAAACTACACAGATTTGAGACTATTTCCCCTCCTGCAGATTTTTCCATGGAGAGGAGCGTAGAAGACATTACTATTTATAGTGCACAGTACGTGTACACAGTGTGACGTCCACTGGCTTTTCAAGCAAGCATCCTACTAGTTTGGAGGGGGTAAGCTTTCCATCTTGGTGCCCCTGAGATGCCCTGTCCTCTCTCCTGGGGTGGTGAGCAATCACACGGGGGTAGCACCCATCTCCCCTTATCTATAGGTTTCTTCTGCTTCTTTTTAGATGAAGATTCTTGTCCCCCTGCCGCAGAGCTGCTCATGAGGTTCAGAGTCAAAGCAAGTTTTCAGCATAAATAACATGAGTTTTAAGGGGAAGGAGAGAGACTCAAAGCAATGAAAGTACAAGGGGGTCATGGAGCATCTGCAGAGTCTGGTTTGTGTGTGGGGGGAGGAAATGAAGATAGAAAAGTTTAATTAAGGATTTTGAAGAGTTTTCAAGGGGATGAGGGTCAGCAGTAGGACTTGGGTTTCCCTGCTGCCCGCTCCCTGGGTTGCACATCTCCTTATGTTCATGTATAGGTTTGGGAAACCAGAACATCTTCATCTAAACTTGATTCTTGATATGGAAAAGATAGCTGACAATGGCCATAAAAATAACAGTAAGCAGTTGGAAAGGCCCAGCTCAAATCGTGCTCTGTCAACAGCTTTGCAATCTGTATAAATACAAGCAGAAAGACAAACAGCTCTGATTTTTCTTTAAGAATGTGAGTATCCATTGTCGTGGATTTAAATTAGGATGTTTTACTTGTACTGTATGTAAATTTCTTCTTGGCAAATAACCCATGTCCACGAATGTATGTGTATTTTGGGTCTGTATAGTTTTGGTCTCTATGAAATACAAAGAAATTTGATAGCGCACAGAAATACTTGCATGGAATGTCAAATTTGTGTGTGTGCGTGCGTGTGCTTCTCACATATCCATAAAAGAGTTTACACATTTCTAATTACTCATTCAAAAAGAGACTTTACAGCACTTTTAAAAGAGAGCCAATTTTTTCCCCTACTGTGTTCTGTTTTTACAGCTTGTGGAAAGCTTATTTAACGAAAGTTTAAGTAATCAGTGAAAGTCATTTCTGAGAAAAGACTGACAGATATGAAGCCTCTTTTCACACTTCATGAGAGGTGGAGATAGTAGCCATAAAATTTACAGCTGAATAGTACTCTGTTCAGCTTAAGTTATAGAATTATTAGCGTTTCAGGCGTATGGTAGGTTTTAGGGCGGTTAAGTATTTTAAATAGTTATATACTCTTTGTGTAGCTGAGCTGTAAGTGTGCAACGCTAATAAGCAACCTAATCCTCCAAGCCTAGTACCCTGCACGCTCCCACAGGGCTGATGTTGTGCTAAAAAGATGTGTTCGCAGCCGATTTCGCTTCATGAGATATTAATAAAAATACCAGCACTACGTTTCCCTCACAGAGACTCACCTCTGGCTATGAAAGTATGAATTCCTGGGCTATGGAAATGAGCAGACAGGATTTGCTGGTAAGAAAGGAGTCAGTAGGGAGGTCAGCACCATCAGCATCTCTGTCCCAGCTCCTGCAGAGCAGGGACACACAAGTTCCGCTGTATGACAGACCTGACTATGGAGCAATTGAGAAGTGACTTCTTCTGCAGGTCACGACCAATTACATGTTAAAAAGAGTGGAATAAAAGAGGAAGAACTCGGCTGAGTTATGAGATGGAGAAATGAGAAATCTCCACTTCAGCTCATATAGCTGGACATGCCTTTTGGAGACAGTAATAAGCATTTGATTGTGAATCTTTCTCAGTATTATGAGATGCCCAGATATGGCAATGGGTAGCACATACAAATATTTGTAACAGCATATAAATAAGCAAACAAAAGCAATTACCAAAGGCATTTAAATGTTACGCTCTTTGTAGCATCCTCTCAACCCATTTTTAATTTTTTTTTTTAGTGCTTTAGATATAACTGCTTATCCAGGAACGAAGTGCAGAAAGGCTTTCTTAGTTCCTTAAAATAACATAAACTGGGTGAGCTGGAGTCTAGTCCCACAGCAGTTACTTTGAGGTTTATCACTGGTTTTGGTAGAACAAGAATCAAATAAGGCAGTGTCCATCAGGCAGCCATGATAATACCAACACACCATACAACTTACACCAATATGGGTAGTGTAATATCTCTCTATATTTTTAATTCACTTCCATGCGAACCTAGCACAGCAAGCCTCATAAAGCTCACTCTTTCACCAGATTAAAGCAGGGCCTTTATAGCATTTACTGGTTATTCATAAATCTCAGAGGCACTTGGTTACTGTCCACAAGCAGGGTTTTTTTGTGCTACAGGTTTTGATCATTGATATGTACAGCGTTATATCAAACAGAGTTTCAGTGCCAGAGAAATAATGCTGAGGTGCTTTCGTACATCTGGCAATTGTGGAAAACGGATGTGCACAAAGTGCCATGTGAGAGCTGCTGTGCTAACAAGCACTTTAACTAAATATACAGCAAATACTCCTGTGTATTTATGTCATGCAGGAAAAATACTGCATCGGTTTGCAGATTCCTAAGGTTTATCTCCGGCATCTATTTCAACTCACCGCAAGGTTTCCTGCGTGTCTAACACTCAGATTTTAGGGAAGAATCTCAGTTCCAGGAGAACTGCCTTGATTTGTCAGGCCCTACAGGTTTTCAGCTTTGGCTGTTAACGCCAACAATTCCTAAATCCTATTCAGTTGACTCTGAAAGTGGTATTCGGGAGGCATTGAGAGATTCTGCATTCAAACGGTTAATTTGCACTATGTTCTGTTCAAGAAAAGGAAAACTGTCACCCTGTCATTTTAGAGTCTGACACTAAGCTTGTCAAAAGAGACAGCTGTTAAACTGAATTACTGTTGACATGCAGAGAAACGGCCCTTTGCCAGATGTAAAGGACATCTGCGGCAATGAAGTGGTACAGGGTGGCTTTTAAAATGTGGTCATACTGGTATTTTGAATAGAGCATCTATGACATTAAAACGTGGCCTTGACTCAGACAGTTTAAGGCGGCGAACCAGAGTCAATGAGAAGCATAAAGAAGCGCTGATCTGTTGTTGGTATCCATAACTTATGCATGAATGCAGAAACAGTGCGGTGTCAAAGCTATTAAGCTCTTATCTTGTATCCGGGAGGATGAGGGTTTAAAAACACAGTAGGAAGTATTTTGCTGTTCTGGGTCCTTGAATGCGCAGGTAGGTGAGGTGTAAATTCATGGGGTGGATTATGCTGGGAAGGAATAGAAATAAGTCTTCTTGTCTTCAGCCAACAACTGCTCAGATGAGGACTCCAAAGGATTTTAAGCACAGAGAGCGAGGGCTGGATGTTCCTCACTGGGGTTTTCGATGAGTTTTCTGGCGTGCAGAAGGTGTAGGTGAGTGGGTGCTGGGGAGGCTGTCCTTTAACGAGAGGAGCAAACAAAAATGCTGCATGGAGAGGCCTGGGAAATTTTGTTCTTGTATCTCAACATGATTTTCATAAAAATGTCCGGATAACAAATTAATTTTTGTCAAAAATGTATATATTACAAATATTTCATAATTTTGCGATGGAACGCACAGTAGGGAGTTCTGCAAATTATATAAGCATGCCAGTCTTTGATTTGCACATTTTTAGGGTAGAAATAAAGCTGTTTTGCAAAAAAAAAAAAGTCTCAGTTAAGCAATTTTGCTAAATGTATGAAAAATGAAACGTTATGAGCTGAAGCATGTATTCATTACGAAATGAAATTGATGTTTGAAGCTAAAATAAAAAAAAAAATCAGACCAAACATCATTTTGAATATGTTAGCAGATCATATCTTGATGATTTATTTGTATGTTTTAGTGGTGGCAGAAACCAAAGAGTTTGCCATCTGTGGGGAAGGAGGCAAATGATATTTCTAAATCACATGGACTAAGTTGCTCCTTTCTGCACAAAAGCAACAACAATTTGCTCTAAGTAGCAAAGATGCTAGAAGAGGCAGGTGTGAAAGGTGTTTTTCTCCTTGTTAGGGGAAGGATTGCTTTTCAAGCACTTGGGTTTCTCTGTGCAGAAAGGCTGATGTCAAATGGGGTGGACTTGTTCCTCTCTGTGTCCTCTAAAGAAGGTGGAAAGACCAGGGCTCGTTTAGTGACTTGGGATGATTTGAGCTCGCTACAACTCTAAAAGCTCTCTACAGAACTCTTTGAGCTCTCTACAATTACCTGACAGGAGGTTGTAGTGAGGTGAGTGGAGCCTCTTCTCTTGAGTAAATAACTACAGGACTAGAAGAAATGACCTGAAGTTTCACTAGGGGAGGTTTGGATCAGATATTAGAAGAATTTATTTTTTTTACTGAAAGAGTAGTCAGGAGCTGGAACTGGCTGCCCAAGGAGGTGGTGGAGTCACCATCTCTGGAGGTATTCAGAAGACACATAGATGAGGCAATTCAGAACATGCTCTAGTGGGATGGTGAGGTTTCTTTTGTGGTTTATGGTTGGTTTTTTTGTTGGGTTTGTTTGGGTTTTTTTCGGGTTGAGAGTTGGCAGCAGTGATCGTAGACGTCTTTTCCAACCATGACAATTCTGTAATTCTGTGAGCTGCCCAAATGGTATTGTTACTGCTGCCCATCACCGCAACATCAAGGGATGGAGGAGGTCTGTGCCTCTGGTCGAGCTGGACAGCCTCTAGATTGCTGAAGAGATGAGCGGTGCCATGTGATTTATGGAGAGGACCCTACATAGCATGGAGGGCTGCTGGGTGGTGCTGCTGCCAAAATCTGACCGAAGGGCCACCTGTGCATGTAACCAGCAGTGCTCCCACTGGTCCATATGGTCGTGGTTAGATGGGTCACAGCAGGAGGTGGCTTTACAAGTACAAATATCTGTGATCTAACATAGCCCATCCTGAAATTGCATTTGTCAACAGCTGCCAGAGGTCTGCTGAACACAAGGAGGCAATGAGAGGTGTCAGTATTTAACCACGGTGCCATGGGCAGCGAGTAGAGATTAGCGGTTGTGTTTGTGTGGTCTCCAGGAGTCAATGACTCATGCTTTGTCCCAGTCTCTGATGGGAGGCTTTTGAGAATGAGTAGTCAGCATGTCTGTGCTTCCCTAGGGTCAGAGCACATGGGTATATTTCGGGGTTTGTGACGTTGGCAGAATTGGTTCCTCAAGAATAATTTTTATGTGGGGACAACGTAGTTGCTTGACAGCATCTCACTTCTCAACCTGTGGGATTTGGTAAGATCTCAGTGACAAATACAGGAAAGGAAATGTAAAGAAAAACATTGAATTAAAAAAAGCTTTGAATGTGTTTTAGCTTGTGGATAACAAGAAAGAGACTGCCTAGGAAGGACCACAACCATCTTGTGTGTGCGCTCCAGGCACTACTGGAAACCACCAGAGCTTACAAGGGCAAGTTAGACTTAGGTGGAAATTGCTTTACAGTGATTTTCCATGTTCCCTCTCAGCTGCTGTGCGTGCCGTGGTCTGTGCTGACCAAGCAACATTGGTATTGAAGTGCCTGTGGTTCAAAACCATCCCTGTGGCTGGGACAGGGCTAGGGGGTGGCCATCTTCACCCTCTTGATATTACAGGAGTTATTTGGGCAAAATATCAAATAGCTCTTTAGGAGGGTGTTTGCTGCAATACGAAAGTCTGAAATTTCAATATTCACTCTTCACGGATTTAGCAAAACTGCAGCTCAGTGTCAGAGGTTTTATCCAGTGCAGATTCACATATTTACATAAGTTTAACTATGCTGTAATTATTAACTTTTTACAAGCAAGCACAAGGTGGACCATTAAAATATAAACAGGAACAAGCTTATTATTAAATTGTAGGTTTTTCTGTGATAGCTCTTAGAATATCATCATTAGTTTATTAAAGCTCACCATGAAAAATCTTTCTCCTCCTCTAAGCTCTTTCACACAGCTTCCAATTTCGATTGACATCAAAACAAAATAACCAACCTATAAATTATAACGTATGATTTAAGTGATGTATAAATACATTATTTGTAAATCATTGCAGGAATCATCTGTCCACAATGTATGCAATTTTAAGAAAATAGAAAATATTTTACTGAGATAATGATAAGGCAGAATGCAGCTCTTTTAGTGAATATTCTCACCACATGCTTATATTGATTTAATAATCAAACAAATCTGGGGGAAAAAAAAAGCCCTATACCAACAGAAATTCATTATGTAATTAGTTCCAGGTCAAAATTAAAATCTATGTATTCACCTGAAAATCCACTCCAACTTTGTGAGCTGTCAAACAAGCACATTTCTGTCATTGAAATCACCCCAAAATTCAGGTTTGTAAAGATGCTCCTCCTCACCTGTCTGTTGACATTGGAAAGGCATCTCTCTCATTTTATTCCCACCAAGAAATGAAACTTTCTGAGCGTTGTGTGTTGACTGGGAGATGCTCTGCGTACCAACACCGCAAGGAGGGCTGAGCTACTCCAGCTGAACCTCTACCCTCAAGCTTTAGTTTCCCGTTTCAGTATCACAGACAACATGGGAACTAAGTCATTGAAGATGGAAAATAACGCTCAATGGCTTGTTATAATCCATCCGTTTGTCTGGGACACCAGCGATCTACAGGGCAGGAAGGGACTTTTTGCTAGATTTTAAAACACCACGTTTCAAACTGGAGTTTCTAATTCAGCTTTAGCCTAATAACTGTTCATTACCATAAGAAAGATCTCACGCAAATGGAAGTTACTTTGTCCAAGACCATCCGTGCCACGGGCTCAGAGTTTGCTCATTGAAGCCATCTCAATAGCACCGGTACTTGGTGAGTACTATTAATATAGTTTAATCTGACTGTACAAGCCCTGTAGTAGAAGATGTGGCTCTTGTCCCTAGAGGTTTGCAGTATAAAATGAGTTAATAGCACACTTCTGGCTAGATCTGAGTGCATATTATAAATTAATTCTTGAATTTAGCTTTTCTCCCTGCTTAGATTGTGATTTCTATGAATATTTTCCTGCATAAAGGTTTGGGGTTTTTTTTATTTCTCTGTTGTATGAATGAGGGAAATATATCTTTGCAAACTGAGGTGGTTACCTTTCCTTGCGTAGATGTTCATGGCATGTTTCTGGTAAACATCTAAAATTCAGTTTCCAAGGCTGTGGACAGGAAAGGGCGTGTCTCCCAGAGATAAAAAGAGACCAATGCAAATAAATATCCTCACTGCACAATGGGAACCCTTTTCAATGCTGAAAACTATGAAAGGAGCTAAGATACGCGTGTACGTTGTAGCTCCATGTGCAGGCAAAGCACAAGACAACATTTACTCTGGATTTAACACTGCAGGGAGTTTGGGGTCTTCATAAACTGTAACTCTACAATCTCCCAAATATTTTCAGTAGTGCAAAATCTAGTGATCCAAGTCAGTTTGCAGTGTAACCAGTCTCAAGCTATGGTCAGGAGGAATTATATAATTTCTTTAGTTTAGTTTTCTCCTGTGTGTAATTTTTGAAGGCCAGCTGCAAACTCACTCTTTGCTGTCCGATTTGGTAAACCATGTTCTGTCTAAATATACCGCTATATACCTGATATGAACCAGAGATGTGCCAAGGAGGAAGGTGGCTCCTTTTTCATCTTTGCATTGAGCAGGTTTCTTGTTTCTGTGCCTTTTTCATTCGTATTTAATCTTTTTGGAAGCATGGTGAAAAGCCAGGTAATATCTTTAGACCTGGCCCATGCCCATAAAAGTATCTTAAGATGAATTTCATGGACACAAACAGCTTCTTCAAGCATCAGCCTTTTCTCTTTTTAACCACAAACGTAGGTATTCTACTTTTCCTGCTTTGTTTTCTTTTTAGAAATGCTATTTATTGCACTGAACTGGGTGAGGGTGACCATGTACTGAACACACCGTTTCTCTAAATTAAATGGAAAAGCCATTTTTTTTGCATATATTTTTTTCTCATGCAGTTAACTATCATGCTGTTATAGGTTATCTGGTTTTTGACAGAAGTTTTTTTCTTTTTCTATGGGGATTTTCCATATTTTATAAAAGCTGTAGCTACAGGTAAAGATGAGGAAAGCGCAGGTATTGGTAGTGTTCACCGAGTAGCTGATTTACAGACATGGGAGTCCCCTGGGGCTGACTTGCAACCAGATGACCAGCATGCTTTGCATTTTATTTATTTATCTGGCTACTTAGCACTTCTTACTGTTTCTTTTATATGAGTTAATTTAAGCTATAAAGCACTCCTTGCAATAATCAATGACTCATTACACTGAAAACCCGCAGGAAAGATTAATTAAATGGAAAGCGCAGGAGAGGAATGTTCAACTTTTGTCTTTCTAGTGACCCAGATATTTAGTGCCTGCTTTATGCTGCATTCTCATGAGTTACAGGAGAGGTTTTTACCTTGAGCCACAGGGAGTTCAGGTGGCTTAGAGTGTGGTGATATTTCCCAGACACACCAAATCCAGTTCATTTATCATCGATATCCACAGGAAATAATAATCTGTTTATACATCACATTTCTCTGAGCTCTGCGAGGTTCTTGTTATGAATTCCTTCCAGCTGCTTTTCTCATTCCCACAGAAGAATTGCATGTGAAGGGTTACTGCTTACCCATCAGTTACTCTAACAATTATTGACTGATAACCACTGGTAATTCCAGCTCCCTGACAATCTTTGATAAGGATTTTGTGTAGTTATTATGCTCTAAAATGTTGCCTCACCCCTAAAGGTCTTGAACTTGAGGCTGGGTGGGTGACACGGCCACCTTCTTCTGGAGCCTTGAAGAGAGAGAGGTTAATAATAAGGAACGTGGAGCTTTTACAACTCTGGAAATGCTCTGTATAACTGAGAGTAGGTCCACTATTTCTGCAATTGAGGTTGCTTTTATTTGGCCCAATGATTTTTTGAGAAAGTCAGTCAAGGAACGCCATAAATTAAAGTAATTAGAACAAGGTAAAAAGAAAAAAAGATAAATGTATGGCTAAGCTCCTTTCCTTGACATTCTTTGCACTGCTGGTTTAGCAGGACATCAGCTTTCAAATCTGGTTTATTCCTCCTCTGAATCACTGTTCACCTCTATTAATTTCCTCATATCTATTGTAGATTTATGTTTTCTTTAGGATGCTATGTTCCTGCAATCAGATAGACTTGCACCACAGCAGAACAGACAAGCTGCTCCCGTTCTAGTTTAGCAAGTGACCAAAAGCAAGCCGGGGAGATTTCCCATCCTGGGAAGGCTCAAGCCACACATAGCAGCAATAATTATTTTTAAAGCAATCTGGGAAAAGAGGGAGAATAAGAAAGAGAGGAATGCATTCTCTTTGAATTCAGTTTTACAGCAGCAAGAATTTAAGTCAATTTAGCTCAACACACTAATTAATATAGCCAAAGAGCTATAAAGTGAAATAATACAGAGGATGAATTCTCTAAAGTGTAGGTGACCAATAGAAATCTGGATGAACACACGATGCTGCCTCTATTTTTGGTTGCCAGCTAATAAATTGCATTAAAAATGATGGCAATGCATGAAAGATTCTTGTAATAACTTTGTTCTCAATAGCAAGTGGTTGTGGGTGCTGTAGGGATGTTGCACTATTCTGTTGGTCAAGAAAGGCAGTGCTCTAAGGGTAAGCTAGGAAAAAAATAGATGTCAGTCCCAAAAGGATGAAACCTGAGAGATAAATTCACATCTTAACCCTAAACTACAGGGTTTTAGGGAGCAAACAAACTAAACGGTATCAGAACTGCGCTGAATCTGTTTACTCTGTGAATCAAAAGCTATTTCCTTTGCTCCTGTCTAATTTTATTGAAGTAAAATTATAGAAAGCTTTTGCCTTAATGTTCTGGGTTGATCTTTTCAGTGCTTCAGGGGACTGATATAGGTTCCAGGAATGGTTTTCCGTCTAGTTTCTCCCTGACCAGCCTTTGCAATTCCACGGGACTGATGGATTATGGCACTTTGGAAATCAGGCCCTAAATTCTCATATCTGCAAAACATAAAAGAAGTCAAATAGTGTATATTTTGCCCTCAGCCTACACTATATTCCTTGAAGACAATGGCAAAGGAATCATATAAAATCATCTCTATAGTTGGAAGTACTTTAATATCAGAGGCGACTTGCTTCCAGCTAAGAAAACATTTGTTACAGAACTAAAATTGTTTATTATGCTGTTGTATCATATAAACTTTGTTAATGCACAGTAGCACAGTGCTGATAATTTAAGAACTCAGAGGATTTTCAGCAGTAAAAGATCCCAAATGAGTGCTAAGCTCAGTGGGAAAATGCAGGGTATAAATCTGCAGTGAGTGGAGTGGAACAGGAGGGGAGCCATTCTATATTCAATTTTGGGAACCCCAACCCACTATTGAAGGATGTCAGAGAGAAACAAAAGTGAAGAGATGGTATCTTGGGGCATAAATGATAATTTCAAAGAATTTTCATGTTAAATACAATGTTGGGTAAGAGCCTGTCTGGAAATCCTTAACTCAGTGGAGATTTCTGCTGTCATTTGCCATAGCGGGAGATGATTAGGTCTAGTGGAGGGATCAGCCTCTAACTGCTGTATTGTCCCAAAATATATTCTGCAATACACCATTGTGCATTGCAGTTAGAAGTGGTCGCTGGAGGTACCAAGAAGCAAGGAGAAAGGTCCAGGCAAGAGAAACATGGCCATAGTTGATGGATAAACTGATTTCATGTGATGAATTGAAGAATATCAACTTGTAAAGAAGAACTGATGCTTAAGGTGAAAGCTTGTCACATCAAGAGTCGGCCAGGCCCAGATGACTTCAGAAGGAATTGTGAAGTTGAATCTGGGAAGAGCCAGAGAGGGAAGAGCAAAACTGCCACAGAAAGGCAGCAGAGGAATTTGACAATGAAGTCTAGAGAGAAAATGCAGTGCCATGAAGGGGGAGGACGCTCAGGCACCTGTTGTGATAGCTGTGGCTAAGCATACGATGACCAGATCAGGGTGAATAATGAGAGAATCTGCTCATTTAAGAGTGTATATACAAACCCAGCAGGGACATGAAACTGTTTTGCTTTGTTTTACTGATAATGTGTTATTGGAGTCATGTCTCTGACTGTGTCCTAGAGTGGGTTCAAAACAATTACTTGCATAACACAGGATGTATTTAAGTCAGGGACGATTGGGAAGGGAGAAATGAGTGTATCTCAATTTCTGGTTAAGAAGCAAAATTAAATTATGTTTTTTTTTTTCCTGAATAGATTTATTGATTTCCATTTTCCCAACCCGGGGGTATCTGTCTCAAGGGGTGGATGCTCCTTGGAAAATTTGAACTGCAAAGTCATCAGTGAATCGGATTAAACCTCGTATACACCTCTTGCCAGCTACTGGTTCATATTCTACCTTGAACTGCATGATTCCAAAACTCCTTAAAAATAAGCTCAGTCGGTGCCATCTCCCAAAGCTGGAACCCACCTCTGGATGGCTCCAGCCTGGTCCAGGTGGCCAGGGCAGACAGGTAGTCCCTGGCACAGCGCATGAAGTCCCACCTTCTTGTAATGCTCTGCTTTAGAAGCAGACAGGCATCTTCCAGATCAGCTTTGGGGTTAAAAAGCCTGATTTTGAAATGATAAATGCACAACTCTAGTAAAATTTCATCTCTATGTGAAAGAAAATTAAATTTGCTGCTCATTTAGAGAGCAGAGTAATATGCAGGATGACATCAGGGAAAATAAAGAAAACTAAAACTCAACAGAGCAGCTCTTTGGGCACCATGAAATATCATGGTCCAAGGCAACTGTCTGCACTGCAAACCTGGCCCACAAATAACACCATTTCACGCAGGACTAACCACAGCTTCTTGAAATGAAAACCATGTTGAGAAACTTTGAATATGAAGACAAGATTTGTGGAATGTAAATATCTGGTAGGTGCAGCCAACCAGCACAAAATATATTTAGAAGGAGTTGGATCTCGATCCTGACTAGAGTGCACTGTGTTTACAGATCATCATGTACAAGGAATAAATTACAGTGAGGTTTGTCAACTCATTTGGTGGAGGTATGAATTCTTTATCTATTAGCAACGTAGGGAAGCAAGAAACACCTATAAACCATTCATCTCACTTTAGTTTCTTGTTTAAATTTAATTAGAGTCGATTCTATTTGATTGGAAAATAGGTAGGTACCTTTGAATGTAGAGGTGTCAGATGGAGTATCTCGGATAGAACCTACTGCTGGGAGATCCCCAGGGCAATGGGTCAAGTAGTTTGAGCTTTTTTTTCTAAATGAACAGCCATAAAAATTGCTTACAGGGTAAGACTCCTCACTCTCAAGTAAATAGAAAAGCAGCACCTCACCAAGTTGAATGAAGTTTGTAGCAGTGCAAATCAGTTCATTTCTCTCTTATGCCCACAGTGGTTTTCCGCTCTTTCATCAGTTTCTCCGTTCCTTTATGGTTATACATATGTACAAGTAGGATATTTAATAGGGAAACTCCATTTCTTCACCTTTTATCCTTATCCTAACTTCTGCTGCTGCTGTCAGTGTTAAAAATTTCATTAACTGCAATAGGAACAGAGTCAGATCAATGCCATTTATTTATTTATTTTTTAAATCCCTCACAAAATTGTTTACCCTTTCTTCCCATAATTTCCACGGGGATTATAGATAAGGCTGTAACACGTATACATAGTTACGGCATGTTTTCTACCATACATGTGGTACAGATTGTTGCAATTGCAAAGATAGAAAGCCCCAGTGAGTGACTTGCATTTAATTTCATTTTAGTTTGACTTTAAATCAGAGACATTTACTTTATTTTTTTAATAAGAGAATTCTTTAAAATGCTTTTATAGAATGAAAAGTCATCTCTAAGCCTTAGAGCCCTACATGCAAACCTTGAAAAATGCAGCTTCACTAAAAACCGTGCACCAAATGCGATATACACTGCTGCATGCTTATTATGGGTAAATATTGTTCTCCGAGTACTGCCTAGAAATTTTAATTAATTTCAGATCCGCCCTATTTTTTTGTCCATGTATGCAGATTTCAAATCTGTGCCTTTGCTGATTTTTGACACTATGCAATGATGTATCCGAGCTTTCAGATGTCTGGCTCTTCGAGTTGTGAAATGATAAAACAAACAAACCCAACCGTTTCAGCCTTGTCAATCTAGTTCTCAGTGGACAGATGCCCTGGTGCTAGAAAAGCATCATCCCCATGCAATACCTCTTGGCAGTGTCAAAAAAAAAAAAAAAAAAAAAAAGCAAAAAAAAAGTCAGAGATCTTCTAGACACAAAAGTAAGACTAGCTTCTCATCTCAAAAGAAATCGTGTTTACGACTATGCTGAAGCTCCTGGGTAAACATTCATAACCTCTGCATGCGCTGTGCTTGTTTGTGTGTGCGTAAGTGATTTCTGGTCTCTCAGATAATCAATCCGACCTGCTTCTGGAGCAAGTTGCCCCTCTGGACAGTGACGGATTAATGGGTGAAGGTCCAGGTTTGTGCATTGAGGTTTCTGGAATGAGCTGGGCTCATTGTTAGACTTTGTGGATTGCTTCATTAATTAATTAAATGGTATCATTAATTATGGATTTAAATAGTTTATTGGCTGCTTATCCAGTGGGAATTGACTAAAGCCTTCTAAGAAAATGGGAGGTTTGGGCTTTGTGTTGGCATACCAACAATCCCACCGGCATACGGCCATGGATTTGTACCCTTGAGGGCCACCGCTGGAGGTCCCAGCAGGGCAGGGGGATGAGGCTTTGGGTTGGTCTCCTGCCCATATAGTCAGTCCTGGTTCAACCAAGCACCAACAGAGCCCATCCTGCTGAGGCTGTACCTGCCATGGTGCCCAAAACCAGCCCAAAAGTCTCACAAGATGGGCTCAGAACCAGGCAGAGCCCACTGAATTTATCATATGGAAAAACAGCTGTGACCGAGAAAGGCAGCAAATTGTTGTGGTACAGATGAGGTTTTCTTTTCAACTAATGATTTGTTTTTAATGTCACACACGGCATCGTGAGAAGTTGCTGCATTTGGGCATTTTTAATGAATTTGTGTTGCTTGCATATTAGGAGGAATATTTCCACTGCAGCAACCACCATAAACAGTTTCCACACTGGGGTCTGTTATAGTGACACCAGAATTGGTTCTTCTGATGGTTCATTTCTTTTATGCTGAGAATTCAGGACCAATTCAGCTTGGTTTTATGCATCATTAGAGATTTACAATTACTTTGCTATAGTTTCTTTCGGGAAGCCTATCTCTCATGGTTAATGCTACGGGAGCCCCGTTGTGTAGAGGCTGGTATTAGCCACCTTATGGCAATAAAGTGTTTGAGAAGGATTTAGAATTATGAGTGGCTACATTCTTGGTGCAGCCACTGTAATGATGTTATCCCTTGCTGAGTTTGAGTTGAATTTTTTTTTTTTTTCTTCTCCTCAAACTAGGGGAAAAAAAAGAAATTGTTTCTTCATGAGGTTTTTGAATCATTCACATGTAATTTTTTTTGCTGAGCTGCTGCAGTCAGAAATGAGGAATTGGGAGAAATTCCATTTGGATTTCATGATGCTTAAAATACATTAGATTGTATTGGTATATAATGAAAAGAAGGCCTCCTCCTTTTTCATCTCGCTTTTTAAAACAATAATCATTATTTGGGACTTCTTTTGATTTTTAGATTGGAAGTGTGTTGCTAAGTCAATAATTTGACAAGCTTTGCTTTTGGACAATCTGTGTTACAATCCACGTAATTCACGTTTTAGATAAATACACTATTGCACAGAAATAAACACGATACTGCTGTAAAGAATACGGGCCTGATCTAAAGGCCATTAAAATCAATGAAAAGATTCCAAATTAACTTTTATAGCCTTTAGATCAGGCTCTAAATGGGCAAATTACAGTTATGGAGCTTCCCATTTACATACCTGTGTGCTGCATTTAATATATTTTATGGAATTGCAATTACTTGGTACTCTTTTTTCATGCTTTTTTAGGATAAGAATTCGCCAAGGGCATCAACAGCCTTTTTCCCAGGCTTCCGTGCAAGGATTATGTAGTCAATCCACAAATGACTCGAATCTTTGACAAAAAAAAAACGGACATGGTTATCAGAGAGGCTTTGACGACAGCAAGGACGGGAGCGTTATCTGCCTTATTCCATCAGAGATTCTCATTTCCTCTCATTAACATACCCAGGACATCAGCACCAGCCATCTTTCCCAAGGGAAGCGCTTCCAACTTTTAAGGGAATAAGCACAAAACCTCACCCCAGCATTATTTCAAATAGATCAAATCAGCTTTGTCTTGTGTGAGGTGAGAAGAAAGAAGAGGGCACAGCAGCGTGAAGGGGGAAGAGATTCAAAGGTTGTAGGGAATTTTTCGAAGCCATTGTTATAACTCGGGGAATCTTTCTTCTTTTACAGGGTTCTTCGAGCCCGCTGAGGATGCACAGGAGCTGATCTCTAAGTCTGTGATATCTGCTGCTGCTGTAAGTGTGGGGGAAAAAAAAAGAGATGATGCCTCTACCTGCTCTTTATCCATGCCCCGTAATGAAAAACGCTTTTGGAGCAATGCTGGAAATAAGCCATCAAAATATCTGATTAAACCTCTTAGGGAACTGTCACTAATCACCTTCTCTGCTCTTGATGGAATATATTTATGCATTATAAATATACTCACGACGTGTGTGTGCGCTCCATAAATCACATTCAGCACTTGTATGTGGTGTATAAGCATATTCTATAGAATACACACAAATACAGATGCCAAACTCCCACAGAGTTCATCACTGGAAAATGTTTGAAGGATCTGATCCTTAATATTTAATGAGCAAGATGCTATTTCCTTCCTCAGCTTTTATCTCTGGTTTGGCATAGTCATTAAATTTGTTGTTTCCTTGCAAGATTATATAATTTATGACCTAATTTTAGACTTTTGTGTAACTATGCTAAAATACTCGTGGCGTATCTGAATTTCTTCTTACAGAGGGTTTCAGCATTAGACACCAGCTAGAACATGACTGCTCAGCTACGAGCTTCCCATCACGAAGGACTTACAACCATTGAAGGAAAACAGCCCAATGATATTCAGATAGCACTAGAGGATTAAACTGTGTTTGTTTGTGTTTTTTTTCCTGTAAAAATATGATTTAGTGGCATTTCCAAAGCCCGCCATACACGCTGGTTGTCAGGAATCCCCAAGTAATGCAGTAATCACCCAGCAACTCTTATGACTTGAAATATTTTTATGTAGCATCTTCTGATTTCCAGATGGCTCTGGGATGAATTCAGGCAGCCTTCAGTGCAGGGAGAGATGTGCAGAGCTGGGGAAAGCAGGTGAAGAATGACATTTGGTGCTTTAAAGTGACACTCAGCCCCTTGCCCTCTGAAAAAGAGAATTTTTCTGCAGCACCAGCCTGGCTCGGGGGATATTTTTTGCCGCACAAGGTGTTGCCAGATAACTCCTAAATGAATTATGCTAAAGTAGCAGCCACATTTTTTTTGTGCCTTCTCTATGTCCAGGGTAATTCAGCAGTGTCATAAATAGTGCCACAAGTTTCAGGTGTTTTGTCAATTTAAACCATATTGTTTGGACTGGTCTTTCATCAAATTTAATGTGTTGGCTATTGCATGAATGTGTTTGGAGAGCACTTTATTCTGGTGGTTAAGAGGGAAGTGGCTCGTGCTTGAGGACAAGGTTAGGTGCTTGCTTTGTGGCCGCAGCACTAGTATGAAGACTTTTTCCTCTTTTTCTACGTTATCTTGAGGTATCTAACACAGATGCCTGTGGTGGGGTGGCTGCTTCTTCAGATCAGCACCCAGAGCAACAGGAACCACGTACCTGTGTCTCCCTGCCCCTTGAACATGGCAATTTAATGCAGTGTATGGGCTGAGGAGAAAGAAAAATAATCCTATGAAAAGGTGGCATTTTTTCCTGGAGGAAGAACGACTGGAGAGTGTATCTGCTTGGCTTTAATAGAACAATTCCAGGAAAGAAGCAGCGACTAAAGTGTTTTCAGCATCACATAATTCAAGAGTAAAATCATCATTCCAATTATCATTTCAGCCATTTCTGGCCTTGGGAAACCTATGCTAATATTTATTATTGTATGATTGACCTATGATTTCTTCATCATTTACATTAGCAGCTACAATATTCATAGTAACATCCTTTAAATCATATAAGCAGATGTCAACAGTGCATGATGAAGTCACATCCTGTGGATTTTTTATTTACTTAGTCTTTTTTTTTTCCCCTGGTAAAATAACATTGAGAGATGCATAATCTCACCTCCACGAGGCCTCTAGGGGCATATATAATGACCGAATGCATTTTCGATAATCTCACAAAATGAGTCAATTCTATCAGAGCTACAAACAGTTGTACAAAGTCAGTATTTCACTTCCATTGCTGCCTGACATCATCTTCCGCATGGCGCAACAAAATACTGACTTAGCTCTTTGACATGAATTGCCACAAAGCCTTTGGAACAAAAAATTGAGGAAAGCGAGGAATTAAAATGGAATAATTTGATTTAAAGAATTTAGGTTCTTCCAATTTTTTTTTTTCTGGGTGCAGGATTTAGATTTGTAACTTTGCCAGATGCTTTCTTATAATGTCCAGGCTGGCCATAGCAACCTCTAATCTCTGCTCGTCAGTGAGGTGCCTGTGCAAAAATCAGAGAATTGCCCGTAATATCCAAAGCTGAAAGCTGACCCTCTTTCTTCATCACCTAAATATTTTCTTTGCCCAAGTGGAGCATTTCTCTGGGTGGATTAAGATAGCGTTTATTTTCTAAGCAGCTTCTTGAGGTGCGCTGTTTCTGAGGCTTTTCCGGCCAAAGTGTTACAGAGCAGGTGATACTTGACAATAATCTCCCTGAAAAAAACAGCTGTAATTCTTATTTATTCTAAAATCATTTCCTACTCCTTCTGTCCCTTCCTACACAGGAAACAACATCGATAGGCTCTTTGGAGTTGGACCAATGGATTCCCAGCCAGGGAGCACAGTTGCTTCTGCACCATCCAGGAGAGGTGCCAAGGGCAGCTTGGGGCTCCTCACCACCTTCAAGTAGCGTGGATGTAATTCTATTTATCTACAAGATCAACAGTAAAACTGTTTTCAGACTGTTGCATCATCATCTCGTGATGCATCAGAAAGTTTTAGTTCTCTCATACCCACTATTCATTTTCCTGCCTTAACGCGGCTCCTACTTTTATTGACCTCCAGAGAGCAGAGCCAGGTGCTTTTCAGCATCTCCTTGGGAAATGTGCCACATCCATGGAGCTCAAGAAAGTGAGACCCACCCGTGCTGGCTGGAGAGGGCTGTCTTTGATCATCTCTCATCCATCCCTTTTTAACCATAGTTAAATTCTTCTGAGCTTACATTGCCTTAAAAGGTTTATCTGGCTCAGCAGGTGCCAGGTTTAGGATGATTCAGAGACTTTTTGGATCATTTTGAACAATTTTTTTAAGGTTTGTGGGACTTATACAGCCTGTAAGGCAGATGGACTCTTTTCTCCTCTCCGGGCCTGTAGCCCTGAAAACACCCTCTCATTTCTAGATGTAAGGCGAGGTAAAAAGGTCAGG
Organism: Baryphthengus martii; assembly: GCA_013396935.1. Classification (NCBI taxonomy): domain Eukaryota; kingdom Metazoa; phylum Chordata; class Aves; order Coraciiformes; family Momotidae; genus Baryphthengus; species Baryphthengus martii. The sequence goes on from VWZK01012750.1 coordinate 81,662, forward strand.
ATAGTCCTAGATCATGTTTCTGAAGATTGCCAGTGTATAATAATTATTAACAGTTTCTGTAACGGTGCAGGTTACAGACATGGGACCAAACACCTGCAGTGAACCTCCTCAGGCGAAATTCTCCTCGGCTTCAATCACAAGTTTTTTTTCCGGAGAAGAGACCGCTGGCTGTGCTCAGGGCGATCTGCCTGTTCCTGGCTTAAGAGGCACTTCTAATCTACTGCTAAGAGACTTATTAGCAATGTAAAAATCAACTTGAAGCAAGCAAAGCATTCTTCCTAGAAGAAATATATTTTTTTGTAAAATTAGTTTTGCTGATAGAAGTAATTGGGCTAACTCCTTGTGACTACGGATGTTATTTGTTGCCCCTTATCTTACCAAAGCAAAGGGTGCCAAATACTTTCATCTTTGTAAATAATTGTTTCCAAAGTGTTTTTTTATATATATATGTATATACATTCTTTAGAGAAAAGCTAGCTTCTAATCCTTCTTTTCCAAAGCTTTTACAGCTCAGCTTTTTCCCACTCTAGATATCTTTTATTTTTTCTCTTTGAGTTTTAATATTTCTTAGATATTATAGAAGTCTCTTTTAAGGGTAAATCTAGAGCTTTTGCTCAGATCGGAAAAGTCATTCCTGAAGCTTTAATAAATTGGAGAGAGAGAAAAAAAACAAAACAAAAAAACCCCCAACTTTATTTTGAACTGCTGCAGATGCTGGAGCTGTGGCTCGGAGATGTGTCAAAAGCCTGACCCACGATCAGAGCAGAGATCCTGGCACCAGTCTGGCTGTTTTTTCTCATTCCAGGTACCTGGCCAGTGCAAAAGGCTGTGGAGAGGTTAGCGCTTCACTAGTTGTTCTTTCCTTATGGGCTAAATGGGAGCCAGGAGCTGCTCTTCCCCTCCATCCCGTCCCACTGCTGCTCGCTATCCTCTCTTCCATCAAGGAGAGTGGCACAGTTTTCTTGCAAACACATTTTTTTCCCCTCAGTTTTATTTCACTTTTGCAACAACAGCAACAAGTATTAACCCAGGAACAGGATGGAAAGCTCTCCCCGAGTGTGTGTTATTAAAGCAGTGTCAGAGGCCTGCAGGAAATTCCCCCTTATCATTTGCATAAAACCCAGCAAAGGCACAGATGTGGGAAAATCGAAATGCTGGAAAAAAACCCCAAGATTTACTCCATCATCCTGGAAAGTAGAACACAAATGTTTTTAGTTATCTGTCTGTCTATCTATTTGCTTACTTATTTTGGAAAAAGATATGAAGAGTGAGAAATGTTTCTGTCTAACTCGAGTAGTTACCTCACCTTGAGTTCTCAGAGGTGACAAGGATGGGTAAGGTTTGGGCAGACCTATATAGCCCAAAACTAAAATAAAAACCCCAAATAAATGACAGCTGCCCATGCTCATGGTGCCGCTGGAGCAGGGGTGGGTGTTAAATCCTGGTCTTCAATCTAAGGCAGCAACCTAAACTAGTAGCAAAGCCGAGGCATCTGTGGGCAGCTTCTGCAGTTGCAGGAGCTTTGTAGAGGATCTCAAAGGAAGGATCCTTGTTGAGACACCTTTTTGTCTCAGTCTCAAACTAAGCACACAAACCTCCCATGGCCGGTGTAGGGCTTGTCAGTCCTTTGTCCAGTCGAGATCCAGCTGTTGTTGGGGGATGCTGATGTGTTTGCGCTGTCCTCCAATGCCAAGGAGGGGAAAGTAATGCCAGTTAAGCCCAGGTACTACTTCAGACTTCAAATAAGAACTTGATGGTAGGGGGTTCCCCCCCAAGACAGATTTTCTCTCCTTCCCCTCCTCCAAAGCCAGCAAATTCAGGTCTTAGATGCCACCAGGGTGCTTAGCTGATAGTTTGCTCCCTGTGAAGGAATTTAAAATTCTCAGTTTTTTTTTATTTAAAAAGAAAGAAAAGTTTATGTTTTTTAAGAAGGCACCTTACAGCAGAGCCCAAATGGGAATGTCTGCATTTGATATCATCCGTCAATGCTGCGCCACCGAGGGAGCGGCTCCTCCAGCTCCTCTCGTTGCGGTGGACAGAAGGAGCTGTCAGGGAGCCGCGTGCGGCCGCCGCACCGAGCGGGGTGGGAGCCATGCTGGCAAAGATCCCTTCCACAGAGGGGATTTCTGCACTGACAATTTTTGGCTCCTTTCGGTTACTTTGGAGCTGCGCAGAATAGCTAATGCTCTGCGCTTGCGGAGGGGCTGACAGGGAACTTAAATACAGATTGCAAAGATAGATCATCTCCCGGCATCACTTTGTTTGCTGCTGCTCTAAAATCATCTTACTTGTTCCTGCAGCTACTATAAAGCCAGAAGAACTCTCTATATTTGCTTCCCAGATGCCTTTTTCTCCTGTACTTACAACTATAAAAGCAGCTTTTCATGCTCCAAATCAGAGATAAATAGAAATCGCTGCCGAAGAAATAAAACACAAGGCTAATCAAATTGTAGAGCAGGAAGCAGCCTTCAGCCAGTGCATTTTTTGAGAGCTATTTTTAGAATATATTTTTATTTTGTCACTCCATATGGGAAGTCAAACCCATACGGTTTGGGAGAATGGAAAGTTGTGCTTTTATAGAGGTCTCCCAAACCCTCCCTTGCTCAGCCACATACTTAAGCATGTGCTTAAATCCAATTGTCTGCGATGGGACTGAAGTGCATAAACTCCTCGTGACTGGGGCCTCGGGCCCTGTCTGAGGTTGTAACAGTACTATTCCCTCCTGAGGAGTAAAACTATTTCATATTCGTTAAACCAGTCTCCAGTTAACTTTGCTCCTCTTAATTACAACATTTCTCATTCATACACCTTTTTTTTTTTTTTTCTCTTCTTTTTCATTTCTTCCTTTCTCTGTTGTTCAGATGCCCAGATGAATGTGTTTGGTCCAGTACCAGGCAGGATGCAAAGCTGAGCATCCATAGACATTGTTCTCCTGCTTGTCACAGCAGATATTTGCTACCCTACAAATATCATCGTTAACGTGGCGCTGGGGAGTATTCTGCTCACGACATCACAATGGGCACAGACTTCTGTGTGTGCTGATGAAGCAATAATTGGCTAGAAGGTATCATAGTTTTGATAAACTAAATATATACAATTAGAAATGTGTCCTTGGTGTTAATCCACCAGAATATCCATTTTACTTGTGTTTTAGGTTGTTACGTGAGGCTTAACCAAAAAATTCTGTTTCTTTCAAGGGATTTTGTGGGATGGTTAAAAATACAGACATTTTCTACCCTGGTAAATTCCAAAGTATCATTTTATGAATATTTTCTATGTAATCCTGGACTTTCTTCCCTGTACAGTTTCCAGAAGGTGAAATAAAAAAAAAACCACAACACAACCAACACAATTTAAAACATGTATTCTTTATTATTATTTGAAAAGCACAATTTACCTGAGCCTGTGTTCCTTGTGCTCCCAGCTCTGAATGGGATCACTGACTGTGGTATTGAGGTACCATTTTTATGAGTAATGCCCCTAAAACAGTCACATGTGTGACAACAGCCATGGAGGAGCTTGAGTTTTTCAGTCTCTCTGAGTCGTTAGAGGTGTGTGTGGCTGGATCAGCCTGTTGGCTGCTGAATGCCCAAATCCATAATTAAAATCCTGCTGGGTTTTTTGTTTTTTTTTTTTCTTTTTCCCTTAGGAAACAATTCTCCACTGTTTTTGTCTTTGGATAAAGTATAATGGGAATAGGACTGCATAGTAGAGAGTTGAATGTGGCAGAAGAAGAGGGAGTGTGGAGATTTCTAAGATGGTTTGCATGCTGCTTCCACCAACGAGAAGAGATGTTTATGCTGAAACTGTTCATGGAAACTGAGATCTCACATGGATTCTTTTATTGGAAAGTCAAGAAAACAACGACTGACTATTTTCCCCATGAATATGATGAGTAAGAGGAGAGACAATGGTAAAATAATCAAGCACCAGAAAGGACTAAAAGGAAAAGCCTGAGATTAGAGCAGAGTGAAACTGTCAAAAGTTTGAGAAGAAATTTTATGACATCATATTTGTATTCAAAATCTATGATCGTTTTGAGATCAAAATAACTACTGTTAAATTATTTGCTCAATGTAGCTCTATAGTTAGGAAAAGCTCCCATCACTTTCACCTCGCTTTAAAAAAATGTATTCTACATCAGTCTGAAATCCCAAAAGACAACAAAAATCACCTGGATTTATGATCCTTGGGTACATTGAAATTAGACACAAGTATCTGGATTTTCCTAGAAATGTTATTCTGGAATATTTGAATAACACAGCTTTTGGATCAGGTGCTTGAGTTGTGTGTGTGACGTGGGTATGTGAGCACTATGAGGTGAACTTGTGATGTTGTTGAGTTTCCCGTACTCCATTTTGCACAGCTGAGAATCATGACCCCAGTAAAGCCAACCAAGAGTTTGCTGGTGACTTCAGCGGAGCCAGAATTTCATCCCAGACCAGGAGCAGCTGACAGAGGGTGCCATAGGCTGATGACCTGGCATAATTTCAAGTCGGGGACATAGAAGTGAAAAAATTCCTTGTCACATAACAGTTCTCACCAGCTGCCCAGGATACCTAAATTTCACTTTGGATTTTCTATCCAGTTTCCATTCACGTTGCAACTATGTGGATAATGTGTTAAGGCACTATTCTTAAAAAAGTAAAAAATTAGTTTCTTTAAGAGATGGGCGATTTGTAGAAGATATTTGTGTAATTTTGCCTTCTAAATGTGATTTATATTTATAAATAAATTTGCATAAAATATCCAGCTCTCGATGTCATACTTCTATTTTCTCTTTAACTCAGATGCTCAAGAAATGTAAATTATTTTTACAGCTAAATAAAAGCTATACAAAGCTGCCAGGAAAGAATAATGAGGCGCACATTGTGCCATGCAGCCATGATAAATCCAGCAGCACCATGGTTACAGTCAAAGTGCGAGGCCATCAACAACTAGGGAATATCAGCACTTACAGATTCCTCTAGCTAGATTTAGCAAACTACTCTTAACTGGGGAAGCTCGTGACACCAGGTCTGCAAGATAGATGGGCACCTAGAACGAGGAGTAACAGTTGGTTTATATGGCAAGGGTTTTATTATAGACTAAAAACATCAACCAGGCTGGTGCATATGGACCAGGCTCTGCATATGTGTTTTGCTGAAATAAAAATAGCAACATTCCTGTAAACATGGTGAGGTCTGCAAGTTATTGGCGAGATTGCTCATGATAGTACAGGCTTATAACGTTCAGCTTGGTCATGAGAGTTGCAGCAGGGAGGTGTAATTGCATCACCTTACCCATTGTGGTAAAGGGCTCCAGTGCAATGGCTCTGGATTGACGAATAGGTTAAGGGTTGGGTTCCTGCCATTAGAAATTAACTCAGCCATGAGGAGATAATTACACCAAATGAGGGTGTGAAAGGCCTCAGCTGATGGTTGTTAAAGGAAAGTAAATAAAAGGTGCATAGGACCCACCCACTCCTCTTCTGCTAAGGAGGCTTTGAAGGACAAGTTGCCTGGATCTTTGGATCTTTAAGAGGATGGATCTTGATCCCCACGCCTTGCTGTGACTGATGCAGGTAGGTCTCATCGTTCTCTGTTTTTTCCTTTGTCTCTGACTATGTTTCCCATAATACTTGAGTTTCTGGTGTATGTTTTTGTGGTTTGTTTGCTGCTGGGATTGTCTTAATTGTCCCTGGGTTTTAAAGTTTACATAAAATAAGCTAAGGCTGATACGCCCAGTGCAGCGGACTTGTTGGTTTTCTGTTTTCTGAATTGCAGTGGTTTTGTCTTATTTCTCAGTATTGAGATCAAACGCCTCTGAGAGTGGCCTCTCAGGAGTGAGGTGACTGCTCCACATTGTTATTTTTTTTTTGTGAGAAGCAGCATAGGGAAGCTCAGGCAGTGATAAAGGGCTGCATTTGGTGTTTTCTGGATGAGCAACCACGTTGGGTGTTTAGAGGAAGCAGCTGTGCCGAGTTCTCCTGTAGTGCTTAAATTGTGCCAAATCTGTTTGCTCTAGAGCTATAAAATTTTATTTTGTGGCAAAGTGTGTGGTGTAGAGCAGACCTTGTGTTTTGGAATCTGCTGCTTTTCCCTTTGGACTTTCCTCTTCCAAACAAAGCAGGTTTGTGGCAAATCTTATGTTGGCACCAGGCAGGACATGGTATGATGCTGAGCACCCCGCCAAGAAGACGCTGAGCTTTTTTAAACCCTGTAGGTTTTAAGAGCCGCTGAGTCTTCATCATCCTGAAGACCTGGAGCTCTGTGACGCTCTGTTTTTCCAAGCGTGTGGCCAACAGCGTGTGGTGAATAGGGACGGCCGAAAATTCGGCGTCAGAAAGAACCGCTTTGTTTCACTGAATCGGGGCAGTGAATGCGTGAGCATCTTGGGGAGTGTGGCTGGGCCTGTTGACTCCTAAGGACCACTCATGTGCCTTAATTGAGTATGTGCATGAATGCTTAGCTGGTCGGGATCAGCGTAAACATCTCTGAATGTCAAGCTCTCTTCTGTGTCTATTTTGTAAAGCTAATGATCACCAGGCATTAAAAAAAACCCTGGTTCTGGTCTTTAGAGATGCTGAGGCATCTTATTTTATATTTTTAAAGGTGAATGCCTTCACCTTAAACTAGAATGTCTTTATTTCTGAGACACTGGAGCAAAGAAAAGTGGAGTGCTGTAAACTTAATGTCCCTGGAAGTTTAAGTTTTTTAAAAATATGTCCGTAACTTTAAAAATGAACTGAATAATACTGCTTAGAAACATTTAAAACATTTAAAACCAAAAAATCATGCTCAGCAGACAGTTCCTATGACAAGGCTCTGCCCAGAGTGAATTTTTATGCTTGAGTTATAAACCCTTAAAAAATGGGGATCCTAATGCAAAAGCTGACACAGCTTTAACTAAAGCAGCTCTAGTAAGTGCTGCTGTAATTATTTGCTCATTAATTACAAATTTTGCAAGACATGAGTAACACAAATTGAAAAATAGGAATAATTATCAGTAATAATGCCACAGAAGCTGGACACATTGAAAGTATCTTCCTCTTTAAATTTAATAATAGCAAGACAGCTAGGAAACTAATAAGAAATACATAATTGAAAATTAACCTTGCAAATCTGCTGTTAATAAACCATGGTACTCTTGCGTTACAATAATTTTACGGAGCCTTTAATTTGCATTTGAAGTGTCATTCCAGGTAATACTTTGCGTGTTCACAACAATTAGTGTGTCTCTGCCTTAAAACAAAGATGCAAAAGTAGGATTTTAGTGTAGAGGAAGAGGAGAGAATGGTATATAGTGTAGTCTTTAGCAGTTTAGAGCTCAAAGGGCTGCAAAGCCAACATACAATGGTGATTTTTGTGCCAGCTGTTTTGCCTGAATGCTGTTTTGTTATTGTTGAATTAGAGTATTGTGGGGTTCTGTGCTTTCATCCTAGGCTTGTGTAAATATCGCAGTCAGGCTGCGGGATCGCTTGCACTTTCTCTCCTCTGAGGTGCAAGGTTTGATTACTTGGGGAGGCTTGAAAGCACCCTCAGTGCATTGGTAACAGGTAGCATGTGGTCTTTGAGATACTCTGCTGCAGTCCTTGCTTTTCCTGGTGCGTTTGAGTCATCATAACCCTTCCAACAGGGGCAGGCTGCTGGAGGCACGGGAGTTTGCTGGGCAGGCGAAGCTTAATGGAGAGGCGCTGCTCTACTGCAGGCTGGTATCTTGTGCCTGAGGTCTGCCCATGGTTTTCCATTCTGAGGGAAACAGTGCTTCTTTATGGATGCTTTGTATCTGTTGCTGGCTGAGAGGAGTCTAACAATCTATTAAATCAATCAATTTGCAAGTAAGGAGGAAGCGAAATGTTTATTCAAAACTCAGGCTGAGTTAACTGCTCTTGTTAAATACCTGCCACTCGTAAAATAAACCTGATGCATGTTGCTACTGCTCCTTGCGTTCAGTCACAAAAAACTTGTGCATCTGTAGCCAAGAAGTGTGTTACAATTTTGGAGCTTTTATCTACGGAGGACTCAGCTGAAAAAAAGAGGATGGGCTGTAACAGAGGAATACCCCTGACTACAGGCTTGTAACTTATATTGCGATGTTAATGGCAGTGGAGGGATTTACAGAGATTCAAAGCTGTGTATGGCCAAGCAGCTTTAAAAAAAATATTAAATAAAAAAATCATCTGGAGACCTACAGTGTTTGGCACCAGAGAAGGAGGAACATTGTACACAAACAATGGGGTTAAGAGTGTGCACTCCAAATAGTGTTTCTGCACAATTCCAAACTCCATCAAGGGCCGCATGTAAAATGTTGGCTGCTTTGTGCAACCCCACAAATCCCAGGGAAAAGGCCAGGAGGGGTCAGCAATTCAGCTGTTTGCCTGCTCACTTGATGTAAGAGGTTAGCAGCAGTATGCTTTTTGTCCCAAGCCAGCAATAGCAGGAACAGCTTGTTTCTGAAAGGGCTGTGGCTCCCCTAGTAGTGATAGAAGAAGGGGTCCTGAAATAAACCTCGGGTGCCGATAGTCTTTGATTTGACCTTTTGTCCGCGTCTTTGGCTATCAGCGTGCGCTTAGTGCAGTGTTCCACTCCTGTCACTCCCTTCCCTCACAGCCTATAATGCTCAGGCACAACCAGCGCAGACATTTTTCCTCTAATCCAGAATGTTTTGGGGAATTTGGACAACATTATGAAGTGGGACAATAAAGTGTTTTGGTTGTCCAAGCTCTTCTTCCAGAGGAGCTCAGGATGTTGTCATACAAGTGAACTTCTCATCTTCTCACAGCCTCTGGGTGAAGTCCCAGCAGAATTGCAGGTCTGAGTGGCTTCAACCCAGGAGTAGATGGTGATGACCCCCCTCCAAATGCTTTTAAAATCAGTTTATGTATTAAAAAAATCCAATAATGACTTTAAAGTCTTTTCTGCTTTAGGCACAAACCATGGAAAGCTTTCAAAGCAGTGGAATAGAGCTTATTTGTGTTAATGCAGTGTGACCATGGCTGGCTCAAACCTTCCTGATGTGAAGAGAGCTTCACTTGATTCATGAAGCTTTGTTGTGGAAATGGAGCAGTGTGAGGATGGGAGTTTCTCAGCTTAACCCCAATCAGGACGTGAGCACTGCATTTGTGAATGTAAGAATTAATGACACAGAGTTAAGGGATGACCCAGTGAAGGACTGTTGAAGACCAGTTATACCTAGCTTCTCTTCTATGTGTGTCTGCAGATCCTACTGGAGTTCTTTGCAAGACCAGAGCAAGTGCTGGGGTTGTGATGAGTTATCCCATGGTTGCTCAGAGGCTGGATCAGCCTCCCAGCCTGAAAGGCACTGAGTAGAGGAGTGTCCTGGGTAGAGAAAGCTTTTAATGGATGAAGAGGAACAGGAGTGGGTAGTTGCTGCTCCAACCTTGAGGAAAAGGAGGTGGAAAATACCTTCTCTGCCTGAAAAACAAGAGACTGGGAGGAATTTGCCTCTTAACAATGCTTCTGAAGCAGCCTCTGCTAGTGATTCCTGATCAGTATTCCGTTCATCACTGCTTTCTCAAGGAAAGGCATAAAGGAACAACTTAGCCAAAAGGAAGCTATTTTTAGAAGCTAGAGAGATGATTTTTTTCCCTTACCCATTCTGCTGTTATTTATGTTGCATAGTTCTTGAGTTATTTATTTCAGTGGGAGTCGATGCAAAGTGGGATGGTGTTTAATGTGTGGAAGGATGGTGAAATCCATCCTCCAGCTTGTCCTTGCTATTTCAGGGCTAGGCTTTGATAGGCTTTCCAACCTGAAAATTGGATGGTGCTTTTTGGACATTATCAAAGTGTGTTCATCGTCTCCAGTTCCTTCATCTTCCATCACGCTGGCAGTGCTTTTGCAGTTTGTCACTGTGGTATATTTTAACCTGCTGCTTAACTCGCCCGTATGCATTTTTAAAACACTAAAAAGCAACTTATAATTCCAAGTGCCCTCCAAGGTAAAAATAAAAAATGTTAATACTTTTCATCGATCGAAGCTAATTTATGTGAACTGGGCTCGGCTTGCAACCGCAGCAAGGTACAAGTGGTGACATCATTGAGAGTGAGCTCTGCCAACCTGAGTTAGTGTTGGAATGACAATGGAGTGATTTAACTATTATGATCTCACTTAATATTTCATACTTAAAACGTAGCCTAACCTGTATTTCAGGGTTATATGAACTATGCATTGTAGAGTTGCTTCGGAACAGGTTTTTGACACAAACTTTGCTGTTAAAGGAAATGTTTGAGTGACATACATACTGCATAGGCTGATACTCTGTGAGGCTGCTGGAAATCTTTGCAGAAAGGAAAATCGACTGTGCAATCTTTTCTTTTATATGTATGTGTATAGATGCACACACAAAAGTTGGGGGGGCGGGGGGAAATCTGAAATGTCTTAAGTTTTCTGGTAGTAAACCATTGCCGGAGAAAAAAATCATTTGGATCAAACAAATAGCTGCAGCTTTTAAATTCTAAACCTTGTCATCCTCATGACAATGACAACAGTGAAACACTGTAGATACAATGGAGGTGTGAGTTAAAACTTCTAACAACAATTCTTGTTTCCAGTCTCTCAGAGAAACAGTGCTGAAGTGACCTCACATTCAGTGAGGGGGGGTATTGCAGCTGGTCTAAAAGAGCATTGAGTAAAGCAGCAGGAAAAGAAAAGCTTGTTTTACTTGATGCTTCGGCTCCCCAGGTGTGTGGCCAACAGGTGAGGATGTGCTGCTCCTCTCTGTGCCTCGGTGCCAGCCTCTGGAGGTGGAAGCCTTCAGTTGGTTTGCTCATGTATTTTTTTAATATTACTTGTATGAGAATCAGAATAACAAGGTGTCCTGACTTTTGGCTAGGTTAGAGTTAATTTTCTTTCTAGTAGCTGGTGCAGGGCTGTGCTTTGGAAGTAGTACGAGAATAATGTTGATACCACACTGATGTTTTTAGCTGTTGCTAAGTAGGTGTTTATACTAAGTCAAGGACTTTTCAGCATCCTGTGCCCTGCCAGGGAGAGAGCTGGAAGGGCACCAGAAGTTGGGAGGGGACACAGCCAGGATATCCGACCCAAACTGGCCAAAGGGATATTCCATAACATATGATATGTCCAGTATATAAACTGGGGAGAAAGCTGCCTGAGGACCACTGCTTGGGAACTGACTGGGCAACGGTTGGCTTTGTGCATTGCTTGTATATTCTAATTCTTTATTATTACTACCATCACAGCAGGAAAAGGTTTTTCCCATTTGTGTGGGTTTGGCTGGTCTTCTGGCCTTGGAACCCTACCTAAAGGATCTATGGCTCTGTAGACATGAGATGACACAAAACTGGAGGAAATTATCAGTAAGTCAAAGGACAGGACTGGCCTCCAGCATGGTCCTGGCAGGCTGGAGAAATAAGCTCTTGACCCTCATCAAGGTCAGAGTCCTGCACGTGATTTGGAGTAATTTCATGCAATTGTAGAGTCAAGACTGGCTAAGAAGCATCTTTGTGGGCAAAGATCTGAGGGTCTTGGTAGTAAAGCTGAACATGAGTCACCAGTGTGCCCTTGCAGTGAAGAAGTCAGTACCCAAAGCGTGAACTGAAGAGGCTCTGCCTTTGAAGGTGGCTCTGTTTTCAACATGGGGTTCAACCAGAGAGCCTTCAGAAATCCCATCTAAATGAAATTATTCTGTGATTAGTTAAGAGAGCCCCTTTGCAACCACTCCTAAAGGATAGGAGGGAATGATTAGAGGGTAAGTTTTTCTCTAGGAATGTGACGTTGCTTGCACCTGCAGCTCAGTTAAATCTATGATTTGCAAAGATTCATTCTTTGTGACCTTAAGGCTCAGTCTTGCTGTTCTTTTCTGGAGAGAAAAAGAATGTGGTCAATCCTCGAATCTGCAAACTTCCCTCATAGTCTGGGAAAATGGTCTTATTCCTCTGTCTAAATGTTATGTTCTGTGCCATGAAGCCAGGTCTGGTTGCTCATTGGTGGCCACCAGCAGCCCATATTTGAAAGTGTGTTTCAGTGGTTACTCAGCATGTCCATGGCTCCCTACTTAGGGAGAGAGGATTTCATTGGTGAAGCTTTCTGCACCTGTATTTGAAAATGTTTGGCAAAGATGTTTTCCATACCAGTGGAATGGCCTTGTCACTGCTACAAATACTTATCAAAAGCAATAATTATTAGTTCAAGTGTTTAAAATAGAGTTATGTGAGAAATACTCATCAATATGAGTCTTTCAGTTGAATTAGAATAAGGGAGGTTGTAATTCCAGAATTTTAGATTTTTAAAGTTTATTTAAATGTTTCGTTAGGATCTTGGTTCAGAATGAATTTTAAGTGTTCCTTACAGCTAATAGAAAATTTGATAGTTTTTTTCAATCAGAAGTAGTTTTTTCAATTAGAATTAATTTAAGCCACTAGAAAACATCCTTTGTTCCCATATTGATAGAAACCCAGTATTCTCCTTTCTTCCTGTTTGGCCTCCCCTGCCCTGGATGCAATGGGAGTAAACACAGTAGAAGGATTTGTTACTAGCAAAGAAGAACAATTGCAGCAGTGTTTAAATTCACAAGGTTTGAGGATTGTAATTGGAGTTGATTTGAGGGTGGCGGTGGGGAAATGTTTATCCCACTTCATTTTTTAGAGGCTCTCCATTTGCGTTCTCTGCACTTCTCACATGAGGCCAAACGTGGGTTTTTTTGCATATAACAGAAATAATTCTGATACTATTCCAAAAATAGCCTAGAAGCCAAGAAATCCCAGGAATAGGCTTCCCCCTCTAGTGGCAGCAGAAAGGAACATAGAGCCCTCAGACCAGGTAGCTTCATTTTAAAAAATTTTTTTTGTTTAGAAAAGCATATGAGGTAAGAAATAAATGATCTGCTGGGTTTGGTGTTTTTTTTTGTGTTGTGTTTTTTGGGTTTTTCGTGTGTTTGTTTTGGTTTTTTTATGACTTCAAAGAAAGATTCATATGGCACAAAATATCTGCAGCTTCTCTCTGGTTCTCCTTAGACATTTACATATTTGTAAAAATGAGATACTGAAACAAAGACATTTCTCTGATTTGTTTTATATTCATTCATTTTTTTTAATGACCTTGAGGCTCAAAGTACAGCTGAAGCAACCTGATCAACACAGATGCTAATGAGTTTGGTGTCCAGCTCTCTCCTGTTGGGAGAGCCATGGAGCAGATGCTGTTCTGGAGTAGTAACTGCTGGAACCAGCTCAGCATCCATCCCCAGAAATAATGCCCAGCATTGGGTGAGAGGAGGGACAGGGAATCTTCAGAGAACTCCCTTGGTGAGCATTTGAATGACATTTGAGGCTACCATGCTAGTTTGGCATGTAAAATGTAAACCTCCATGTTCTCAATGACTAAATTACCCCTTGTGCCTTTGTAGAAAAGAGAAACATATTTTATCTATAAGCAGAAGGTCTGACTGCCACCTATAAGTCAAATAATAAGCAGTGAACCACATCTACCAGTTCTGTCCTATTTTTCTGCTTTCCACCTTCTCTTGATGTGTTTATTACTGGAGAAGAGCATAAAACCACTAATACTTGTTTTAGACTTGGGCAGGCAGGTTGATGTGTGGAGTAGGAGTGACTGAAACGCTTGATCCCTGGTTGGCTTCTGAATATCTGTCAGTGTTTCGGTCCCCATGACTCAGTCACTGCTTCTTGTGATTCTATTTCAGTAAAGAGCTGCTTTAATAGAAGAGATTATGTGAATGGAAGGAAAGGCTTAAACAGCATCTTAAATTCAGGGAGAACACGTCCTTCTAGCTCTGCAGTGCTGAAAATACTGTTCAACTAAAGGATGTGAGCTATTATCGAAAGAAAGCGCAAGATGACACCCCCAACCCCAATGCAGCTGATGGTAGACACCAGCTGGTGGTTTGGCAGATGTGGGGCAGTAGCAGAAGACTGTTTGCTGGATTGGAGGTGGCATGTGTGCAAGCTTGCCTGGGTTCTTAGTAAGCTCCACCTGGCCTCTGGGTGTAAAGAGCTCTGCCTTGTGAAGCCCAAAGAGGAAAATATGGCCAACATCTGTAGTGCACCTTATTACATGCATGGTCTCCCCTGGGACACAGGAAACTTCTACCTGACCTGTAAGGTCACGTGCATTAGTCCATGAATTTGAAAGTCTTCCATCAGGGAGAAACTTAGTGACTTCAGAGTGAAATGAAAACTGTTCTTTCCAGTTGGGGTTGTGAACTGGCAAGACAGCCTAATTGCAGCTTCTTTCTGTGAAAGTTATCAATACATCTTTATTTTTTTTCTTTTCAAGGCTGTCACTTTGGAACCTGTTTCATGTTAGGACTTTCTGAGGAAAGGACTTTCACTAGGAAGTCTTGATTCTGGCAGGTCTGTGTGTGCTTGCTGATGGTTGTGGCTGCCTGAGCGCACTGAGGTTAGGAGACCTCTTAGTAAAGGGTCATGTTTGCCTGTCACCTTGTCCTCAGGACCAGGTCAGCTTATTGCAGATGTTTGCCCAGCAGCCATCATCAAGCTGCCTGGAAGGTTCCTTAGGATGTTAATTAACAGCAGTGCAGAAAAAAACCATTGGGACTTATTTTCTCCATGCTGTTGTCTTCTGCAAGAAGGTTTTAATCTCAGCTACTTTCCAAGTCTTAAAGCAATACTTCAGTCTTTTAATATGGTCACTTCCTTGGATAATACCTTGCTCTAGCTCTGGCAGATACCTATACTGCTTTTTCAGGCTCTTGTTTCTGCTCTTTACTGAAAACTGCTCTAGTTTTATTTTACCTCCCTGTAAGGTTTCCTGTCATTCACTGCCTTTGCTTTTCCAATTGTGTTCTACACTCTGATCTTCTTTATGCAATTGTTCCAATCCTGCTCTCTGTTTGATGTTTTATAACTCCTGCCTGCCTTTTTTTCCCCACTGTTGATTACTTGTACATTTCTATGTTCCTTCACACTGACTTTAAAATAGAAAAAATAACTTGAACGTTCCCTGTGCAATTATGGTGAGGTGGTTATGCAACACCCTTGGGCACGCATGGATTTACCTTTTAACGTTATTTTCTCCGTGTCCTTTCTCTTCCCCAGCTTTATTGCGATGGATTTCACCCTGCACTCAGTCTCCTAATTTTGCTCTGCTAAAATCTAATCTCCTTGTTTTCTAACTTTTAGTTGAACATTAATCCCAGGGAAATCCTTAGGCTGCAGCCCTGGTTCTCCCTGACACTTGCATTATAATTGCTGTTATAGAAGCCTTACTCTTTCTTTTTCTAAAAAGTCATTATCTTTCCCTATGTACAACAGATGATCATAGAATGGTAGGGATTGGAAGGGACCTCTGGAGATCAAGTCCAACCACCCTGCCAGAGCAGGATCACCCAGGGCAGGCCACATAGGAACACGTCCAGGTGGATTTTGAAAGTCTCCAGAGAAGGAGACTCTACAACCTCTGGGCAGCCTGTTCCAGGCTCTGTCACCCTCATAGGAAAGAATTTTTTCTGCATGTTGAGGTCGAACTTCCTGTGTTCCAGTTTGTGTCCATAGGAAATAATATTTGCAGCCAGGATCAACTGTAGGACTGCACATAGTAAAGAAATAATTTTTTTTGCAACATCTGCAAGTGTTGCTTACATCACCTCCCCCTCTCTAAACTTTAGCCTTTGATTTGGACATAGTCTCGGCTGAATATTTAAATATCTGCCTGATTTTGAGCAACTAAGCAATCGGTCACAACTATACCTATTTTCCTTCTATGAGGAGTCTTGCTCTTGCCCTTTGGGCTACTGCTGTCCTCTTCCTCTGAGCTGGTGTCCAGATCTAAGCGGATGAACCAAATGGAAAAAATTCCTGGATGTTTCTAGACATGTAAAACTATTTCCTGAAAATTCCCAATGGCTACTTCCATGAAATGTACTTCTTTGTAATACTGATGCTACTTCATATCGATTCTTTGGTTGAAACTTTATGAATGTATCTGGCTTGTTCTTCCATATCTTTAAGTAGGCCTTGTGGTATCATATGTAATTAACACATCTAATAAAGTATTGATTTTAAGTGACCTCATCAATGTCAGGTCTTACTAAGTTTTGTTTCTTAGGTAACATTCCTCTTCCTCTCTGGAATGATTACATTCATTTGTTCATCATAATTTCTGAGAACATATATTTTGGAAAATAAAATTGAAATGCATAGTGCTTCCAAAAAACCCCTTTCAAGCAGAGTAAATGATGTATATTAATGCGCCTATTCTTTTTATAAAATGCAACGTATCTTTACCTTCACTGCTTTTTCTTTTCCTGTCTTCCACCTACTGCATTTTTCCTCAGAAAGGTAGCAGACAAAAAGAACAGATTTCTTGTGTTAAACGAAAGCAACTTAAACATCTCTTTATTTTTTTCCTTTGGCGCTTAATCTCAGCTGAAAGTTTGCAATCAGAGTGTATGCTTTCAGCTCAAACTGAAAGTGTTCTTCACAAATCAGTATGTTTGGAGGGGGAGAAAGATCTGATTGTAAATGTTGGTTCTCACAAATATTTCTGTAATGTATTTGAATTGATTAATTTGTCACTACTTTCAGTAAAGTGCAAAATCGGATCAACAAGTATTTTGCTTATTTACATTGCTGGCTTTAATGTATCATTACTTATATTGTACTAAAGCTTTTAGTGCAGAAGATATCTCTTTCACTTAGTGGATAATCA
The DNA here is from genome assembly GCA_013396935.1 of Baryphthengus martii. Taxonomy (NCBI): domain Eukaryota; kingdom Metazoa; phylum Chordata; class Aves; order Coraciiformes; family Momotidae; genus Baryphthengus; species Baryphthengus martii. Next base: position 98,311 of record VWZK01012750.1, read on the forward strand.
TTTAGTGGAATATAATTAAAAAAATTTTATATGATATCTGTGCCATGGCTGTAATGTAACCTTAACATGATAAACTTTCTCCAGTTAGAAGGATTAGCACTCTCTGGTGGCTTTAGTCATTGGTTCGACATCCAACTTAACCAAAGTATGCTGGGATCTGAAATCATGTACTTGACACAGTAAAAACATCCTGACTCTCTCTGTACTTTCTACTAGACCACTTTGTATTAGGTAATTCCATAGGATTTCAATCTGGATCACTGCATCTTTTTTAATTAAAGACAAAACCAAGCAATTCAAAGGCAGAGTCTGAGAGAATTGCTGAGGCTGTGTGCAAGTCGAGGACAGAAGCTGCACCTGGAAAAAAGACGAAATGAAAACAAGATCTTGAGTGAATTATGGGAAGAGATTGGATAATTCTGAGAGGGGATGATTCTGTGAGAAGGGATCTTATTTGTGTTTGCAAATATCTGAGGAGTGGGTGTCAAGTAGAAGGGGCCAGTCTCTTTTCAATGGTGGCCTCGGATAGGATGAGGGAAAATGGGCACAAACTAGAACTCAAGAAGTTACACCTCAACATGCAGGAAAAAATTCTTCACTATGAGGGTGACAGAGCCTGGAACAAGCTGCCCAGAGAGGTTGTGGAGTCTCCTTCTCTGGAGACTTTCAAAACCCACCTGGATCTGTTCCTGTGGCCTGCCCTACGTGATCCTGCTGTGGCAGAGGGGTGTGTGGACTTGATGATCTCCAGAGATCCCTTCCAACCCCTACCTTTCCATGAATCTTTGATTTGTATTGTAGTGAAGGGCCATGGAGAAGATACTACTTTTTCTCCCAGCTGCTTTTCTAGGGGCTAGAGCTGTATCTCCCCAGCCTCTGAAGCATAGAGGGATGGGAAATTGAGATTTTTTTCACAAAGCACTCATTAATTAGGGATGCAAGTTTGCTATAACTTTTTTTACACTCAGCTAATCTCCAAATATGAATAAAAGTGACTTCAACCTGTTTTCCTCTTTCCGGTGTCCTTACATGGCCGAGCTGCAGAGCTCCTGCTGAGGTTCTCTGCTGAAATCAGGGCAATCAATCTTATTGCTGTTCCAGCACAAGATAGTGTCCGTGGTGTGACAGGTTGAGTTTGCATTAAAGGATGAGGGTTTCCTCCAGGAAAATCTGAAGGAAGGAGCTGAGGAGTGCGGGGTAGGTTCAAGTGTCTCAAAGCCTTTTTGTGCCAGAGTGCGTGTGAGGGTATTTTCAGTGGTGATTGGCTTGAGATCCTGGGAAGGGGACTGGCAGCTGTTTAGGCAGGAAGATTACGCTGAAAGCTGGACCTGAAGGCACCAGATTAGATTTTAAGGGCAAAAGCTTTGAATTGATGCATCATTCAAAATGAAACGAGTGCAACACTCAAAAGCAGTATGTGTTGACTGGGAGTTTTTTGTGCTAAATGTGGAAAAAATAGGCTTTAATTGCATTCTGCATTGGTTAGCCTACATCTGCCTGGGTTTCAGAGCTGTCATGGCTGTGGAGTAGGAGCTCTCCAGTTCATGCTGAAGCTTGGTGTCACTTACTAGGGCATGGCCAAGGTTGATTATGGAGGTGGCAGGAAGGCTTTGATATTTATTATTTTTTTAACCTTCTGCTTTCCTCTAACTTTTTTGAAGCCCAGAGTGGATTTCCTACCTACACTCCAGCTCCAATGCTGCTCTAGATTTGTTTCTTGACATGGAATGTCATGCTGCATGTTTCCCAGGTCTTGCTCTTTCTGCTAAAAGAGAACACTTAAATACCCCAAACCAACAAAAAAACCCTTGTAAACACTCACAAAAAATCCTCCAAGACTACAGGTTGCAATTTTAATGCTGTCTTACATGTTAATAATTCAAGGTAAGGTCTAGAAGCTTCATTTTTGGAAGGGATTAATGCAGATTGTTTTAATATATTTCATGTAGCGTAGAGACTGCTGGAAAGAAAAACAGTGATCCAGAGGCAGTTATGTTTTCACTGCTGCCTGGAATTGAAATACTGGTTGATTTTTATTTTTTTTATTATTTTTTGGCAACTTTTCTTCTGGAGGAAAGAACTTCTGAGTGCAATCAATTAAATAAAGGATCTGATTTGCTTTGTAATTGTTTTTCTGTCTGTATGAATGATGTAAGGGTATATTGGAAGAATTTACTTCACTACTCTGTCTTTTCTAAAATAACAGCTTTACTGGTTGATATATGGGTTGTTTGTTTTGTTTTTGTTATTCTGTCTGTAGGTGAGAGAAAGGTTAATTTGCTTGAGAAATCATGTCTATGCCAGAGAAGGTCAACTTGTTCCATCATTGTGTATTGCCATTGGAGGCTGACCTGAACCTAAACACAGTGGTTTAAGGGAAGAATAAGGCATCCTGTTTTTCTACACGTTTTTCTAAGCATTTGTTTTCTTCTCTTACTTTCATAGTTTCTGAGAAAAGGCAGGAGGGTGTGACTCGGTGGGTAGTTGCTATATATCCCTTGAATCTGATTCTATTCCCTGTAAAGTCATATTTTTGACATTCTACTTCCAAAGCTTCAAACTCTGCTGTGACTGTGCCAAGCTCACGGCATCTCTCATCCTCTGACTGACCAAAAGCAAAAATACCAAGAAATCTTTGTGAATTGTGTTAAAAGAAGCAAATAAATGTGCAAATATAACATTTGGGAAAGACGGGGAATATTAGATTTGTCAGAGCTGTCTTTAAACTTCAGAATATAGCAGCCAGTGTGGTTTCTGGGGATGTCCCCAGCTCCTCTTCCTCAGCTGCTTTGCTGAACTATTCCTGTGACTTGTAGGATTTGGACTGCAAATGATGGAGGATCAAGGCATTGTTGGAGTTTAAACCTGTTGCAATGCCATAAAAGCTAATTAAAATAAAGAGTTTTCTTGGGGTAGAATAAGTTTAATACTAACATAAGGGAACTGAGTGTCTGGTTCCCTCCACTATCATCCATTGCTCACTGCAGCTGAATGTGAAATATCAAAGTGTTTGTATTTTGTTTAATTTGTTTTTTTTCTTGCTCCTTTTTTTCTTTCTCTTCACATGTTTAAATTCATGTACATAATACTTATTTCTGATATGCCTGTTTATCATGAGTCAGAAAGCACGCTGATGGTGATGGAATATTTGAGGATGATCATTTCAAAGAAATGTTAAGTCTTACAAAACCAACTTTGTTTCCAAATACATGGTGAGATTAAAATCTGGTTATTTGACTTATAGAATCATAGAATGGTTTGGGTTGGAAGGGACCTTAAAGATCATCTATTCCTCCCCCGCTGCCATGGACAGAGACACCTCTTACTAGACCAGATTGCTCAGAGCCCCATCCAACCTGACCTTGAACATATCCAGTGATGTAGCATCCACACCTTCTCTGTGCAACCTGCTCCAGTATCTCCCCACCCTCAGAGTGAAGAACTTCTTCCTAATTTCTAATCTAAATCTCCTGCCTTCCAGTTTGAAGCCACTGTCCCTTGTCCTATCACTACAAGCCCTTAAGGCACTTGTTCTGCATATTGTGCCCAGGCACATTTTACAAGGTTATTTAAGTATTATCATACTCATGTACATTTTATATGGTTATTTAAGTATTGTCACTATGTTTTGATTCCTGTGTGCTTTCCTTCCTTTATTTTATATAGCTAATTGCTGTAATTCTACAGCTTTCTTTTTGTAGAGTAATTTGCTTGTTTTCAGTTCTGGAGAACTGTGTTCCTGATTGAAACTGAGTAAATAAACTCTCAGGGCAGAGCTGTCATGCCTGGAAAGTGCATGTCAGTTTGCAAGACTGCCTCTGAGAAGTCTAATTTAGGAAGGAAAAAGTATCTGCAGTACTGTTAAAATAAATTTGCCATAGTATTTATTGTCTCTCTGTATATTTGACTATCGTTCATATGGATTTTGGGGTGTTAGCCTGTGTGTGAAGTGCTACTTGCTCAGACACCACAGGTCAAAGTGCTGGTGGGCTCAAGTAGACCCCATGTGCTGTCTCTGCACCCACTCTGCAGCCCCAGAGCAATCCTAGGAGCACCCAGGTCCCATTCCTGAGAGCAGCAGGGCTGTGGAGCCTGCACTCAGGTTCTGTCAAGGGGAAATATTCTGGAAGCTGGTTGAGAAAGATGGAGTGATCTCCCAGCAGTGTTTCAGCTACAGCATTTAGTGCAGGTGGTGGAAGAAGTGTTTAATTAGTCTGGAGGTTTCTGTTGCACTCTGGATGTAGAGGAATTTGTGTTGGCTTCTCTCTCTTTTCTTTTCTCTTTCAAAAGTCTGTATTTCACCTAAATTATTGGAAATATAACTTGGAGGTTGTACATCTTGAGCTGACGGGCTAAATCTGGCTTGGGGACATCATTCAGTTCCTGATTGTGCAATGTAGATACCTGACTAGATTTGGGGGAGAGGACAGGGGTAGCACAGGAGAGTAAGAGCAGAGCAGGGGAGAGAATTCAGTTGGGAGATGGACAGAGGAGAGCAAAGAAAAGCAGTGTCATCTTTGCAGTCAGTAGAACATTGCAAGAGATGTAAATAATGGAGGTATCAGTGGTGTCTTCTCCAGGCAAGTCTACTGCCCCTCTGAGCTTTTTGCATGGACCACTGGGGTTTTTTCTAAGTTGTTTGTGGGCTCCCAGGGATATCCTCTCTGACAGGGAGTGTGGTTTCCTGGCAGTGGCCAGTTGGTCTCTGCTGGTGCAAGAAAGTGGATGTTGTGTAAAGTTTCCATCTCTGTACAACCACAAGAGGAGCTCTTGCTCCCTCAGCCTCTAGCCAGACTTGTAACCTAAGGCTGAAAATTGCATATCTACTTGAGTTTGTCAGGACAGGAAAAGCTGTTGCCTCATTTGCTGCTGCCTTTGCAAGGCCTTGAAGATGAGGCAAAGGTTCAACGTTCTTCTGCAGGTGCTGTCTCCTCTGCTGTTCAACTGCAAAAGCCAGGAAAGGGACCAGAGAAGGTAGATCTTGGCTTGGGAAGAGACGCTTTGATGGAGTTACAGGGAGCGAACAGGAGGATGGGAGTGATCCTTTGGGGAGCTGGATATGCAGGGTCAGAAGGGGATTAGGGTTGGCACATCTGATTTGGGTGGTTCTGCTATTAATTGTAAAGCTAACAGAGTGTTTGTGTAAAAACAATTGAGAAGATCATAAATTAGAGAACAACATAGTCATAGGTGTAAGGTATGACTGAGGGGGAACATGAACTTTTTGGGAGGTAAGAACATGTAGTCTACTACATAAATTGAAAGGGCTGCAAGTCTTGATTTGGGGAAATTGCAATTTCACCTACATCAGTGGCAAATGATTGGAAATTCAGTGGTGATGGGGGTAGGTTGGTGGTGTATGAATTTGAAATGCAAGTCAGCAGGATTCTTTTTTCTCTATGTGTATTTTTGGTATGTTCTATGTTGTTTCCTGCAAGACCCACAGAGAAAAAGAAGCAATTCAGGAAATCTCAAGGATTTTTTTTTTCTAGCTGAAATCCTGCTTTGTGCTTTTTTGGATGTGCAATTGGTATTAAAGTACAAGGAATGCTGCAGTGGGGACTGGGAAGAAAATAAAGATTTTTTTTTTCATCCTTCTACTGCAAAAGTATGTCAAATATGACTGGAGTTTGTCAGTATGGAAACAAATGTCTTAATTTACTTGCAAGGGCTCTCAAGACTTCAGGATCTCCAACCTTTTCAGGTATAAAACCCCCTGCAGCAAGAACTACGTTTACAGAATTTTACATAATTTACTATTTTTTTGATGAAAAATAGCATCAAAGTGACACCCAAGGCACTGTATCCATTACCCTTTGATAAAGGAAGTTGGTCAACTCTGTTCTTGTCATTTATTAGTACTGATTCACAGGGCAAAGAAATGACAGTTAAGAAGAGTTAGTTTTACAGGAACTTCTGAACTATAGTGGCAGTGCTGGTATGAAAGAATCTCTGATTTCTTTTAGGCTTCCTGTGAATCAATACACAACTGTGCTTTGCTAAGAGAAACAGTCTAGGAATAATCAGCCTGCAAGGTCAGCTGGGGCCATGGGTATTGTTTTAATTGCATCTTACAAGAAAATCATCAGAAGTCTGAACCTTCCCACTTAATAAACTACAACTAAATAATGCCAAAACTTTGGGAGAAGGCTTCTCCCAACCCAGAAAAGGTTTTTTCTTGTCTATAAGTTGATGACTACAGATACCTTCCATATAAAACTAAAAAATTGTGATTGGTTATTAAAATTAATGTTAAACTGCTGTGTATGGGATTTTTTTTAATTCCACTGTATGATCTCTTGTGCAGCTTAAGATTGCTTTAGACTGGACAAGGAGTGTTTGTAGGGGTCTGAGGGCTGTCAGTGCTGTGAATGTTTTTCTTGTTATGGAGAAAAGGCTTTATACAGTTTGCTTATCATGTGCTAGACGGGCTGTGCATGAGAAATAATTGCCAGGGAATAAAATTGCTAGCAGTTCTCATTTAACCCACTTCCATGGCACACACTTCAAGTGCCATACAAGCCTAAACAAGACTCAAAGTAAAACAGGGATTTGTTTCCTTCTGTGTGAATTTCCCAGTTTGAGATGTCTAGTCAGGCAGGCAGAAATAATTATTACTGGGAGAAGGTGGGAATTCTTCCCTCAAAGATATTCATTCATTCACCAGGAGAACAATTAATGACAAGCTCACTAATGGCTGCAATGCTGTTTTCGATTTCCAGTGGCATGTGCAGACCCAAGCTTCCGAGTGCCTGGGTACTCCCTGCCTGGCCCCAATTACTTTGGCAGGGAGGCAGGGTATGCTGCAGGGACCGGTGCTTCCCCCAGCAAGCCCATTCCCAGCCAAGAATTGGTTGGAGCTGTTGGCATGGAAGCGATGCATGTGAGTAGCGCCTGGTAGGAGAAAACGCTGATCGTTTCCAGCCAAAGGAATGGCAGTTGTGTTTTAACTGTGTAATTAATTACCGTGGATTTGGTGGGGGGGAGGGGGGCAGTATTTGGGTTTCAGGGCTGAGGAGAAGCACGGGGGAGACTTCCTAATGGAGCAAACATTACCCTGCAAGACAAAACCAAGAGGAAACTTGCAAGGAAACAAATCTTAAAAGAACAGGTCTTCAAGGAAATAAAAACTACATTGCTCTCTGTCCAACTTCCTTGGCGAGGCTCTTAACCTGAGCCTCTGGATACAACGCTGGTTGTTAGACAGTCAGTCTCCCAGTACGTGGCAGTGCTGACTCTACTTTTTTTTTTTTCCACTATTTATCACTGTTACAGTGATTTTTACACACAAGAGGTTTGATCAAGCACAGGACAGGGAGTCTGTCTGAGGTAGGATGGAACAAGGGTCTGCAACTGTGTGTATTGTGACTATTAAAAAAAAAACAATGAAAAATGTGTGCTGTTTAGTACTTTATTTCAGGGTACCAGTCTATAACCTATGACTGGGAGAGATTAGAGTCCCTGGGTCTCTTACTGACTTGGTTGCCCAAAGAGACTACAGACCTGGGTTTGACAACATCCTGGAGCTTAGTCTCCTGGGGCATCCACCGACTCCACCATGAAGGAAGGGGGGATTAAGCAACATAACTCTGAGCTTGCTTCTATACCCCTGGTGTGGTGCAGCAGCAAGAAATCCAGTGATTTGTTTGGGGACAGCTCAAAATGCATTCAAACCTTCCTGATCGCTGGGTTGCTGCAAAAGTGGCTAAGAATCGTGTCCAAGCTGTTTAAAGTAAAATGCTGTTGGATAAATTCAGTAGCTCAGTATCAGAGATGTCAAGGGAGGCCAGGAGCTTAAGTCTTCCATGTCCACTAAAAATATTACTTTTACTGCATTACCTCTTCAAACATGAAGAGAGAAAAACACAATGCTTGCTAACAATGGAGTGATTAAGGGTAAATAATATGCTGTGTGTTTTGAACTGAACAGTATAGATGCAGACAAATAGAGAACAAATTTACACATTAACACACACAAGTGTATTTTATGATTTAATTACACTTCTAAAAGCAACAGCTTAGAGGAGGAACATAATGCCCTGATGTTTGCATTGCTCTTGCACTAGGAAACATCTGAAGTTGATTTATAACCTACATTAATTAATGACTTTTGTGTAAACTATTTGTTTCTGTGCTGTCTTTTCAATCGCTGCAATGGTTGATCTTGGGAAGAGTTTGAGTTCAGGAAGGAATTGCTCTCCATCCAGAAAGTGCTGCTGTAGCAGAAAGAGCCTTTGATCCCAAAGAGATGGTTGTGAGATTTAAGACTTGAGACGTTCCCATTGCTGAATATGTAATTTAGGTCACTGAACTATGTTTTGGTGGAAGATACTTATCTATTCCACTTCTTGCTGATGTCATGTGCTGGGAAATCAGATGTTATAGTGCAAAAAATACACAAGAGGCCTAAAATATGGCTTAAAATATAATGGCTTAAAATATAAATGGCCTAAAATACAAATATCTTGGTGACTGACTGCTTGCAGTTGACGATAGTGGTTGTAGGGGATGAAAGGTCACATTGCTTCTTCAGTACTTCATTGTCCTACTCTATCCAAATTCTGACTAAAGAAAAATCCAAGCAAATAAATCAACAAAAAACCTCAACAAAAAAAGAAATCCAGCTTTTCACCTTTGAGTTTTGGTATCTCTACGTGCAGAGCGTGAGCAGAAGACCCAGACTGTCTTCTACTTGCTACATTGAAGTCCCCTCTCTTTTGTAACACCTCTGTTCAATTTAGGGAAGCTGAGAGGGTGATAAATTCAGGTATTTCCCATGGCTCCAACAGATGCTCAACACACAAGAAAGGTTAATTCAACACAAAACATACCAACTAAAGAGCTTATTACATGCATAATAGTGGGACTTGGCCAAGAAAATGATGAGGGGAACCCCGTATTGCTCAGGTGGCTGTGTGCTGGGTCAGCTCCAGAGAAACTGGAGGTCGACTGACTTGCTAGAAAAGTCTCTGGGTTTGTCTGTCTTGAACTATTTTTTTCCTTTTTTTTTTCTTCCTCTGGAACCTGCACAGCTTTTACTTAAGGGAAATTGTTAACAAACTCACAGAAAGATATGTATGTGCTTATCTTGCTTGCAAAAGTACTTGGAAGTTCAACTGATAACAGTATTCCAAATTTGAATAAGTAATACTCCCACACCCGAACTTCGCTCTTGGGTAGCAAAAGGAAAATATGTCTCCCAGAAAATTCATCAGACAGCACTTGGAAAACAGCAAGAGAAAACCAACATTTTTTTTTTTCCCCCTAATTTTCTCATACTACAAGGTAAAAAAACAAGCAGTTTTCTTTTTCCTTCAACAAATAATGAGTGAAAAACATCATTTGGTTTTGTTAGAACTCCCCTAATTGACAGCAGCAGCCAATGCCAAGATAGCAATGTGGATTTTGCAAATCAATATTTGGGACTGTAGCTGTTGAGATCTGAAGTATCAGAACTAAGCTGACATTTTTCTGCAGCTGTTTTTTATCAGATTCCAACCTGACTGCATCTCTAAAAACAACCAGTATTCTAATATTGTGGCTTTGGATGACATATTGAACAACCTAATTCAACATACCTACAAATCAATAGTAGTTCAGGTTTTCAGTAAAAAATCCTGAGATTTAAAAAGGTTAGGAGGATTTGCCTTTCTTGTCATCTTCCCCTCCCATCCCTCCAAGATTTACGTACTGGAAGAACATTTGTATAAATAACATATAGATATAAGCATTACATACAAATGAACATCTTTTATGACTTGAATGTCCTTATCTGTAAGCATTGTATACAAATGCACATATTTATATTTATTATTACTCGAATGTACTTATTTGTACTTCCTAATCACCAATTAATTTGGCAAGAGCTCAGAAAGCTAATGATGTATATTGCGTTAAATTGCATGCTAAATCAAAGATATCGCCCTAGAATTTACTGTGAGATGTTAATTGCCAAGGTTATCGTCGAGTGGAAGGTATATGCAGCCTGGCATAATTTGTCATTTATAACAACTCTTCTCTTACCAGAAGTTACAGGATTTACAGATGAGTTGATCCAGATCACCTTTGTACAGCAGTTAATTATTAGCTCTAGTGCTACCAGCTTTCACTTGAAAATTACCTTCTTGAAAATTCAGTCCTGCTTTTAAAAGCAGTTTAAGATTATGGAATATATTTGCTACTGAGGCTGCTGCTTTTATCTCAGACATTGGTGACTCTCTTAAACTCTATGCTGAGCACTTTCAAAGTACCTCAGAGTGAAGCTATTGCTCTGAATTTCTCCCCCTCAAGGATTGATAAAAGTGATAATTCTTCAGCAATTGCGACATAAATACTGCTGGTAATCTCCCTAATGGACAAAAGTAACCACTGATTTCAAATAAATTTGCAGAGTTTCCCTTTTCATTAACTTGCAGTTCTGAAATAAAAAAAAACACATCCAAAATAATTAGCCACTGTCAGAAGACTTTTTTTTCCATATCTGCAAAAATGCTGCAAAATTCAAACAGCAATTCATACTCTGCAAGTACACTCCTGGCTGCATACAGCCTTGCTGCAGATAATGGGGGTGGTAAATACATGTCAAAGATTATTATTCACTAAAAAATTTGTATTTAAAAAAGTTAAGCTCATACTCAATGAGATGAGGACATAATTTTTGTGCCAGGGTGGGAGAAGGTGAGGAGGGAGAGCAGAGACATCCAAAGTTTTTCCATCTAGTGCTGTAACTGTAGCTCAAAGTTGAGCATATCTCTGGTATCTTGTGAGGAAAATGTGTTTTGCAACACCTTATCTCTCAATCTTTTTTTTTTGCTGTTTTTTTTTTTTTTTAGATTATAGTAACTTACTGTTTGCCGGTAGTTAGTTACTTGAAGGAAGATATATTGAGATGTAATTTAAAATGACAGGAAAGGAGTAACCAATATCTGGTGCACAAATGACTCCCTGTTAACGTGTCACATATTACATCCTTTATTAAAACCAGCCCCTGCTTTGTGTTGGCAAAAACAACTTAAAGCCAGCACCCCAGCTTGGCTTTGGGATGGATTGCCTTTAAACCTTACTGGTATATGCTGTTAAATATTAGCATCAATATAAACATACTATATACTGTTTGTTGTTGTTTTTTTTTCTTCCTAGTGTCTTTGTAGGGGTTTACATTCAAGCAATCTTTTGAATCACAACTCATAGTTTTAAACAGACTTCCTAAGGCAGTCTGGATTTCAAACCTTGAGGTGTTTCAGCATCCATCTTCTATACAATCTTTTTATTTGAGGAGTAGAGCATAGCTGACAAAGTACTGTCTGTCTGCCTCAGGTCTACAACTTCCTTGCATCTGTCTGAATACTTTAAGTTTTCATACAACTTGCACCTGGGATAGTAACTTTTCAAGTAACTTTTTTTAATGACACTTATCACTCAACTTTTCATTCTTTAAAAGAAATTAAATCAAGCTGTGCATAAATCCTGAATTGATATATAAAGGAGTCAAAATTCCCACATTCTTTGCTCAGTTTTACCCTCTGTACCGTACTTTGTTTTTTTCCTTTGTGCCGAAACTGGAAAATCCTGACTCTTTACTCCTCTGTTAGTGCAACAGATGTCTCGGAGTCCTGTCCTCAGCAGACTTTTCTGAAGCAGCCGGTGAGCAGACTTACTGGTACTGCTGAGTAAGGCAGGACTCAGAAATATGTGGTTTTTTCAAACCCTTTGTATCTTTTTCTCTGATGGCTGCACGTTTACACACAGATGCCACGCGCTGTTTTAAAACTGGCAGCTTGTATAAACACCAGCATACGTGCTGTTATTTATTGATTACGATGGTGCTTCTTGCGCATCACAAAAGCTTTCCTCAGAAAATAGGTTTTCTAGGGTCTAATCTTTACAAACATCCCACACTCAAAAAGCCCCAAATCCTAAGGAGTCTGCAAGTGTAGGGAAGAGAACGAGAGGGAAAGAGCAGAGCTGATGCTGTTGACCAGCTGTGAGTCTGGCTACTGGTAGCACTGGTGAGGGAAACCCAGCCTGGGGCACATCACTGGCAGGTTTCCATCACGTGGCAATACCACCGGAAAAAATGCCACGTTTTCTTGGTGAGAAAGGTGATGGTATGTTTACCACACAGTGATTACAAAGGTGTATAATTCAGCAATTGTTGTTTGGGTGTGTTTTCCGACTCCCCCTGCAAACAGTTATCGCTTCAGTCAAAAGTAATTTGATTATCTTTCTTTTTTTTTTTGCGGTATTGTATATTAACAGGGCAAATAAAAGGGAAAATAGTGCAGTCCCTTGTAATAAAGAAAACAGCAGCAAACTATTAATGCTCTTTGAAAAGAGTAGTTTTAACAAAGTAAGCAAGAATCATTTTCTTTGGTTGAGTGTTGATTCCCTAGTGTGCTCTCAGTAAGTAATTAGAATGGCCCAGTGAATGTCAGCATCAGCTTGTTTATTCTCATTATTTTATCATTTTAAAAACCCTCTAGGTGATGAGACATGCAGTATAGAACATAATTACCATTATTAGCATACTAATTGGACACAAAAATAGGCCAACTACAAGGTAGCCAACTGAATAATTTCACATTAATCAAACACCATAGTGAATAAGCCTATTGTTAAATTGACAGCTACAATAATTGGCAATATTTCGCTGTGAAATATAAGAAATTCCTTGTAATATCGCTGCAATGTTATATAATTCAGTAATTTCCCCATATTTCTAGCCTTAACTTTGTACACCTAGTTCAAGTTCAAGAAAACATCATGATAAGATTATTATTCTATTATCAAGTGGACGAAGTATATAAAGACCTGCTTGTTAACATTCAGGAATAGATTCAAGCGATAAGAAAACAAAAAGACTACCAATTTAGTTACTTGTTGCTTCAGCATTGAATATGTATAAAGGTTCACGATAAGACTTTTTTTTAACTGTATATTAAAGTCTAATTCACATCTTCAAGAAGCATAGAAAATGGTAAAAGAAATTTTTACAAGACGAGTGCTAAAATAAAACAAAATTAAAAAAAAAAAAAGAAAACCAAAAAACCCACAACACAAAAAAACCCGCAGTGCGAACCATGACTTTCATCCTCTAGGACAATTTTCTGGCTGAGGTTGGTTGGCTTTTAGCTGTGCATCTATCTGGTGCCGTCCCCGTCTTGTTTAAGAGCGAGCTAAAAAGTTGCAAAGCCACCACCAGAAGTGAGAATTCATGAAGTGCGCAATTAATAGCAGGCAGGAAAGGAAAACTGGCCCGAGCTGTGTTTCGCTTTGAAAACCTTGGGGGAAATAAGACAGGAAAGGAGTGAGTAGAAAGGCGAGGAGAGACAAAGACTGGGAAGGTGTAAGCAGGGGGAAATTGAGGGTTGTGGCAGAGGGAAGGAGACCGATAAGGAGAACAGAACCAGATGGTGAAACAAGAGGAGCAGAGCGAGGAGAAGACGAGAAGAAAGAAAAACACTGAGGAAGAAAGAAAATAGTCATCAAGAGAAGGGAGGAAGAGAAGGTAAGGTGAGAGTTGAGAAAGGGAGAGCAGATTTGGACGAGTATGAAACAATATTCTTTTAAAGAATTCAAAGGCAAGGGGAAACAAATATCGCACTGAAAGAAACGTTTCCTTCCCACTCCCCAGGCTTCTGGAGATGTGGAGACCGGGAAGGAAGACAGAAAAGATTCACTTTTAGGTTTCTACTTATTTCAATAAGGAAAATGGTTTTGTGAGATTAATGTAAAAAATATTTCATGCGGTTGCTCCCATGGGTGTTGAGCGCTTATTAAGGATGGGGCACATGGCAATAATACTGGTTATGAGCCCCTCAGGTATTTCTGGATGACAACTTTGTTTTAAGTGCATTGATACAAGCCAAAATCATGCAAATAAACTTGACTGATAACAGATAAATTTAAAGAAATGAAAGGATAAAAGGATCAGGAAGAGAAATAAAATCTTAGTGTAGCTTTTACCAAAGGCCTCTTTTTCCAGAATCACATCTGGTAACCACCTCAGTGGCTCCAAAACTCTGTACGGGCACCAGGTCCAGCCCTTCTTGCAGCATTTGGAGGAGGGAGATTGTATTGAGCGTGGGTCAGCAACTGCCTGAAATGCCATTGTTCCAGTTAAATAATTGAATGATTTCAATTTCAGTTGCCAAAGAGGCAATTTTGGCTACTGAGCGGTTCTGATAGGGGTGGCTCTTGAGACTCTTTGCTGATTAATTAAAGGCAGAAGAAGCTTTTGGTAAGAAATGACCTCTAAGTTTATGTTGAAGTTTGGGCGGCTGTATTTTGAATGAAGCTGTAGGGGCAAAACGCGCTGCCTTACAATGGGAAAAATACGTTCTTATTGCTTGTCCCTTGCTTATTAATCTGGTAATGGGTAATTCTCTGCTAGTGGTTGAAGACGCCTGTTAATATATCACAATCCCGGTTTATTGATTTCTTGTTTTATTTCCCTTTGTACAGTCAGGCTCTTCAGTAGCAAATCCATGGTAAAAAAACACCAACAAAACCAAAACAACATACGTAAGAACTGCCATGGGAAATGTCAGAGGATACTAAAGTCAGCTCATATGTGCAGGATGTGTTCAGATTTTTTTTGAAGCAGGAGTGTACAAGCTATGGCTTTGATTTACTCGCTTAACTCGAGAAATACATCTCTGGGCACTCATTTCTTGGAAGTCTCTTTCCTTTAGCTAACTCTATATCTATAAATGACTATAATGCCTGGATCAGGGGTCTTGAAAGATCTCTCAAAAAGTGATATAATCCATCTTTTATAGAGGAAAACTTACAGCAGGATAAAGGAAGGGTCCTGTGCCAGGCTTACAGCAGAGTTAAGGATAACAGCCAAGGCCATATTTTTGCTAATATATTAGGATGGCTCCAGAACGTGCCAACCCCAGAGCTTGGAATAAAGAAAACGACAAAAATTGAAAATATCCTTGACAAGACATCTCTCTTAACACATTAAGAGACTGTCCAAACTGCGAACAAAAACCCTCAGTGGTTCCTCTCCTTCTGTCACAGTCTGTGCTTTGGTGGCTGAAGTCGCAGCGCTGCGCCAAAATACTGTGCGTTAGGTAATAGGAGAGCAACAGCTTGTGGAGAGAGCGTTTAAGTTTAACATATATGGTGTCTCACCTGCTCCTTTACATGCCAGCCACCAAGGGCACTGTAAAATCCCCCAATGCACCCTGATTAATGCACCAGTTTGGTCTGGGCAGGGTGTTTGCCATAGGCACACAAATCCATCGTACGTTGTCAACTGTACCCGTTACAAAGATATTTCAAATCTAGTATTTTCTCACCCATTAAACAGACCTGGACAATTAATAAAAGCAATCCCCCACCACCCACCCCACAGCTGAAAGCGAAAGGGAAGGAGGATATTGTGCACATTCAGGAACGATAAACATACAAGAAAAACACTGCAAAGGATAGTTGTTGAATACATTTGAATAACAAATACATTTGAGGAAATCCCAGCCTGCTTGGGGACAGGGAAAAGGAAAATAAATTCATCGCATTATTCATTGGAAGTTATTTGTTCAGCTCGGCTCCTTAATGTGTCAGCGAAAGATGATTTCTAAGAGTGAAGATTTTCTTTTCTTGCTCAAAATGACTCAAAGAAATGAATATTCCAGCCACCAAGTGAGGTTAATATATGAGTTTCATAGCCATTTACTCAACAGTACTGTTCCCTGCAGAGTAATGGCACTGAGATGCATTCTGGGATTGCCAGGGGTGAAACTGTGGTAGACGTTCTTGAATAATTTAGCAATGTATGAAAGCTTATTTCATCATCATCAACACAGTAATACCTTGCATCAATGGAGTGCTTTACATCTCTGGTCTCCAAAGCTTTGCAAGTATTCCCATTCCCATTTTTCAACTGGGGAAACTTGAGAATAGAGAGACAAAAATCACTTTCCAAAGAGGGTGAAGGCCGTGGCAGACCCTGGATGAAGATTTGGGTCCCCGGGAAGAAGCATCCATAACACTTGGGTCAAAATCTGTGCAGATGAAGATCCTGCAGTTCAGACCTGTTTCTGCTAGTAAAAGAAGGGACAGATCTAAATAAAATTTTCCCTTCTCTTCCTTGTGTGGTAAAGTAAGAATTAAATTTCCAGGGAAAATTAAATTTAAGTATGTTCTGGTTATCCTAAAGTGACAGAACATGTTCCCACCCATTTCTTGTGATGATGGGAGGCTGAGATCATGCTATGGAGTGATTATTCCTGTTAGGCTAAAGGAGTACAAAAACTCTTAGCCTTTCTTTGGGCTGTTTACACACCCATGTAGTTGGCAACTTTTTTTTTTTTGTGGGTTTAAAGAGGCTAACAGCTCATCAATCTTATTCTTCCCTGAATGTAGATTGGTCTTTAATGAGATCAATGAATAGTGCTGCTCCTTCACTGGCCAAAGTTGTAAATGTGCTGTTGTGTTTCCTATTTACCCTGTAGCGCAGAGATTTCAGCACGTTACTGCTAATGTGCTTTGTATTCTATTGCTCTCCTACAAAATTTATGGCCAGAGAGAGACTGCAGGAGCAGTACGGGCAGTCAGAGCTCGGTTGTATTCTCTGTACACATCTTTTAAAAATATATATTGGTTTGAAATAGCTGAAGATTTGGAAACGTAAAGAGGAAGCTGGGAACAGGAAAGGATTTCAGATTACTTTCATAAAAACAAAAATTTGATTCCTGAGGTGCATCAGAGATGGAAATACTAAATGTGGCTTAAAACAGCTTAAAAGAAGTGATTTTTAACAGCAAGATGTGATGGAAGTGTCTTTGGTTAGCCCAGATAAAAGGTGGTGGGAGAGAGTAGACTGTAGTGCAGGGAAATAAGTGGTGGAACACCGTACGTTGTTAATTATAGTTCTGGAGCGGCCTGAACCGAGTCGTGCTCTTCCAGCCTGGTCCCTTCTCTTGGCCGTCCTTGTTAGCACTGTGTTTGGTTCAGTTCCCGCTGTGCGTTAACCTCTATAACTAACACCCTACATACTGTAGGTTTTGTTTCTCTAATGTGGCTCCTGTGGCGAGAGCCGTATGCACACCCCAGAGGTGTGACCTCTGCGCACAGTGATACAGGTTGATGTTGAGGAAGGCTATGTATCTGGGACTTTGTGTAGTGGGGAGTTCTATATTTCATTTTATTTTTCTGAGCTTTCATCCATGAGCTGCTCCCTGCCCAGGCAGCCGTGACCTTCACTCTGCAGGAGTTCTCAAAGAAGCTGTGTCCCTCACATAGACTTAGAAAGTTGTGCCAGGGAAAGGAGTTGTTATTGGGCATCCTTTATTTATAAATCTTTTTTTGGTGCATGATGGTCCAACGCTAGACAAAAGTTATAGTCTAGGGCCCTGACCTGACTCCTGTGTTATATGGGAGATTAATGTAGAGAGTTGAGGCAAGCTTGATAGGTTTCTCCTGACCCATTTGGGCCAAGTTGTGTGCTGAACCAGGTTTCAAACTGACTGACAGCTTCACCCCTGCGTGTGTACAGGGCAGATGGTCAGAAAGAGCAGAAA
This sequence comes from Baryphthengus martii, assembly GCA_013396935.1. Classification (NCBI taxonomy): domain Eukaryota; kingdom Metazoa; phylum Chordata; class Aves; order Coraciiformes; family Momotidae; genus Baryphthengus; species Baryphthengus martii. The sequence continues at coordinate 115,842 of VWZK01012750.1, forward strand.
ATGTAGAGGATTTAATTCAAATAGATGATTTTGACCCTTCAGAGGGAATCTAAAAGGTCTGAAGCAAGTTGTGGATAAGAGATCGAAACCCTGAAGGAAGTAGATGCTGTGTGTGGCAAAAATCATAGAAAGATGAGAGATGTCCAACAGATGAGCAACAGGAATTGCACGTCAGACGAGTTGGAGACTTCGCACGCAGATGTATAAGTCACTGCTGCTTGTGTCACCATGGGATGTTCTCCTGAGCTTGCCCTTGGGGTGAGCAGTTCATCACCCTGTAGCTCGGGTATTTTCCAGCTCTGCGCCGTTTCTAAACATCATTAGCCTCGCTGTTATTGTACTATTCCCAGTGATGCTGCCTGTAAAATAGTACCCGACAGGTGGTAGGAAAGCTAGATAGGCTATTTGATTAACTTGGTAAAATGATTTCTGGAGCTCCTGCGTCGCAGCTGAAATGCAGCATGGCTACTCAGATCCTGCAAATACACAGGTGGCAAGCACAACCCTGGCCGTGGCACGTCGTGTCTATTAAATCTGGAACATGGGGATGACCCTCTCTCTTTGGAAGGCAGGCAAATACCCAAACTCATAAAAATCATCTTAGGAAATTTGAGGGAATGTTATTGTACATGTTATAGAATCATAGAATTCTATGATCTATTATCTGCCAGAAAAAAAGTGATATTGCTCTGAAAAGGACAAAGCTGCAGAGGAAAAAAAAATTATTCTGCACATACCAAAGCCTGGGCTGATTACAGCTACACGCAGCCACAGAAATCGAAGAGCCTGTTGAAATCCTTCAGCTGTGCTTGATGGTCCCAAGCCTCTATAAAACCAATAGAGACAGTTTTCTCAGAAATCCCCTAGTAAAGCGGATCTTGCAGCAGGAAAAAGGAGGCTGGTATCCGTTCATCTCTTGGCTTTGGCAAAGAGCAGGTGGCTTGGATATAAAGGACAAAATACAGAGCTGGGGCATGAAAAGAGAATCATAGAATGGTTTGGGTGGGAAGAGACCTTTGAAGGTCATCTAGCCTGATATCCCTGCAGTGCTCAGGGACATCTGCAACTAGAGCAGCTTTTGCATCCTCCTGCTCACGAGAAGTGGTACAGCAGCACATGGAGGCAACATGGGGGAAAGACCCCATTGGCAAGAGCTTTGACTTCTCTCACTCCAGGGCCAAAAGGTGGCCTAAGCTCAGTATTTCCATTGCTGGGTGCAAATTTGCGAGGTCAGAAAAACTGTGCTCCGAATCACGTTGCTTCATGAGTCGAGGGGAATAATGTTGATGGTGGTAGGAGGAGAGAGAAGGCTGATAAAAATGCGCACAACTTTTTTGGGGAGGTGGCCCAAATTTTGATTTACTGTGACGTAAATATGAAATAACTCCTTTTGGATTAATGGTTTCCTCAGAGTTTGTATCAATCTTAACTGGTTGTAGCATTTAGTCTTCATCCTCTGAATAATATGGTTTTTCATGCATATCTTCCATGTTATATCTTATGCTCTCACTCAAAGTGCACATTTTTTCTCTGCTGCCCTACCCAGGATTTAAGTGCACGTCCTCCCTTTAATTCTGCACACTTCTTTCTTTTTAAGTCTGTCTTTCTGTCCTTAAGTATCACTGAGTTGCCAGATAAAACAGTTATTGTTCCTACTACAAGAAGATTGTAATGGATTTATATAAAACTCAGACAGTGCCATTGTTCTTGAAGTCCATTTTATTGTAATGAAGTTCCACTCTTAATATTCCGTGATCTTCAATGTCCTTTGCAAGTAACTTTTTATAAATTAATCTATAATAATCTGATTCAAGTCAGTTAAAGTGGATAACTATAGTCCAATTACAATATTGGGAAAAGTTTTTACATAATGGGGGCTTTTATATAGATGGTTAATGCTCATACTGTAGTTTACAACATACTGTATGAATCACTAATTAAATGCCTAAGTAGCAATAATGGAAGTGGAACTATCAATACAGGGAAGATATCAATGATGTAAGGCATTAATAAAAGTTTATGGCACCATTTAATCTTTTTTTTATAGGTACTCCATTATGTCAGTGAAAAGAAAAGGCAGAAAAACAAGAAAGTGAGAAAGAGCAGAACTTAAAGGGACCAGGAAATGGGAACTAAAATGCACTTTCCCTTATATCTTCCCCACAAAAATGGGCCAGATAGAAAAGTAATGAGAAAACTGCCCAGGAGAAATAAATTTATCACACTTCTGAAAACATGGCTGGTTCTTCGCAGCCGAAAGGTTTAAATGCTGCTTAAATAACCTATATTCTATGTCGTAAGTGAAGGGTAGCATATAATAGTATCTTCAAAAGCAGAACATAGATTTAGTAACGCACTGGCTGAAAAAGAACAGCAAAACTGTTGTTTTCTTGCTATTGGCCAGCAGAGATGACTAGCAGGAGAAATATATAAACATTTATATTGGAAGGCAAAACTATTAACAAAGGTATTTTATTTTTAAGCCAAAGCACAAGCTTGGCTCTCGGTGCTGCCCAAGGAGCGTTCGAGGCGGCCGGGCTGCTCTCCTGACAGGACATCTCCTCTGTGTTCCTTGGACGTCGTCCAGCGTCCCCTGCAGGAAAGCAAGCTGTCCATTTGCATATCAAAGCACAGGAATAAGCCAACCCCAGTAGACCTCTAAAGGGAAGTGAGAGTATATGGGAATTTTTAGTTTTTACAACTCTCAATAAAAAAAAAGACCACCTTCATTCCTTTCATGCAACGGTCGCTTCAACTGCTTTTTTTTGCAACACATTTGAGCAGAAACAAGTATTTAACCCTTCAATTCCCCTTACTGGGTGTTTCAGTGCCGGTTGCCTTTTGACAAATAAAAGGGAGAGACTTTCTCTGAAAAAAACACACTCAATACCAGCTCTTCACACAGCGCTTGGAAAATGATTGGGCCGAGACCACCTCCACATCTTGATGTGTATTAGAAGCGTGCAGTAGTCAGACTAGTGTTTCATGCTCACTGTTGTTGAGATGACATGTTTATTTAGCACAAGATTTCCAGCCTCATGCCTTTCTGTGCTTCACAGGAGGTATTTGACATCGCCTACATGGGATATCATTGCTGAGGTTTGGCTCTGACCTCCATCTTTCCTGGATGTCCATTGCTGGGCAAACTGGAGCTGATGAGCTGCCTCACCGCTTCTAATAAAAATAAATCTTTCTGTATTATTTTAAAACTATGACTTCAATATGAGCAGATGAAGAGGCTATGAAAATTCTTTGCCAATATCAGTGAAGATTAGATCTGAGAAATAACATCTCTCTGTGATAAGAAATTCATTACTCCCCTTGCCCATCAAATGCAGCAGTTGACAACCTTCTGCCTTGAGTACGCAGAGCCGAGGACATCAATAATCCTGCAAATTTGCAAGGGAAACCAAACCTTTGTGCAGACTCTCCCCTTCCTCTTGTTGATTGCTTTATTTCACAGCTACCACCTCTGCTCTCTTTGAAAACCTTTGAAGAACGGCCGGAGTTTAACTTAACTATTACATTTCTGGTGTTTGGAGAGATCCCTCTTTCCACTGAATGGCATTTGATGTATGTTGTTGAACACCAAATGTAGCTGAAACACCTGAAAAAATACTCCTCTGTCTCTCTGTATTGCCAAACAAATCTCAGGTGTGTTGTTAGTAATGAGAGCAAACCTAATTAGTAATTAAAAGGTATCTGCAAAAGTATATGAGAAATCTTTGTCCCACATATTGCTACCATTTGAGCCAAGCTCATCCATAGTCACTTGCTTTTCTTCTGATGTTATTTGGATTTATTGGCAGTAACTCTCGAGTAACCTTTATCTACTAGCTGCCACTAACAATCAATCATGGAATAAACTTCTTTTTAGACAAACAGACCTGATTCAAATACTCTGAAGTGACAGTGACCAGAGGTTTTTTTCAGACTTACACAGGTGGCTGTGATTGTCCTTCTTGTCTGTAGTTCAACTAAAGAAGTTCTGCCATGGAGCTTTAAGTCCTTTAACCTTTTCCAGCCTTTCAATAGCTCTTATTTTTTCACAAGTCTCTTGGTAGAAAGTTAAAGGAAAAATGGGGAAAAGGTCAATGAAGGTTTGCTGATATTTAATAGTTTTAGCCATACAGTCCTCTCTCTTCTGATGTTCTTGTCCCTCGTGACAGCCGAGCACTAGATTGTGTAATGTGCCATAAACCTGGGACCCCCATCGTAGCTTGTTTCATAAACCTAGAAATGGCATTAATGGACAACAAACACAAAAAAAAAAAAGGAAATCAATGAGAGGCACAGAGGCTCAGCCATGTCAGCAAGAACGGCTGGAGACCCTGAGCTGAGCGTAGGGACTGCAGTGGGACCTGGTCCCGCTTTCCTCTGCACAAATTTGTGTAAATAAAATCCTGATGTGCAGCTACATTGAGGTAAGACAACAGGCTTGTGCCTAAGCAAGCTAAGGCTGTGGCCTAACTCTTACCTATGTTTTTTGTACATTATTTTTGGTTTTTTGGTATCGTGTGGGGACTATAATTCTTCTTGTCCCAAAACGTCTGCAGGCTGTGTACAGAGTGAAAATTTCTGCAGGAACTGGGTTTAGCTGGATCAAAAACATTTTTGCCTTTTTTTTTTTTGTTAAAGGATGTTTGGCTATACATTGAGACTTTCAATGCTGCTTGTTATGCTGCGTCCCCATTTCCTTTAAACGCACCTACACATTCAGTGTCACCTCCATTTGGTTTATTGTGCAATAAGATGTCCTGTGTAATTTTATTTATGGCCCCAATATTCTAGTTTTTCCCAAGCCGTTTTTCCCATATGGGCCTTTAGAAATCTGTTAGAAAAATCATTATGTAAAGCTGTTAGGAGTAACGTGTTAATAAGCAGATTAGCATCCTGCTGATGGGCAAAAATCCGGTTTTAGCACCATGTGAAGGCACTCGGTCCAAAATGAGCCACGTACCAAAAGAGTTTACAAGTTATGGATGACTGGAGCACTATAACACTTTGTGCACTATCAAGTTCAACACTCCCTCCAGTTTTTAAAAGTAAAATACCCTCTTAAATGTGCATTTTTGAGTCTTCCTGCCTCTGTTAAAAGGCTTTGCGGCCTGGTTTCTCTCCTCAGAGAGGTCTTGTGCCCTTTGGGAACTTCGCTGGGCTTGGCCAGAGCTGGTGTGGTTTAAGGTTTAACTGATTGGGAGGAAACGGGACGGGGGGGTACGGACACACACAGGTAATAACCCCAGAATCCTGAGGATCAGAGGGCAGTCGTTAATCCTCCCCTTTCCTCCGCGCGTAATAAAACCAGGGAAAGGAAGGTCGGGGGGGGCGCTTCCTGCCCGCGCTCCGCTGCTGCCGCCGTCCCTCAGCCGGGCTGGGCCTGACTCGCTATGCTCAGCACAATCTATCGCCATCCGAGAAAGGGTGTGGTAGAGAATTGTATCTCCTTCTGCCCTTAATATTCCTTTTTCTCTGTTTGTCATTAAATTTGTTATAGTCTTAACTTCCAGTTTTTGGTGAGGCGTATTACTTATTCCCCTTTTTATCCTCCCCCGGGATGGAAGGGGAGGGGGGAAAAGGGATTAATAGAGAGAAATCCTGCTCTGTGTTTCCTGTGGACTTGCCCTGAGCCTGAAATGGAGGCAGCTGGGGAGCTGCCTCTGTGGTCAAAGGACTCCTGGACTTCAGCCTTTAGGTGGAGGCAGAAGCCTTCTGGATTTTGAACGATCCCTTTGCACAAGTATGAATGAATGAAGCTTGGCCAATACTATATTTTAATTTTTATTTTTTTTTATATCATTCATCAAGAAGCAAACCTGGCACAAGCACTTAATGTGATGACAAAAGTCAGTTATCTATGCTGGACTCTTCTCTGGCGTCCTGTGATGTATTTGTTGGCTGGTACTGCTGGTGCTGTCCTTGAAGGGTTGCTGTTAAGTTTCTCACATTGCTTGTACGTGGCCATGCGTGTAGAAAGCACCACTGTGGGAGCGCTTGAGGCCCTTTCCTAAAGGAAACCTGTTGCAAGGTTTGAGACTGGGATTGACAGGTTAAGGGGAACAGCTGTGATGTTCCTCTAAAGCTAAATGTTGCCAGTTTTGCATAATCTGCAAAAATATGTTGTCAGGAGGAGAGCTCCAGCTGGCTCTCTGCCACCTTCCCCCTCTGCAGTGTGTGCTGCGGGTGTATCATCTGGAGAGCGGAAGGTTTATCTCTGACACCGAAACGTCAGCCTAATACAGGAAAAAAATAATTATATATATACATACTTTTTAGCTACTTGCAATTCTTTTTCTATGATGGCTGCTGAAAAAAAGGAGCAAAAGGAGATGTGCTTTCCAGCACTGCTACAAGCCACAGCGGGAGCAGAGGGGCTGCGCGCTCGCCACGTGCCACAGCGTGAGCATATGCACGCCACGATCTTCTTAATACCCATGGTAAATCCTGCTGTCTGCTACAAGCTCTGTTTTGAATGTTAGGCTTGTTTGCCTTCTGGTTTTGGGGTTTTTTTTTAAGCTTATAAACACTGGGGCTGCAATTCCCACAGAAGGTAGTAAGAACTACATTAACCCTCTGCAATGGCCTTTTTAAATGAGATTATTGTGAGCAAGCGGGGGAAAAGGATGGAAGGAGCAGGCTGGCAGCTGAGGAGTCGGTCACTTTTGGGACTGCAGTTACTCCAGATGCATGTTTCCAGCAGCACTGGAATTCAGTACAGATTTATGGCAAGCGTGTGACGAGTAGATGACAACAATTTTGAGTGATTGCTAGGTGCATGTTCCTCATCTGCTTAGACCTGAGGATGAAGAAGTGTTCTTTACGTCTAAACTCTTACTTTAAGCACCCTGCTGTTACAACTTGTGGAGGCTGACAGAGGGTTTGATGTGAGTTTTCCAGGATTGTGTTTGTTGTCCATATATAAGGTTCTGTGATATTATTAAATGCTCTTATGCTCCCAGAAGATAAAATTTTGATGGAAGTTGCAAACAAGGAGGTGATTTGGTGTAGTTCTGTGTTTCTGAGGCTGCATCAGAAATCTGGCTTTGGTGGAATGAATAAGGAATCAAAAAATACTCCCACTTTTGAAAGTTTTGTCACCATTTTTTTTTAATAGTCTGTTTGAAGGTAGTACTTGGTTATTGTTTTGATTTAACATAAAAAGAAAGATGGTGTCCATATCTGCATCTAATTTACATCTTAGACTAAAATACTATTGGCTTCAAATGATGTTAGACTTAGGTAAAAACTGAGAAGATGAGAGAGTAGCTATGTTGCTCCAGCTGGGAGGGGTAAAGGAGGCAGGTTGGACTTTTGTGGTGAGATTTGTGGAGAATAGCGAATATAGAACCTGTGGGAATGATTCAGAAGTAGTTAAGCTCAATAGGAAGGTTGATCTAGAATTTGTTTTACTGCTGTAAATACCTGTTAATAGATAAAACTGCTGAAATGGGGTAAGTTTGAGCGGTAGGTAGAAGCTGTGATTTTCTTTTTTGTGTGTGAGTGTAAACGCTTGGTCTGTGGCTCAAAAAAGAAGAGGAGAGCAGGTGTTATAGGGTGTTTTCCGAGATGTAGCAAGAAAATGCCTTTCCCCTGGCCTGTGGGCTCCTCAGTGAGGTGTCCCCAGCTCTAAAGCTTCCCAATCCACACCCATGGACGCATTCCTGTAGACAAGTCTGGGCTTCTCATCCCCAAGCACATGCCTGCCAGGGCAGTGCTCTTAAGGCTCTGAAAAAAAAAAAAAAAGGTGTTAAGTGCTAAAATACCATATAAATACCAAAGGTGGATTTTACTTTATCTTATCTAAAATAATAGCAAATCCCTTCTTTTATTTATAGCCCTTTCTATATAGAATGTGCACATATATCTCCTGGAGTCTAGAGAGGAGGCTGCTTAGAGATTGCTTGCCCTAGGTTGCGAACAGAATAATAGCCAAATCCCCCCCCAAATTTGTGAATTTTTCTTGTGGTGATTCTTGCAGTCTATTTTATTTGCTACCAAAATATATACTTAACCTGATGGAAACCTGCATGGCGGTTTTTTTTTCTTTTTTTTTTTTTTTTTCCATCTGACTGATTTCCCTCCTTTGGGTTGTTTATCCTTTAACTGTGGATTAAAGGCATGAGGGAAATACTGAGCTGTTAAAGAATGGGCCATAATCAGGAAAAAGTAAATTCACCGTCCTCTCTTGGCAAGTACTTTTCAGTATATCTCCTAATAAATCATCTCTATGAACTGAAGGTGCGAATAACACCTGCTGATGTACTACAGGATGATAAGAAAGTGTTCCTGCCAGAAGTGGGCTTTGGAAGAATTGGGCTTTTAGTGGTGTTGGTAGTAGGGTTTGCAGGGTGATGCTTTAACAAGGTGCTTTTTTTTTTTTTTTTAACTGGCTTGCAATTATATTATTACACTATTATATCTTCTTAATATCCTATCATTATTTATAATATTATTGTAATATTCTAGTTAACTAGCCATATTATTACACCCAGTGTAATGATGCACCAATGATTGATCTGTAGACTATTTTTAGATGTAAATGAATTTTAAAGTAAATGAATCTACCAAAATTTGAGTGAGAAGCAGGTGCCTGACTTATGTTGGAGGATGGTCACCCCCCCCTTATGGAGGAAAAATAATTAAGTAAAAGAAATGAAGCAACATCTTCAGGAACTGCAGTTCTAAATCCATGCCAATGCCATGCTACAGAAAATAATTTAGAGGGCTGACTTGATGTAGCTTTTTGCCAAAATTTTAAGCTCAGGTATCTCATATTTCAAACAGTAAGATTGTGGGGTTTTTTTCTTTCAATGAGAAATTTAATTACATGCCTATGCCAAGCAATTTCTGTTAAGATTAGCAATTTCAATACTGCCTGCTTTACACTCTGAATGTGAAGATGATGATTCTCATTTGCAAATAATTTCAGCGTTTCTTCCTCTGTGAGGCTGAGAGGGATGGATCAAAATAAAACGTGCTTTCAAACAGATGCATGCAAAACAATCTTCTCGTAAACAATATGACTCAGAAAATGCAGTTATTTAAGAATTTCTTCTTATCTGTCCTCCTTGCTAAATATTTATTAAAAGCTGATAATGGAACAATTTTAGTTGAAATCTGTCTATCTCAAAACACTTGTAGAATACTCCCCAACATATAATGACACAAAACAAAAGATTTTAAAAACATCCTTTGCCAAGTACAATAGAATTTTTTTCCTTTTTTTTTTTAATCAATTCTTCTGCCTACCAGCTCAATTGCCTGCAAAGTCATTATTAAATTAAATAATGAAGGATTGAAATGTTAGAGGAAGAAAAGGGCACGTCCACTATTGTTCCTCCCAATGTACCAAGCTTGGTTAAGTAACTTCTGCTTTTTCATTTATTTCATATATCTCCGATTGGTATCTGCTTGAGTCATAACAGCTTCCCCCTGCCAACAGGCAAGCTCTGCAGAATTTACTACAGTAAAATGCCGGCATGCTTCACATAGCCTTAATTTGTTTTGAGATCCCATCTTTTATCTATGGAAACCTGCTCTCTCAGCAGGATGAACTTCTCAGTGAGAAAGTAAATTGGTTGTAACGTGGCGTGGGTCCCAGCATGCAACGCTTATTACAGCCTCTCCCTTCTGATGCCTCGTAGGACTGGGTGAAAGAAAGAGTTAAATCAGCCTTTAGCATCTCGCATAATTATTCCTGGCCAATTGTCTCCAAGTGGAAACTCACAATTTGTTACCACTTAGTTGGTTTCGGTGAATGAAGAGGATTCATTGCTTTTTGCCGGCGTTCAGATCTTTTGTTCACAGTTTCGAGAAAATTGCCATCTCTTTTTCTTGCTACTGTTCCAGCTTTAGCCATGCTTGGTTAAGTCACTGCTCAGGTTGCTCTGGATTCACATGCACTAATCTGGTAGCTTGCAGGGATTTGATTTTTTTTTTTTTTCTTTCCTTTTTACTAGTTTTTCTCATGCATTTTATTTCCCAGACAGACAAGGGCAGAGCATTTAGTTTCTATAATCTTAATATTGTTACAGTGACTCTACTTTCTAAAAGTTCCCTCTCTTTATGGTTTGGCTGTTAATGGGAATCATACGTTAATGTTTTCTGAGCTTCACAAGAGAGTAAATAAATAAAAAATAAACCACCGGTGTAGGCATAGGGTGATAAAAATGATGTGGTGACTTTATAGGAACCAGCGTCCGTGCGCTTGTATATAGGTCAGTTAACTTTTGTGAGTGGTGTCAACAGCTCCTATGGCATAAGCAGGGCTTGTGCCTTCATGGAAAAAAATCTCAGAAAATATAGTGACCAAAGGGTTATTTTTTTTAACAAAAAATGAGTGAGTTATAGTGCGCTGATTCTGCTTAACCAACAGATGGTAATTCCTCTCTTTAAATGTGACTTAAAGAAATGAAATTCAAGATTTCAGAACTCTTTAAGAATTGTGGAAGCCAACTTAAAAAAAAAAAAATAACAAAAAGCTGAGCAGAGCACCTTGAAGTTTGCTTTGTTTGCTCTTAGAGGCACCTCTGGAGATGAGGAGCCATCTTCATTCCCAGGTAGTCACAAGGAACTTTCCACTCAAGTGCAGTTTCCAGGGTCTTTTTTAGGTGCTGTACCATCAGCCCAGGAAATTTGTCTAGTCATACAATCCTCATTCAGCCTAAAGAATAGTAATTATTATTATCTCAGGAAATCATGCTAGTCAAGATAAATGTTTTGGGATTGGGGGAGTGAATTATTCTAGGTTTTCTAGGAAATTGGTTAGCTGAGTTCTGCAAAACTTGTGCTATGTGTCTTTTGAAGGCCCATTTGTGGGGCTGGGATCAGTACAGGAGCGCTGGGACCTTCCCATTTTAATCCTCAAAGCATCGATTTGAATTTGAGATTTAAAGGCATCTCAATTTACCAAGGCAAACCCAGCTGCATTCATCTGGTTTCATATTAACAGTCTATGAATAGCCATAGATTCTTCTTCATCAAATTGAATCATCATAAGGTCTAAATACATTGTCTCAAAGCTGGACTCGACATCAGTCTGAAGACAGCTGAATCTTACTGGACAGCCCTGTTAAATTGTTTAAAACCAAGTAGGAAAGCTCAGACTGAGTAGTTCTTTATATGATAGATATCTGCCTGCATGATTTACACATGAAATCAAACCCTAAACCTTTAGGGCATTTTTCTAATGTCGTTTCTAGAAACAGCCCACAAAGACAAATACCAGGCTTTAGCATTCTGAGGTTTAAAATCATGAGAAAGCAGCTTGTAAGAGGTGTGGGAGTTGGTAGTGACAGCACAGTTGGTGGCTTTGCTGGCTGTTCCTAACAGATCAAATACCCAACACAAGATTGGACTTGAGCAGGAGGAGTTTGAATTCTTGCCTCTGCTGCTATCCCAGTTTTTCAGTTGATATGTATGAGAAAGTGAACCAACTTCTGTGGTAGGACACTCACAGTTTTAAAGGTTTCCCAGCTTTTCAAGGTGGTTCTCTTCAGCTATTACTCTCTGTGTAGCTGAGCTGTCCTACCTATCTTACCTCTCCTATTTACAAACCTAAATCTCTTTATTTAGAAAACAAAGTGTTTCAGCTATTTTGTGTTATCCTGGTGTTGATGGTTTGAATATAATCTCTTGAAATTGCTTTTGTCATCTGTGGAGTAACTTAGTTGTAAATACATATCTATTTATGACTATACCTTTAAATTTGCTCCACGCATGTATGTGCACATATGTATTTATGCCAGACACTATTTTCAATTACGTTTTAGTCCAATTCTTGCACTGATTCTATCAATTATTAGCAAATTATGCGCTGCACATAATTATCCATGGCACAAGGTTTAAGGCTAATTTTTTACTTCATAGCTAGTTATGGAGTTTGGAGTACATGTTGCTTTGCATGGACACAAACAATGTGTTCATTTTGCTTTCTCTGATCAGATGAGTTTATTCCTCTGGTGAGGTTTCCAGGGGGTGTGTTCAAAGGTATTAGCTGAAAATACTAATTTTCTATAGGTATTCTCTAATATACACATATGCCACTGGTTGTTTAAGCAATTCTGTCACTAAGGCAGTCTTTTGGGAAAGGAAGGAGTTCTCTTTGTTTTCTGATAGCAACTTATTTTTTCCTGTAAGACTTGTGCAGTCTTTCTGGATAATTCCAAACTGTCTTTTTTTTTTTTTTTTTTTTTGAACAGACTTGCTTATGATGCTCAGAGTCTAGACTTGAGGGCTGTGACCCATCTGATTCTGCATTTGTAAGAAAAAAAAAAAAAAAAAGTTTTAAAAGTTTAAAGAAATTGAAACAACTTTGTTAAAAATGGGAAGAAATATTCCTGAGTTGTTGGCAGGTGTTATTTAAGGCTGTTATTCGTTAGCAGTAATGCTTTATGGTTTAGATAGTCCGTGGTACCTGGGAATCTTGGAGTCCTTGGCAGATACTGAATCAACCTTGTTGTGTCTCATGTTAAAACGTGAAAATTATTGTACCTGATTTTGAAATGGGCAAGTAGAGGCATAACAGATGTAGGTGGTTGGTCCAGCATTGAGGTGGGTCATACACCTCTAAGTGGAAAACAAGCACTGAACCACCGATGCACCCTCTCCTTACTGCACCCCATCCCAATGGGTTTGCAGCATCTCCTGCGCTGCAGGTGCTGATGGAGGTGGGACACGCACCCACCAGCACCCATCCTCATCCTGGTGCTCTGGGTGATGGCATGACCCATCCTCTTCCTCCACCTTCCTTCCACCTCCTTCCTTCACCTATCTGCAAGGGCAGCAAGGAGCCCAGTCCTGGAGTTAGGAGCATCCTCTCTTTGTCCAGCCCTGGACAATCAATGTGCTCTGTCAGCTTGAAGAAGAACGCTCTGCATGACTATGTGGTTCAGGGTGGCATCCCGTAACCTAGTAACAGCAAAGCTGGGTGTCTTTCATGCTTTTTAATGCTTGCAGAGTGATTTATTAATATGTATTTTATATATATTCTACCATCTCATGTGCGTCACGGAAGAGTGTTACAGCTGTTATCAGGCAAATCATGCGCATTTAAAGGAATACAGCACAATGTAGTGGTGGTATTTGTTGTCCAAGATTTAAATATATGATGATTTCTATGAAATGGCTGCATTCTGCATCTCCAGGTTTTTGTGTTTGTGGGTTTTTGTTGTTGTTGTTGTTGTTTTTTTTTTAAGAAGAAAATGACAAACCTAACATTTGGTCATTATTCTTCTATCATGCTCTCATTACTTGCTGAGGATTAGTGATCATACATCCATCTTCACACGTGCCAATTCGACATGATCAGTAGTTACTCTGATTATCCTGCTGGAGGAAATATTTTATCACAAAATGGTCTTAAGTGAGAAGATTTTTGCAACAAAGCCCACTAGCGCCAATCTGGCAAGATGTTGTAAAGCGGTAACATGTTCAATGATCAATATTTAATAAGAATTATGGAAATGGCTCTTCTTCAGGAAGGATATTTAGTGATTGTATTTGGTTTTGATAATTGTTTGCTAAATGTGGTGGGTTGTTTGTTTTCTCTTCTGCACTGAAATCAGTTTCTAGGGGAGAGGGAAAATGCCCAAACCTCAAATCTTGATTAATAGTTCTTCAAGTTAAATCAGCTGTCTTCTCTCTGCACAATGTTAGTTCTGAGAGTTCTTCAGACATTTTTTTTTTTCATTTTTTTCCCCCATTTTTAATTTGCTGCAGAGAAAAGACATTTCAAGTCATGTTTCCCACCTTTAGAGTGGCATTTATTGGTGGTGAATGGCTGAAGGAGATGGCTGTAGAACAAAGCTGAGTTTTATTTGTCTTCTACCTGCAAAGCAAGGGGGAAGTGCTACTGAGAGTCAGGCAAGTTCTTTCTCTCTAGCAAGGTTACTCTTCTTGATGAGCATTAAAAGATAGCTTTAAGCCATTCACAATTATGACCTTGACTAGGAAAATGTAAGTTAATAAGGCTTCAACAAATTATGGTCTTTTTTGGTCGATTTGCCTAGTGAACTGTTAATTGTAAAACTGAAAGACATTATGTTCAGCTTTCTCTATCACATCTTTTGTGTTTTAACAGTGACACTTCATTGAGTGCAATTAACAAAGCCTAGGAGATTTATTAACGCACTTCTTCATGGCCAATGATCCATTCCACTTAAGACATAACACTGTAAAATGCACATTATCTCCTTTTGGCACTTACAATAATGCTTCATGAACTAGGAAGGCATATGTTAAAGCAGATAAAATAGCATTATTAGCTGACAAATCTTACAATTTATTAGACAGTTAATTTATCAGCTTAAAAGACACTTAAAACAGCTGTGCATTTAATGTCTTTTTAATGTATCCAGTAAAACTTGCATAATTGCCTGTAGTGCAATTTATTTTTAGCTATGTTGCAAAATGTCTGCATTTACTGTTTACATCTTCTTTAATTTTTCCTGCAAGGCTCATCACATCTCGGCACAAGCCTTAACAATGAGGGCAGATAATCAGATAAAAAGGCTGCTTGTACCAATGGCTGCCCGTGAATGAACTATTCAAAAGTACATGCTGAGCTGGACCAAAGAGTTCTTGCAGTTTCTCTCCACTCCAAGGGCAAGAGGGAGAGAAAAAAAAAAAGGGGG
>VWZK01012750.1:130507-161682 GCA_013396935.1 Baryphthengus martii
AGGGGAAAAAAAAAAAAAGAGGGAAGAGGTGCTTGGTAGGCAGCTCAGTCATGGATTGTCGAGCACGGCACATCAGAGACCGAAGGTGTCTGCCTTGACTGGTATTAGCATTTGGAAGCCCATTTGGAGCCACATGGCTCGGGGTGTAAACTAACAAGGCTTCAAGACGGCATTAGCAGAGGTGTTTCATTTTATAATTAAGGTAACTGCTCCCTGCAGATCAATTGTAGCAGACCTAAGTACTACCCGTGAAGGAAGTGGTGGAGAGGAGACAACGTTTAATGACTCCGATGCATAAATTGGCTGTGTTTGTTTATTGCTCTCTAATTTAATGGAACCTTTTGTTAAATCTTGCTGGCTTCCTTTTTTTTTTTTTTAGCATACTGTGAGTAATGATTTCTGTGGGAACAAAGGGTGTTGCTTATTAAAATAAAAAGTCAAACACGGCCGTTTCCATTAATTAAATGTCAGATTAGCTTAATCTTTTTATAAATATTGGATATAATCTATTTACAGAGCGCAATCAGGTCTGCGAGTGCTGGCACGTGGAGTATGAGCAGGGAAGTGCAAGTCTTGCTTTGCAGACATTGAGCAGGGGTGGGAGGTGAGGTCAGAGCAGCCCACTTTGCCGCTGGGCTCCTGAAACAAAGCAGGTGGGAGTGTTACAAAACACGGGGAGCACGACGGTATCAGTAACTTTTCTGCAGTAATCTGTGACTCCTGTGAAAGGGAACAAAGCTCTTCTGGAGAGTTTCCAGATTAAGGAGTCTGAGAATATCCTGATCTTCCAAGGCGCAGAAACTAAAAATGTGAAGAGTCCATCAGCGTGGGCTATGAACCAGAAAAAAAAAAAAGGAACAAAACAGCTTTTTGGAAAGAGGTGAACAAGGAGAGGTAGAATTTTCATTGTACAGGCAATCTTAATGATACAAGTCAGAGAATCCGAAGCTAAATCCTCCTAAAATCCTTTCATCGTGTCAGGATGTTCTTTGTTTTGCTTTCTAGATGTAATTATCCATTTGGAATTACTGCATTTCATACAAGTTTACTGAAGTGGCAATGTTATAATCCTAGTTAACTTGCAAATTACTATCAGAAACTTTTCCCATGAATGGCTTCCAAGTAGTTTGGCAATATGATCAATTGTCCCAATGAGTGGATGTGAGAAAACAGGATGAATTATTGAAGTCAAGTATAACAGAGGCATATGGATACCTATATTTATTACGAGAAAGTTTTATGTATTACATTTAATTAAACCTACACATGTAACAGAGCATTATTCATGCAGAGATAGTCATCTGACAAGAGTTGCTTCCCAGTTTGGTTAGTGCAGCAGTGTTGACTATTTTATTGCTGTACAGTAAATTGCTGGAGAGGTGTCTTTGTCCCAGTTACAGCCGATTTCTGATGATGTCAGGTTTCTGGTGAGGAGTAGCCTAGTTGGCAGCTGGTAATTCTTATGTTACAGATCTTTTCAGGAGAGATTTTAAAGGCAACCACTGCAGAAGTAAGGTAGTCTTAAAGATTTTCCTCATCTCTGTTTTCTAACAGGTCGTCATCATCCAGTTCATCTTTTTGTCCCTAAGAATTTAATTTTCATTTATTTAATGGTAAAATACAGCAATCAGGAAACTACCAGAAATTTCTGTTCTTAGACTTAGACTAGCACCAAAGTGACGCAATACTGTAGCTGAAGAGCAGCTTCAGATTTAAAGTAGTATTTTCTTATGAAGAGTGAAATCTGACTTTGGAAATCTTGTTTAGGTGTAATCCACCTTGTTACAGCCATAATTATTTTAGAGGCTAGTGAAGTTATCTCATTTTGTGAGCAGCTCATCTGTAATCAGAAACACTTTAGAGTTTTTTTTTCTGTTCTGTATTAGAAAGTTTTCAGACATGGAGAGAGGTCTATTCATTGCAAAATGATGGGTTAGAAGTACAGTTTTGCTCATTTGGAAGGATTTCTGTTATTTAATAAACAGCCGTTTTCTAAAAAAGATGAAAAGTTTCAAACGCAGGAGTCTAATGATGTGATTAGTTTTTTTGTTAAAACTTTGAGAGCCCTTCTCATAAAACCTGCTGGGTCCTTAGGAAGATGGTTTATAAATAAGTCTGGCTGTGGGGTTTTAACTCTCCAGGTACCTCACACAGGGTGTGTGTTTTGAAATGTGACCTTCCTCCAATGTCTCGTTTCCATCTCATGAACTACAAAATGTGTGTGGAATAAACCACGCGTTGGCTCTGAAATTCAGATTTTCTACAGACTTGTGCAAACTCTGTCATTGGAGAGGAAAAAAAGTCAACATAATTTGTAGAAAACTCATTGTGAGATGAGAGCACGGAAAAACTTGGTACGTTCTTCCAATCAGTTGGAGAATGGAAGGAGGTGAGGAGCTGGGAGCAATGTGTTTTTTTCCCTCCTTGTCTGTAATTCCACCAGATTACTCTGTCCTCTTTCCTCCTTGAAACTATGCAACTTGGAGAATTTAAGAAAAAAATCCTACTGATAATCTTGAAATAGTTTAATAGTTCCTCCCTGGGATTGTTAGTATATTAAAATAAACTAAAATCTAAATTCCTTTTTAACATGGGGCAGTTCACCAGAAGCTAATTACTTAGTGATATCTTGTATCAGAGCCTGAAAATAGTTGGTTTCACTGTCTTCTAATAACATTTCTTTTGAGATTACTTATTAGGAAAATACTGTTGAATTTCAAGGCTATTACCTCCTTGTCTTAATAGGTGGGATTTGCCTTCCCTGATGTGTGAAATACCTCTTCCTGATGCTGTTCTCTTGGCTGAATTCTTTATAAATGTCTATTTTTTAAAAACCTACAGTTGAGCAAACGCTGCTAGTTTTAGAAGAAACACATTTGATGTTGGGGGAGAATCAGGAGTTTGTGCAAATCCCTGTCGGTGCCAGAGTCTTTCGGGGAAAGGATGGTTGGGGACCGGTGATGCTCTGAGCCCACCGCGTGGGATTCTCCGAAGCGTTAGTTACTAGTACGGCTCTGCACTAAGGACCCGAGGAAAGAAAAAGAAGCTGCTCTTCCCACGGGTTTTACAGGGAGCAATTAGAAAATCATATCAAGTGAGGTTCCCCTACAAAAAAAACCCAAAAAACACTTAAAGTTTTACAGCAATGTGTATATCCTGTTCCATCCTTTAAAATAGTAAATAAATTTCTGTCCTTTTTTCTACTCGTTTGTGAATTTAACCTGCCCTCGTAGGAGAAGAACCTGTAGTTAAAATTAGTTTTGGATCGCATTGTTTTTCCCCCTGAGCATCAGAAGCCAGATGTTGTCAGTGAAAAGGAAATTAATGGCCTAAATAATGAATGTATTGACGTATTGTAGCCAGAGTCCAGCTGCTGCTTTCGGTGCTGTTATTAACGGATCAGGATCAGACTCTCTTTTAGTTTATGGATTGTATTTGTGATATACTCTAAATGTGAATAAAAGAAAGATTAGCCTACTCTGGGTAGCTGTTAGCTTCCAGCTTTAACAGGAGGAAGCAATGACCTAGAGGGACTTACACCAGCTGGGAATAGCTGGAGAAGCTGTAGGGACCCCAGCCCTCCACAGCAGCTCCTTGGTGTCCTGACCCATGAGTAGAGGGTATGTTCCCTACACCTTGCTCTGATGTTACTCAAGCTCATTGTTACAAGCTTCTTAAGTTCACACTAGAGAATGTCTTGAGTTGTTCGTTGCCGACAGACGGTTGTTGGCCTTTCCAGTCACCCATGAGGTTCTGGTGAAGGTGCAGCTTCTTGAATAGCCCAGGGACAATATCTTGGAAAAAGGCTTTTGTGAAGGATCTCTTTAGTCTTTGGTGAGGAAAGATTTTGCTCATCCTTTCCGAATCATCCACCTGCAGAATTTCTCTGCCTTTTCTCCACAGTGAGTTACTTTATTTAAGGTTCTTAAAGGAGATCTCTCTCATTTCATTTCCTGATGCTAGTTCATTGATGGCCTAGTGTTTTAATGTGGTAAACAATATCAAAGCATGGGAAAAAAATACTGCAGCAAAGGGTGAGGTTTGGACCAAGGAAAATATCTGTACGAGATAAAATCTCCTAAGAAAAATACTCATTTGAAAATGCAATCTCTGAAATGGATTATTTTTAGTATTAGGGTTTTTTTTGTATAAATTATTTAATCTAAGTTTTAAAGATGTTTATATTTAGAAATATCACGTTTACAGCCTGTGCTATACGGACTCAGGATTGATACCAATGCACACACTGGGAATTTGATGCCATTTAATTATGACTATCCCCAACTTTCTTTGAGGCAATGAGGAAGATTGTTTGGGGAGGTAAAAAAAATTAAAAATATTCCTGGTCCAGCAGTTTGCATCTTGATGACTGATGGATTTGCATTTTGCGTTCTTTTTCAGCGTGTGCGCATGACATAGACAAAAGAGCTTGTAACATTGTATTGTGTCATTAATTTTCCCATCATAATGAAATATCGCATCAAACTTTATGTCGGTGGCACAGGAAGTTTTGGGTCATCCAGCCCTACGCTGCTGGAGTCCTGAATACCTATATAAGGACTTAAAAGCCTTTCCAAATTACAATATTGCAATTCCTTATAGGTCAGACCAGTTGAAAATCAACTTTCTCCAGTTCTGCAACAAACCCAGAAATGAGCCTTTATTTGCTGTAAGCGTGTGATACCTTCACACAGATGCAATGTTAAAGGACCGGCAGAATCAAACCTAAAAATTTTTTGTTGTTGTTCATTTTAATTCCTGTAAGCTAAAGGTTGTTGCTTACAGAGGTTGGCAAAAAATAAATACTTTTAGTGGGCCTGGAGAGAGATCTGTAAAACACACCCAGGTATAAATGTAAACTGAGAATTTTAATGTATATAGTGTTTATTTATATGTTGAAAACACCAGGGGATCTGCCTGGATAAGGAACTGGGTGCTCTAGAGAGTGGGAAAAGGCATACAGTAATTCTTCAAAGTTTTGGTGATTGGGAAGACACAGGAAGGGAAGAGGTCTGCCTCCTGCAGAGAGAAAATATTTTCTTGCACCAGGTCAGCGATCTTCAAAATGAAAAAAAAAAAAAGTAAAAAAAAAAATAAAAATCTTTAAGTAGGTTTAGAGATATTAGAGTTGTAACATCTTGTAAGAAATCATTTCGGAGAGTTGTCTTAGTGGCCTGAGTCAACAACGTGCTTTTGTACAACTGTGGACATGGTGGTGATGCTGGGAGGGCTTGGAGTGTTCAATAAACCTGCCATCGTGGAAATACTCATCTACGAACTCGTCACTGGGAATGTTTCCACAATCTGCAGAATGTAGCCATGAAGTCAAGGTGATTCAATGACATAAGCCAACGGTGTATTCTAAAAAGGGGGAATTTAAGCTGAATAATTTCAACTCTCATTCATGTTCTTGTACCTTTCCCCTGACCCCAGTTTTGTTCGATTGGTACTAGCGTGTCAGCCTGGATTTGCAGTCCATTTAATCATCTGCCTCTACCTTTCCCCTTGTTTGTTTCTAGCTCCATGCTAAAAAGGCTGCTCCTAACATGTTATTGAATAAGGCAGCGCTCTGTATGCTGCGGAGCACTTTCCCTTAGTGGTGATAAAATGGTGATAAAAACGAAAAGTGACACTTCAAACGCAAGCCTGCTTTTGAGCTTTGGTGCGTATTGCTTTTTCTCTCCCAAACCCAACTCTTTATTTTTTTTCCTCTCAATGACTGATCATTTTGAAAGAGGAGGAGGATGCACATATGGTACAGTGAGTCTTCCCAATATCTAGCTGTGTAATCCGCAAAAATGATGTGACCCATCAACATATTTGAGCCTACGGTACTGCAGAAGCTACGACTATTTAGAGAGAGTATTTTCTCTGCTAGACAGGTTTCCAGCTCTGCTCTTCTCTGAGTTGGACTCACCAGGATCCTGCAGCTGTTTTGTGGGGATTCAGAGCAGTGCTAAACTTATCTGGACTTAGCTCTTTGTTGGGTTTGCATCAGCTTTGCATCACCCAAAGAGCTGGGTTTCAGGTTCTTCTGCCCCCTGCCTCCCCTCCCACCCACTTTCTGATGGCCTAAACCATAATAAGAGTTCTACATTAATTATTCTCTCCTTTTAATTAATTAAAGAGGCTCAGAACGTAGATGTGCTGAAGTCTGGCTGCAGGGGACCATTGGGAGACAAAAAATACAGGCTGAGGGAAAGCTCCTTTGGGAGGCTCCGCTGAAACAGCCGAAGAGCCTGCAAGCCGGGGGTGCATCAAACTGGCGTGGCTCTATTTTCTGCACTGAGCTTCTCCAGATTCTGATTTTAACCTTGCTCATCTTTTCTTTCCTTCCCTCTACATACTAAGTTTTTTGATTGTTGAAGACTTTGTATTTTAAAGAAGAAAACAATTCTTTGCTCCCCATTCTCTCTCCTCTGCTGCTAAAGTTGGGAATCTTCATAAAGCAGTGCTGGGAGGTGATGGAAGAAGCACCATCCCCTGTAATTTATTTCGAAGCTACTCTTACTCATTTCTGTTTGCTCTTAAAATGTTTGTTGGTTTTTTTCCCCGAAGGTGCCTCTCCTTTTATTCTGAAGCCTGGGGGCAGGGCAGGCTCTTGGTGCTGCTGCAGACTTGACAGCATCCATTTTTAAACCCTCTTCTTTAAGGATGCTGCACAGGAATCAGAGCTCTGAAGAGGACCAAAAAAATGATGAAAGATTCAGAAACAGTGAGTTGGAGGCAGGGCTGAACAAGCTGGGTGCTTGTTTTTTTCCAGCAGAAAAGTCAGTATCTTCTCTTCTCTTTTGGACTTAGGAAAAGAACAAATTAGCTTACTTTTTAGCAAACATTTTGGATAAAAAGGGCAGTTAAACATTAAGACAACCCTTCTAGGAAGGTTAGGCGTCCTCTTTTCAGTGACTTTTTGTGACCAGGCTTGCCAAAATCCTCCCGGGAATAAAGTAGGTGAGCTCCATCCCCCTTGGTAGGCAGGGAGCTGAAGTTTCTGATCACCTTTCTCTGCTTTTAATGCCTATATAAACACCAGAACAAAAAATACTGCCTTTTCCCACACAGGACTGTGAAAAAAATAATTATATATTATACGGTTAATATTTTATCACTGCTCTGAGCTATAAAAAAATTGGCACTACTTCTAAAGTTGTTGCAGAAAGGATGGATAATTTATAAGAAAAGTCCGGGTACCATCCTATCTTCTGTTCTTAAAACCTGGCAGGTTGAAATGACGATACATGGACAAAAAGTGCCCATTTTTATTTCTGGGAGGGTAAAGTTGATGAGTAGAGGTACAACTGTTGCAATAACCTTGCAGAGACCGTCATTAATTTGTAAATCCCATAGAAATGCCCAAAGATTTCCTACTCATGCATTGGGCACTTAATGCACTGGCAGCCCGTGGCAAGGAAAAACGCAAATAATTCTTTCGAGTGCTAAATGACATTTGTTAAGCCTAGTGATTGATACCCAGCTATGTGGCAGTCTTAAGATAAATGGTGCTCTTTCACAATTTAACATCTAGAGTGCTGTGTTTGTCGTGGTTTGGCCTCTCTTTCCACTGGACTCCTTCATACCTGTCCCTTCCTCAGCCTCCAGCCCACAGCTCAGCCCATTGTATCTACCTGAATATCCCAGTACCTTGAGGGGAGAAAAGAAACAGTCAATTTGTGTATATATATATACACTTTCATTTAATTTTGTCATAACTTTAATGCAGACTTTAAACTGGATTTTGCATTTCATGATTTGTTCTTCCCACACACGTGCGCGTGCGCACATATTCCCACTCCCCCTCAATGAAGTAATTGCATGACAACTAGATTAATATCTTTTACATACTTATTAAACTCAATAAGTGGTCCTGCGCAAACAATTGATATTTAATTACCGTATTATCATCCTACTAAATTTTAATTACTATTCATTTAAAATACCTCGTACGTTATCATTCATGTTCCTGCGGATTTGTTTCTCTGTAAATGTTTCTCTGTAAATCCTAACTCTTAAGTTGAACTAACCTGCAAAGTAGTTTGGATTTCTCGAGGTAATAGTATGTTTAATGCAGGTCCAAGGTGTTGCAACACACTATAGAAACGGAAAATGCAACCACCATCATATTGATGGTTTAATACTTACCATTGGTCCTATTAAAAAGCATATATTTTTGAAACAGAGTTCAGGAAAGATTGAATTGACTTACCTTTCAAGTCACCTTGCAATGTAATTTCAGCTTAAAAGATCTTAAGCCAGGAGAAATTAATATTCAACAGCTGACAATAAGCTGATTGTTAAGGATCAGAAGAGTTCCAAACTTGGCGAGGAACATGGGGAAAAAAACCCACAAACCCTAAAATCGCAATCCTATGGTAAACTTCCCTCTTCCACTGATCATTGTTTTTATCTCTGACAAGTATCTATTTTCTAGATCTCATCTATGAGTCACTTAATTACTCCTCAGAGAAAGGAAAATACATGATAATTTTTGTAGTGAAAAAACAACCACCTCCGATGGGTAAAATCATCACACCTTGTCAGCTCCTGCAGCGGGAGGCAGGGTGCGGGGTCTTGTGATTGGTTAGAGCTCTTTGGTTTTGTAATTTATTGATCAAGGCTATTTAAATTGAAGAGAGATAATTTTCTTTATTTCTCCATATAAGACCTGGTGCTGTTGATGATTCTCCTGAGGAAGGTCATATGCTCTGAATCAGAGCACTTTGCTTGGCTCCTTCTCACTGTTACCTTCATTGAAATTAAATCTCTTCAGATAGCTCTTCAAATCCATTGTGCTTTTCACAACCAGGCATGTGAAACTATTAATATCTGTACTGTGGCAGCAAGATTTCCCCAAATTTCTGCAGAATCTCTATCTTTTTCTCCTCATTTTTACAGTTTCTATAGGTGGTACTTGATCCCATCTATTTCTTATCTGTGAAAACCTGACATTCAGCTTGGTTCTTATAAAAGTCAGAAATTTATAAGGTCTTTTTTTTTTACACCTGGAACATGGCTTATAGGAAGGAAGTTTAGTAACAGCTTGGGAAAAAATCTTCTTCCACATGGTTTGATAATTTGAGGGGATTTGGTTTTGCGGGGTTATTTTTGTTGTTGTTGCTTAGTTATCTTCAGAAAAGATCACGTAAAGGATTGTCTTTTTTGTATCAACATGCTAAAAGTGTGTGTGTGTATATATAATGTATTTTACTGCAACCAGGAGATTTTTCCTAGGCAATTAATTGTGTGACTCAGTCCCATAAGCTCCTGTAATGACTTTATAGCCTGTCAGTGATATATAACCTATTGACTTTCCTTTGGTTATGGGACTATTCCTTTCCTGATTGATTTAATCATTCCATGCTACCTTTATCTATCTCATTGCTTTATGGAACTCTATTGACTCACCAATCTTTTAAGCACTGATCCAAGGGCAAGTGAAACCAAGGGGAAGACACGGTAGCCCTCAGACCTATCTCTTGGATCTTACTCCTGCATGCGGTCAACATGATGGTTTAGTTCCAGAAGAGACCCCCTCAGTGTGGTAAAAGAATAATTCTCTGTGTTCCTACTGGGATATTTAGCCTAGTGGAGGACAGGCAATTTTCCATGTTCACAAAGCACCAGAATTGGGTTTCTGTGGGAATTATTGCTTTATTAATTGTGCCAGGCTTTGTCCATATTTTACTCAGGCAAACAGCCTCCTTCTCTTCCAGTGGGTTTATTTGCCTGAATCGTGGTGTCTCTGGATTGGCATTTCTGTAAATCAGCGAGAAATACGGCGTCATTTCTAGCCTGTGTGTAATGGGCATATTAGAACCTTCATTTTCTTAGAAATATTTAGTATGCAAACACTTTCACGAGACCAATTTACTTATCGGAATGAAATTTATACAATATATCAGCGGTAGGAACTATCGAACTAAACCATTTAAACCAGTGCCGGACTTTAGAGGAGATTAATCACGCGGCAATGAAGATATCTGCCGGGCAGAGCCGCACCACGATGAAATCCAAGCCCATCGCATTTGGCCTGAATGACAGAAAAAGACAAATTTACTGACCTGGACTCCACTGTGCTCAGACCCCACATATTGTAATTTTTATAACACATATTCACTATAACACTTTAACTAAGAGAGTTTGTGTATTAAGTGATGTTAGATTACGATATTTAATGGCTTATAGGATACAGCTAGTACCCGGGAGGCTAATTTGTTTGCATTAGTTGGACGGGTCAACTGCTTCAAACATGCAGATTATAGAACTACTGGTAGATTGCATTACACAATTTAAATAAATAGTAGCAATTTGTCAATGTCATCTTAGCTTCAACATTTTCCTTTTAAACCCCAGGAAATAGTAGTTCCAATTAAATTGACCTTTTCTTTTCTGCATCTTCATGTTATTAGCAGATAATGCTTAGTCTTTTAGCAAGTAAAAAAAAAAAAAAGGAAAGAAATAAAAATACTTCCAAAGCAACGATGCGCTTGTAGTAAACTTTCCAGACAAAATTACCTTCTTTATAAACAAATTTAGCCACCCAATAAATCTTGCAAGTTAGATATACACGTATACGTCGGTAATAGATTAAGACACATGAATTGCTGTATCTCAGTGATTAGGTCTTTGGTTTCAGGGGACAATTGCAGGTTCTTGTCACGGTAGAGTTTTGAGTCATAATATTCATTTTGGAGATAAAGCAGCAAAAAATTACATAATGGCTGATCCATCCATATGTGAACTGCTCTGGGCAAATCCTAGACGTCTGGAATGCCGACTAGTTTCTAGGGGTCGGGTGTAGGTATCTACTTACGTCATCTTGTAGTATGAAACGAACTGGATTGAAAAACCTGGACCTGGATGTCTCCTGATAAAATGGAAATGGTGAAATACCTAAATTGTTGCGTTATGTAGAAGAGTTTGGCTACAGGCATCAATTGGGCAGCAATGCTGTGCAAGGTGTGTTTTTCCTGTGTATAGGTGCTTAAAAAACTGGTTTACTTCTTTAATGTCCTCCTGGCAAACATCAGCAAAGACCCTGATGGCAACAGAATTTGCCACAGTTTTGGTAATGCAAATAGTTTTAAAGACATGGCAGCCTGAGTTTTCTCAGTGCCTGGAGTAAAACTCTGGGACGGGGACTTCTAGTGGAGCTGTGTTCTGTAGATCTTCAACTGTGAAAGGGTATAGTTCTCTGTAAATTAGAGCATCTCAAAACATCAGGTTTAGCTGAAAAGGGTTGCATGATTTTTAGTTGTTAAGGCTGAGAAGTGTTTTTGAGCTACTTTTCTTGCACAACCAGTTTGTGACCAAAGCAACAACAACCAAATGGTGGATTCATGAAAAAAAAATCATTTTTTAAGAAGGTGCAAATCTTCTGTGATGGAGTTCTAAAAAGAAAACACCACACATCCCCCAAAAGAAAACTGCCCTCTTTCTCAGCCACCTTCAGTGCTGTGGACAGAACAATTCTCATGAGAAAATCCAGTTTCAAATTGCTCTCGATTATCAATTATTTTTACTCATCTGCTTTGTTGGAAAATAAATCTGTTTTCTGATCCCACCTGTTTGGGCACTGTGCTGAACAGCTCCCACTCTGTTGCTTTGCCTCAAGCTTTGCTTCATCTCAGCGTTTGGGTTGATAGGCTTCCATCCATTCCTCGTGCCCTGTAACAATAGATTCTAGAATCCAAAATGAGCCAAATTTTTGTGCTCCCTTTTATCACACCTTCTGTTTATGTGATACTTGCTCTTCGTGGTGTCAGGAGCAGCTAGCAAAGTTCTTTCTTACACATCAGCAGCTTTTTGAAGGTTATAATAGCATTGACTTTATATGCTCACCTACTAATTAAAAGGACTCTTTTTTTTTTTTGTCTTCTGAACATGTAGAATTAGCACATTCCAAGGCTGAATGGTATGAGCACAGAGCACAGGATATTTGAAGTTTCACTTGATTTAGTATTCAGCATATACCATTCAGCTACCACCACTTGAAAAGAGGCCAGAAAGCAATTTTAACAATATCACATGTGAGAAAATGATTCAAAGTTTTGGAGCGAGAGATAATTCTGTAATCTCTGTGATCTAAAACTGAACAAAGGACGTGACCTAACATATTAAATAAAAAAAAAAAAACAACCCAAACATATTCTTGTTACTTTTATTTCTGACTCCTTAAAAAGCAGACACTGTAGGCACAGCTCTAAACTCATAGTATTATAATGTTATAATATATATTTATATATATTATGAAGGTAGCAGTGTAAGGACTGTTCAGCTTCTCATGTGTTCTGTGGCTCTGAGATATCCAAGGCGGTGGGAGAAGAAAGATGGAGAGAGGTGAAAGACAACCACTTCTGGAATTTACTTTTTTTTTTTGTAAAAATAAGACAAATATAGCCAATTAGAGAAAAATGCAAATTTGCAATTTGGGAAGAGAGCTATTAACAGATATTTTAAGATTATTTGGAGAATTTTTGCTTGAATGTTCTGAATGTACTATCCAAGATGATACTGCACCTTTTATGAGTATCTTCACATAGGCTTTTTCATCAAGTACATTATTTTTTTAAAAAATCCAGATACTAAAATGCAGTAGTACATTTCTGTTTGTTTGCCTTTGCATTTTTTCCTGGATTTCACAAATTTCTCATTTGTGATCAATCAGTGCTTTTTACATTTCTTTCAAAGCAGTAGCCGCATAGTTCTTTCCAAAGGACAAGATGGTAAATAGCTTTTAGGAGGCCAGTCCTAACTTTTTCTGAGTACTGTTGATATTTGGCTGGTGAGTGTTTCATAAGACAATTCAAGGATTCCACAAACACAGGGTGGCAAAAATGTGCCTCATTGAAGCATCGTTATACTTTTTCTTTTTTCTTTCCCTTTTCTTCCCTCTCTCTTTCCTTTCCTTTTCTTCTTTCTCTCTCTTTCTTTTCCTTTTTTTTTTTTTAAACTCATTTACATGCTTCAGATGAAAAACTTGTTTCTGCTACTATCTGAAAAATTTGAGTCGAGAGCTTGAGTGTGTACCTGACACATAATCAATGCCCCGTTCCTTTCAGTGGCTATGACTGGTGGGCATCCAGAGCATACCTTTAGGGCTGACGTTTTCTTCATTTACACATGCAGTCTGTGGACCTCATCTATTCCCAGGTACAACATGCTTTGTGTCAGTGCAAACTTCTGAGGACTTCAGCAGAGACAGGTCTGATTTGCAGGGGAATTAGTTCGCAGAGAACCAGATCCTACGGATAGAGCAGCGGTTTCATGCCACTCCACTGCTGTCACTATTCATTGCCAAAGAACTATATCCTTTTATTACCACCTGGCAACAAAAGATGGGCGATGCGTGCTGCAGAGCAAAAGAAGTCAGAATCAATTAACATTTATACCGTACGCTCTTCTCTAAGACTTGCTTAAGGATAATTCTGGGAATTCTGTGATGCAGGTTATCTGTGGTGTATTCTTCCTTATTAATTGTAAGCAACTGAGACCAGAGCACGGATGTAACCAAAATGAAGTATCAAATACTCGAGAAGTTAGTCAGCAAATTAAATAAGTATGTATTAAGTACTCATTTTCCTCCAGTGAAGCCATAACATTAACAACACTTGCATAAAGAAATTCTCTTCTTTTCCCCATTTCTGTGGTTTCCAGGTGTCCAGATAAAGTAGTGCAGTTACTAAGACTGAATCTATGTAAACCAGAGGTTTTGATCTCTCAGAGTCTGTTTGAAAAGGAATTATTTTGGTGCCTTTCTGAGTATGCGTGGACGTAACAATTACCGTTTCCTTTTAAAGTTCAAGCCCTGCTGCCGAAGGAAGAGTTTCTCTGCGTAGGGAAACAGCATAGAAATGAACTACTTTAATTGATTCTAAATGCAATTAAATAAAATTATCTATGAATTGGTAGACATAGCCGTGACTGCACATAAAAAATTGGGCCGCCCCGAGCAGGCTTTCTTCTCTCTGATAAACATTATGATGTCACAGCCTTTGATTTTTGTGACTAATGTATGAAGCAAGGCCTTCCAAATCAAGACAGATCTTCACCAAGGCACACCAGAGCTTTTCCACCTTGTTTCAGTGAACAATAATCATGCTGGAATATGTGTAAGGATCTTTAGGAAACAGTTATATGTGCATTCCTTAAATACCATTGAGAAAATGCACATGTCCATCATAGATCTGCAAACAGACTATGATCTAATGGGCATGAAGCGTGTATCGGAGTGCAGGACATTGTGTTGGGAGAAAGGATGGATTAGACAGTGCAGGGAGTTACGGAAAAACAAAGCAGATTGAGATACTGGTTTGGTTTTTTTCAAGTCAGAGCTCAAGCAACAATACTCCCAGTACTCTCTCACATCTGCCTGGTCGAACTCTCTGTCCCAGCAAATCCCTAGTGCCCCGCAGGTCCCAGGGAAGTGAGCTGGAGAAGGCACGTTGAAGACCTTCTGTGAAGAGGGTCCAGTTAGTGCCCTTTTATATGAAGAAAGTTCATCTGTTAAGCTTTGCTATGCAGAATTTTTAAAATTGCCCATGGGGAAATTACTGCTGGGGGATGGATGTCTGTCTACTCGCTGAGCATGGTTGATGTCCCTTTGGGTGAGGAGGACCTGCAGGAAGGGAGCACAGAGCAGGGAACTGCAGATGCTGACGTGAGTCTAGATGCTAGCTCAGGGGGACCTGACAGCTGAATACAAATTTGTTCTGTTCATAGTGCTCACTGGTCCCTGCCACGATATTCATACAATTTGTACTTCTTTTCTTGTTGATGGCCATTGCCAAGGCTTGATTTCGGATCTACTAGTTATGTAGGTTTTTGTTTCCTCTGTATGCAGACGCACTGTAGGTTGGTTTTTTTGTTATTACTATACATTTATATTGAATTTTTTTTCGAAGAGTGCCTTTGAAAGAATTACTCCTCATCAGCCATGCTGATATAAAAGCATAGTTACTCTAATAATGGCCTTTGAATACTGTCCATTAAACTTTGACATTTAAAGTGTTTACTGTGAATACATATTAAGTTTCTCATTAAAGCTGAGGGCTGGCTTTTTTGATATGACTCTTAGATTAAATCAGTCTAATCCAAAATAAATACAAAGATGGAGAATTCATAACAAGCTGCCTTGTACATTCTCTGTGTGTAAAACAGCAACTGCTTTTGTGGCAGAAAAATTTCATTTTAGTGTCTCCTCTTTGGCCCTCAAGGCGGGGGGAGAGGAAAAAAAAAATCTATTCATTGTGTATAAAACCTTTTGCACTTTGACATAAGTCCTTCCAGCAGAATCTCTTTTTTTTTTATTGAAACAAACTTAAACCATATTCCATTTCACAAAAGCGAAATGTGCTGAACATGTGCTTTTTTAAAATAGAAGCATGTGCATCAACTCCTCTACAAGAAGATACTTTCTTAGAGTAGTCTCCTGGGAAGGTCCATTACCCAAAATCCAGCGAGCACAGGAAAAGGGTGAAACAGTATTAGATCAAGCTTTACTAAGCTGGATGGCCCAGGCTGTGGAATAAGTGATATTTAATATGTGCGCTTTGAGGCTCCTGTTGAGTGCCCTGTTTCGTAACCCGGATCAGGATGCTTGTTTAGTGGATAAAAGTGTAACTTTAGAAATTGGCAGGAACTTTCTGTGCTTGGCCACCTGTACTCTCAGCCAGATACGATGTAAGGAGACTCAGACAAGCACACTTTTCAAAGTTTGTTCTGTTTCACTTCCTTACAACTGCCAGGTTCAAAGAACCATTTATTGAAAAAAAAAAAAGAAAAAAAAAAAAAAGCCTCGCTCAGTTCAAAGTTGCATTTATAAAGCTCAGTAGTCCTTATGATCAAGCTCATACTTTGTCTTCCCGTTACTAAAATAATACTTTTATCCTGCCCTTCCCCCCCACCCCCCTCATCTGTTTTGTTATGAAAACATAACTATAATGAAGGTCTTGGGCATTGTATTTTCCAGACAGTGTGATACCATAAGTAATATAAAATGGGATTCTTTTTTTCTTTTTTTTGGCGTAGTTTTTGCTGTCAATAATAATTGTATCGAAAATAATGTGAACTCCCACTGAAGCCTGCATAGTCAATCAGCATAAAGTATTAGCACTTCAGGGACACAAAGGCTCTGAGCCTGATAAAAGAGATTGGGCTGAGAATTTTGACCTAAGAATATAATAATGTCTTCCAAGATCTCATTATGCCCGTGCCCAGTCAAAACCATCTGGGGCTCAGAATAATAAAAGGAGTGGTGTGAATTTATGAACCCGTAGATCTAGCCATGCCCCCTTGGATATTGTGTTGGATTAGTAGATTTACTGCTAATCCAAACACTGTGGGCAAAATTATGTCCTTACATCTGCACTGCGGATCTCAGCAAACTGCAGCAAGTTAAACGTTTGAAGGGTTGACAGCAGCTCCCCTGCTTCAGGCACAATCTTCTGGCACCCTGCCACCTTCCCAAAAGTGCAGCTCCTCAGATGCACGTCCTCCACGTCTTGCCATGGCAGTTCTCCAAAGGGAGATGCTGCCTTTAGCGAATGAAAAGGGGGTTGGTGAGCAAAAAGTCGCTGCTACCGCCTGTAACAGGTGGGAGTGGTGGCAGCTTGGTGCAAATAAAGCACAGTTGGCACCGAGAAGATTGATCCGTCTTCTTCAAGTTGCCTCGGGTGCAGAGCCCCGAAGAGAAGAGGCTCTACATTTAATTGGGGGTGGCTTCAGCAAAATAAAATAGCCAGATGCAAATCCTTTTCCTAAGGGGCAGCCATGTGGACTTGTGACCTTTCTTTGAATGGTTTGGAGCCCAGAAATCAATGATTACACTAAATCCATAATTATATTCTTTTCATCTGTGGCAGGGTACTGATAGCGTGACAGATGTGAGACCTTGAAAGCATGGGAACTTCAAAGACCATTGAGATGTGTTAGACACCATGGACATGTGGAACGGTGGAAAAAAAAATAAAATTAAAAATAGAAAAAGACTGCTCTACCAACGCTTTAGGTGATCTCTCCTTCACACGCATGTGTCCAGACACATGTGCCTGTGCACACGTCTAGGCACATGACCTGAGCCCTTGGAGTCACCAGGGAAGAGGAGGGGGAGTAAGTGCTATAAATCAGCAAGCTTTGACCAACTAGAAGAATTAAATATTTGAATAGTTGTCTTGTTTCGGCTCAAGAGTCTTCCCAAAGAAAGAATGGGAAGGGCTGGGTGAGGACACGTAGCTGGACACAATGCCTGGAATTGAGAGGTACCAGCATCTCTTATGCTGCTGCTGGGTAACATGGCCAAGCTTGTTTGTTCTCCTAGGAGATGTTTCTCAAAAATATAATTTTGCCTTTAAATAAGCAGTACTCTACGTGATGGTGATTTTTGCGTCTTGGAAGAAGAAATCCTGGGTCAGGGTGCAGAGGGCTGTTTGCAGTGGACTGCCAGGGAAGCTCAGCCTTCACACCGCAATCCCCAGGCAGAATGATGCAGGTGCCCACCTGGAAAAGATGCCCTTTGCGGGTCCATGACCCCAGAGATGCTCCCTTCAGGGAGCTGATTCGAAAGGTGTAATTAACCACAGAGCTGTGATGGCTAGTAACTTTTAATTGTATTTCTCTTTTAAAGCATGAGGAATCTGTAAGGTTCTGACCTGCTTAGGTACCCTATGAGAGGGGAGCAGGGTGGTTAACACCATAAAAGATAAGGATTCCAGGGAGGCTTGTGTTGGACCAACCACATCAGAAATCCAGGTGCTTGGGTGGATGCAGGGTCTTCACATTCCATAACATACTGTACTGTCATTTCAAAAAGCCCAACATCATCTTTTCTGTTGCTGCTTATGGTTCAGGATCCATATGAGTAGAAGAACCACATGTGAAGTGGTTGGGAAATTTAAGAGTGAAAAAGTGACTCGTTACTTCTCTGCTGGTGGTATAAACTGTCTTGGGTCCAGATAATCCCTGACTGAGAGGAGGCAAAAATCACCATGGGTAGAAACCTGTAAAAAAGAAATAGTGTTTCCAGTTTATCCCAAATTAATTTCTATAATTTTTTTTTATATATTTATTTAGTGTAGTGCCTCACAACCTTTTCACATAGAGAACAAATGTTCTATCACGGAAATGATGTTCCCAACATTTCTTTTGTATTTGCAGCTGTAAACATAAATAAATATCTTACCAACCATCATACTGGAATAGTTGAGAGGCACAACATGGTTATATTTATCGATGACAACTTCAATAAATAATAAACTTATTTAATATTAATCCCTATGACTTATTAAAAATATTTGCTTCTTGAATAATTCTGTGTGAATCAGAAAATTTGAGAATACTGTGAGAAGTGAATTTGCCTCAACTCCGCGTGGTCATGTGTCAAAAACACACGGTGAATGCAGTTATTTGTGTGTTCCTGGCATTACATGTTAACTCGTAACTGTAAATGGCAGATCAGCAAATGATGGCATCAGGTACAGGGATAAGATAAACTAAAGGTTTGTGGTGAATAATGGCAATAAAAGAAACTTTATAACCATGTAATTCAACCTTGCACACAATTTCTTGGCATTAATGATGTGGAAATGTAAATTGACAATTATTAGGATTTTGAGGTTTTTTTCTGTAAAATTTAGAGCTTTAATATTAGGTTACTTTTTGCGTTCCAGTGTAGGAATCTCAGAAATGAAAAAACGAACACATAAATATGCAAAATCTTCCTAATATGACTAGAAAGATTTAGTTTCTAAGGCAAGATCAGAAGGTTTATCTCGTTAGCCTGATCCTGAGATCACTAAATAGTCATCTCAGAGTATGAAATGCCTGAATTCAAACCTGAGCCCGGTGCTCTCTCTTGGATAAAAAGCCCAGATTTAGAGGAAACATCCCTTAAGAGGATGGGATTTTTTTTCTCATAAATACCTGATGTTTGAAGCAGGTCAGATGTCTCTGAGATCAGAAGGGTCTCATCAGAGATGCATTAACAGGTAGAGCATAGCACAGGCAGCCACATGCACGTGGAGCTTCTCTCCTACGTGCACCATTTATAGATACCTAGTGAAGGTTTCAAAAATAGCTGAGTTTGAACACACCAGTAACTCCTGCACAAGCCCCATTCCAAGACGAGCCCTTCCCATCATCCTTCTTTGTTATTTTTAATAGCTACTTACAATTCATTTTCCGAATGATCCTTCATTAGTTTCTCTCCTCATTTTTCTCCTTTTGTTCTGTTTCTACATCATATTACTCCACCAGCTCTGCTTAGTGGGCATGCCGAGCTTTTCTTTTCCTGGTGATCAAAGGAGCATCTTCTGGAAGGCCACTCACATCAAGTCAGCCAAATACTTGCAGAGAATTTCAAAATACTTGGGCAGAACCAGTTGCTTGTATCTCTCAGGTCAGCTTCTTCAAGGCAGATGAATTGTTGCAGTCATTCGCCGGTTGTGTATCTATTATAGAGTCATTTTTTGTCGTTTCTCTCGACTCCCGCAAACGGAGTATTGTACCCATTCCTCCAAATATTCAAATCTTACCTTTTCTGACGAACGCAGGGGGCACCAAGCTGAACAAACTAGTTATACATGCATGGAAAGTAGCAAGCTGAAAGTAATTGTGTATTCAGTTTTAATGGAGCTGAATCTCCTGCTGAGATTTCAATATCTGACAGCATTGCTTTCATTGCCCCAAATGCCCAACCTTTTTCTAATGTTTGACCTTGGGTATGATTATATTTTCTGTATGTATCTCAAACGATGCAAAATCATTTGCCTATATCAGTCATCTCTTGCTGACAGTTCTGTTCCAGCTCGTGGCAGAAGAGAACCAGTCTGATGGCAGTAACAATAGCTAAAATGAGCTTTGATAGATGTTTCTTCTCTTTCAATAAATACATAAAGCATCTCTATAATGTCATTTTGTTAACTGATAAACAACAAAAGGATGAAGGCATTCACTTTTAACTCTATTGCATGTCATTATTTTCTCATTGCCTTACTTAGTGTATATAAGTGATGTGACCTACAGAATAGAGGACAGGACTGTTGCTTTCTATGCTGGTTATTTATTTTCTCTTCTAGCCAGAGGCCCACCTACTAAATGAGAGCTGTGCAGGTGTCTGACAGGCTTTCCCACGGCAGTTTTGCCCCAACAGATTGACCCACAAACCTGGCTCTGTTCTTGGTGTGCACTCAATGGAATTTCACATAACCCATAGCTCTGGTTTTATGTCTTTCCATGCCTGAGGTCAACATGCTGCAAGGACTCCTCACAGAAATACAATTCGTTGTGCTTTACTGTTGGGGTGTTTTTGTGGTTTTGTATTTGATGTATTTTTTTCTTCCTCCAGACAGTCTAATCCTGTCCCATTATTATTCTATGGCCATCTCACTTAAACCAATTTTTTTTCTTTTTTTTTTACTTAAGAGGTTGGACCAGGTGATCCTTGAGGTCCCTTCTTCCAACCTGACATTCTGTGATTCTATTAGCCTTGCACTAGTCGCTCTAGAGAAGCTCCTGTCTAAGGCGCTGAACAGGGCAAAGGTGGGTCCAGCCCATTCAGGCACCGCATGGTGGATGGTGTTTACAGATGTGTACAGTGGTTTGGAGATGATATAACAACTAAATTGCTCAGGTTAAGGAGAGGAGAAATCGCGTCCTACTCCTTGTATCCTCACAATGAAGCGGTTGTCGGAGAGGAGCTGGGAGATGGCGGTGCTGGCAGCCTTGGCAGCTGTGATGATGAGATACTTCCAGATAGATGGGGACAAAGGGAGTGTTTTTTAAGTGCAGTTTCAATAGGCAGTCTCAGTGTGATTAGTGCTGCTGCACTGGTAACGAAAGCATATCCCTAAAGAGAAAAAATTTGATAGCGACCTCTTTTTTTTTAGCTCTATGTAAGCTGGGCACGTTATTTTGATAGTACACCGTTTAAGGTATTTATCTTAATTTAAAAGAATAATATTTCCCTTGTTGTTTACAATTGCCCACTAGAAATGAAATCCCTTTCCTGAATGAGTATCCTTTACAATCCTGAGCTGGCTATTATTGCAGGTTGCCTCGGGAATACCGTGTTACTGAGCTTCAGACTTTCCTCAGGAATACTAAAGGGAGTTTAACAGCATTTGAGAACACAGATAAAGAAATACATGGACCATGCAAACAAAAGTAAGTGTGATAGAGAGATGTGTTTACCAGAGTGGTGTAAAAAGCCCAAAACAACCTATGGTCTGTGAAGAAGCCGCTTGGTCTGATTACAAGACTTGTTAGGGATGCAGAGCACTGACCAACTTCACTGGAGTTTGAAATCCCAAGGGTGGTTTTGGGTTTCTTTCTATGGACTCCAGAAAGTGATTTAATAATTCATTTGAAACGGCAAAACTTTCTGTTGACTTACTTACTCCCTCTTCAAGCAGATTTTCCATTTTCCTCGGAGAGTTTAACCTAGGATTGAGGAACTATAAACAGATGGAGATCTAAAGCCCCAGACTAAACAGAGTTTCGTGCACGTCTAGATGAACATGGACAATCTGACAATTGGTTTGTCTGAATTTGCAAAGAAAAGAGGGCACGGGCAGGCTTGGTGTTAAATCTTGCTGCACACTGGCCTGCCTTAATACGGCCTCTCTGCTTCCCAGCAACATAGATAAAGAGAAATTAAGGCAAATACAGGCGTTGGCATGTAAAAGGGGGTAGAGATTTCGTGCTGTGAGCTCCTGCTAGACAGTAAAGTGTAAACTGTATTGTGCTCATGTTGGAAAAAAACCTATCACTAAACCAAAATCAAACCAAAAAAATACTCAGATTAGGTAGCTGGTGTGTACATCTCCTATTGGGCTGTTCAGAATCTGGTTTAATATTTCCTGTTCTCCCGATTTCACTGAATCCCAGTGTGGTGGGGGACCTCTGGAGCTCACCTGGTGCCACCTCCCTGAGCCAACAGGGTCATCCAGAGCAGGGGGCCCAGCATCACATTGTCCAGGTGGGTTTGGAATCTCTCCAGAGAAGGAGATTCCACAACCTCTCTGGGCAGCCTGAGCCAGGCTCCAGCACCCTCACACCAAAGAAGTTTCTCTATCTGGTGAGGTGGAACCTCCTGGGTTCCAGTTGGTGTCTGTTGACCCTTGTCCTGTTGCTGGGCACCACTGAAAAGAGTCTCACTCCATCATCTTGACTCCTGTCCTTTAGATATTATTGATAAGATCCCAAAGATTTCATTTTGGAGCATTGACCATGCTCATCCCTTGCCACCTCCAGGGTGGCCTTGGCCAAGCACTGCTCCATGTTAACCTCTACTAAAAAAGGCTTTGCCAAGATGGTGCATAACACGTTGCTTTCACTCAGGAACAAACCCAAGCCAGACGCCAAGGTGGTGCATGTCTCCTTGTTGTAGTAACACCATGGGACTTGGTGACTCTTCTCCAGCTGGGCTGAGCCACACATCTCCACTGCCACAGCAGTGACAGGGGTGTGCTGCCCAACCACAGCCCCAGATATTATACAGTGTGAGGACTCCTTTTGCCAGTTCTAGAAATGGAGGAAAGAATTGCAACCACTACACTCATCTAAGGCTGTACAAAAAGTGCTCTGCTTGAGCTTAACTCAGCAGCACCAAGTACCAGATGGACTTGGAGATGGTGGAGTTTAATATTCTGTTTGAGGGTGCTGGTCCTAATACAAATATTCTAATAGTAGTATAGTGCATCATTCCAGGAAAAATATGTAAGTGAAGTGTTAGGAAAGAGATATAGTGATAAGGTGTTAACTCTGACCTCGTAATTAAGGGTAAATACAGCATAAGAGCAAAGCAGGGGACTGCGTAAACACCTAAAGGAGGAAATATGGTCTGGTTCTATTCCTGATGGCTTTGTTTGGGCTGCAATGGTAAGAGAGGATTTATTAATCAGTGTAAAAAAGGCTTCCATGAAGAGTTCCTTAATTTATGCATTTTGCCCAAATGCAAGATGCTGCCTCCAACACCTTTCTGCTTTTACTTTCAATAAACGTCCCTGGTAAATTTACATTTACAGCTCACTCGCAGACATTATAATGCCTCGTTAGGTATTGTTGCTTGTTGTTGTTTTTTAATATGAACAGTCTCTTCTCATGAATGTCTTTTATTGCGGCATACAATCTTAATAATTTGTGGAAAAGATGACATTTCCAAAGAGATCAAAATGCTTATTGGCCACTTACTCCATTCTCGTGCCTGCCACAGTGGTGGCACGGTCCTCTCTTCCACCTTGTCTCTTAAGATAATGTATTAAAACCATCGAGCTACCA
The DNA here is from genome assembly GCA_013396935.1 of Baryphthengus martii. NCBI lineage: Eukaryota > Metazoa > Chordata > Aves > Coraciiformes > Momotidae > Baryphthengus > Baryphthengus martii. Next base: position 153,779 of record VWZK01012750.1, read on the forward strand.
ATTGTTAAGGTGCCACAAGCATCTGCAGCATGCAAAATTATTCTGCTTTAAGCACCATCGATTTTTCTCAGGTTTTCTTCTGTCCAGGATGTGAACCTGGATTCCAGGAGGCAATTGAGTTACACAAATTCCTGCAAAATATATCAAGAAGTGAATCCATTTATAACTACGTCTTGGAAATAGCCTTTAAAATAGAAAGTCTTACTGGCAAATAAGGGGCTTTTGTTTTAGGGAGGAAAGATCTGTCAAGAGGTGCTGTCTCAGGTGAAAACATGAACGTAGTCTATGAGTAGCTGTCCAAAAGTGAAACACAATCTGCTGTCATTTTTTTTTTTTGTTGCATGCAAGTGCGTTTCTTGTGAAAAATGGAAGTTCCTATTCAAAGTCAGAACAACATGTACTAGTGGCCCAAATTGGTTTTGATTAACAAGGTTTTCTGCCTGGAAGTCACTTAATCTTCATCCCATTAGCTGGACTCAACAAAATAAATGAATCTAATGCATTAGGTTGAAACACATTCTTGCTGGGCAAATGCAAAGAGAAGTCCTATCTTAAGGGCCTTGCAACCATCTCATATTCCTAATGTAGTTTTTTCAGTTTAAGTTCATACATTCAGCTTTGAGTTCATACAAAGAAAATGCGAAGTTTTTTCACTTCCTGTCATTGACCACTCACATTACTGTAGAATTATAGAATGGCTTGATTTGAAAGGGACCTTAAATAGCATCTCATTCCATGGGCAGGGACACCTCCCACTAGACCAGGTTGCTCAGAGCCTCATCCAGATAGTCTTAAACACCTCCAAGGATGAGACTCCACAAATTCTCTGGGCAACTCGTTCCAGTGTCTCACCCACCCTCAAAGTAAAGAATTCTGCTTCTATCTGTTGTTCTCAGCTCTGAACCAAGCGATGTAGTGAATTGTTTGGTGTGACTCTGGGCTGTTTAGATACCTGTCCTTGTAGCTCTTATCCTTTTAACAAACACATTTCCCAGATTCTATTTTTGGAAAAGGTCACATAAAGGTGATACTTTCGCCATGGGATCAACAAGTAGGAAACTTTGCTATGTAACTAAAGTCTGCATGCTGTGCCGACCACCTCTCGCCTTGTGTGCTAATCAAAGCAAACTATCCACTTCCACCTCTTAGTCTGGTTTTCCTCGTTTGCAATTGTCTGGAGGGATTATATTTTTTTTTCTCAAATATTGTTTCAAATTGCTTAGGAAGTCAGATATAATGTAATTTTTCTTGTCGACAGAAAAACATGCTTTTTTGTACTTGTCTGCAACTGTTCAGGAGTTACTGCAAATATCCAGTTTCCAGATTGATCAGTGGTTGTGTTTTCATAACCATCCCAACTAATCTCTTTGCTCAACTATTAATAGATAGCTGAAATGGGTTTATTTTGCAAGGAGGAAAGAGATGTTACGTGGGTATTACCAGAATGCTTCAAAGCATTTTGCCCTCTAATTCTACTCTATCCTTGGTATCTCTCTTACAGAAAATGTATTTAGAGCCAAAGTTATCTTGGGGACTGTGAATATGTGCACTTGAATTCATTTGGTGTCCTGCATAAGTAAAAAGACAGAGATTGTGGTCGTGTATCCTAAACAAGATCTGAATTTTCTTTCTTTTTTTTTTTTTTTCATTCCTCTGGGAAGTGTAATACGTAGCTTTGTTTTATTCTTAGGAAAGCAGTTCTCACTAGAAAATACCAATTAAAAAAGACCCTTCTAAATTCTGCTGTACGAGATGGTGATGGTCTCACCAGCAGCAGAAAAATGGTGTGTTTAAACAAAGTGCAGTGTCTTAACTGGAAAACTAGTGGGAGTGCTAGTGCCCTTTTCTGGTTATTCTTCAGTATATTATTTAAGCCAAACAGCCAGGAGAACAAATTTGCACATAATACATGTTTCCTTAGTGTTCATTATCTTGTTACTTAAAAATTGCCCATGAAAAAGTGAGCATGTTCATAGGGACATGACTGAAATATTCAGTAATAGAAAATACAGGGAAACAAAACATTATTCACATTAAACAAAATATACAATTGCGACTGGCGCTGTTGTGTTCAGCTCCAGTAGGCACACTGAATTGTCTTTTTTCCAAATGGATAATTTATTTAATTAACCAAGATGCGATGAGTTTTAAATTGTATATAAAAATGGAAAAATTAGGTAATTAGGAAAAAATATGATGTGGTCTACATTCTTACTCACTGTTACAAAGTTTTTTATTGCATAATCAAAAATTACAGATGGCAGTTTACCCTAACGTGAAATTTTGTCCGCAAAAAACTGTTTTCCTTGACCATGTTGACCTGATGGGTTTGAATAACTGTTTAATATTTTTTTAAACTGAAATTAATACACCTGCAAAAAATTATTCTTGTTCACGAGTAGCTTTTCATAATGAATTTTGAAGCTTTTCTTTTTTGGTCATTGATTTTCACCTGGGAATATGCTGGATGCTCCATGTCAAGAAATCTAAATGTGCTTTATGTATGTCTTTAATGTTTAAAACAGAGCCAGTGTGTACAAAATCTTTTATTTTCAAGAAACAAAAATTGTCTTTTATACTTTATCCTGTAGTTTCTATCAGGAATTGTACTTCCCTGCATTACACCGCTTGATCCTGCTTATCTGCATAATTCAAATGCAGTCCCTGAAGGATATAAACACAGTGACAGTTTGTAAACATACTTTCTGATAATCAGCACAAACTATTACTTGAACCTATTCAATAATGTAACACTGACAGACAGAATTCAGTGACCCTCAAGAACAAGAGATACAATCTCATTGTATAAAACTATATTATGACATGATTGTGTTGTCTTGAGTTATGACTGAGCTTGACTGCAATATGGCATGTTTCTTTTTCGTTAGGAAAAGATGCTCCTTATTGACGTTGAGATAACTCGGGATCTAAACTATGCAGCCCAAGTTTCTGTAATTAAAAAAAAAACAACCCAAATAGTAAAAAAAAAAAAAAAAAAAGGCGTGTGTACAACGAAGAGATAAATAGTTACATTATAGAATCATAGGGATTGGAAGTAACCTCCAGAGACCACCAAGTCCAAGCCCCCTGCCAGAGCAGGATCACCCAGGGCAGGCCACACAGAAACAGATCCAGGTGAGTTTTGAAAGTCTCCAGAGAAGGAGACTCCACAAGCTCTCTGGGCAGCCTGTTCCAGGCTCCATCACCCTCACAGCAAAGAATTTTTTCCTCGTGTTGAGGTCAAACTTCTTGGGTTCCACTTTGTGCCCATTGCCCCTTGTCCTATCCCTGGGCACCACTGAAAAGAGACTGGCCCCTTCTGCTTGACCCCCACCCTTCAGAGATTTGTAAACATGAATAAGATCCCTTCCCAGTCTTCTCTTCTCCAGACTAAACAGTCCCAGGTCTCTCAGCCTTTCCTCATAAGAGATGTTCCAGTCCCTTCATCATCTTGGTAGCCTCCATTGGACTCTCTGTAGTATTTCCCTGTCTGTCTTGAACTGGGGAGCCCAGGACTGGACACAATACCCCAGATGTGGTCTCAGTAGGGCAGAGTAGAGGGGAAGAAGAACTTCCCTCGACCTGAAGTGTTTTGTTAGCAAATTTCTTTGCTGGAGCAGGTTCTTTGGTAGCTCCTGTTGACATTGGGTGGTTCAGTTCGGATTGTGGCAGAGCAGATTGGCATCAAAAATCTTTGTGAGCAGCTGTCAGTGGGAAATCTTCCTCCATGGGTTCTGGCAAACCAAGCTGCGTAAGACAACAGCATGTTGTCCAAATGGATATTTAGTGGTCAAAAAAAGCCAAAGTGACTTAAGAACATCAGATTCTCTTAGCTGTTGGAAGGTGATAACAGCAAAGGCAATGTTCCCACTTTGTGTCCTTCCTCTCTTGCTCTGAGCTCCCAGCCCCGGGGAACATGGAACATTGCAAAGTCAGCATATTATAGGGTGTCTGCTGGGGTAAAATTGCTGAAAGGGAGAATAGCTCGAAGAATGTCCAACTGTCATGCTTACTCATCATCCTAAGTCCTTGATGAGGCTCCAGACAATGTGTGAATGAGTAGAATAAGGTCCAGAAGGGATTGCTGATGGGGCTGCTGATGGATGTTGGCTGGATCTGGCCAAGGCTTTGCTCTTGGTGTCTTGGAGATTTGTGGATAGACATGATTCTCCCCTTACAGCCCCCAAAAAAGATCTCAAAACAACAAATGTAAGACAAAATACCATTTTTTTGCACCTTTAGGAAATGTATTGTGGCATATAGTGAGAAACTTCCCAATGCCTTCAACCAGACTGAATGAGGCAAAATAACCATTGAAACGTGCCCAGCAGAATAACGCTCTTTCACGTTTCACTTGAAAGGCATGAAGATTTTTAACAAATCTTTCGATGCTTCCGGACATTGAGATTCCCAGCGCATTCAGATGTTGAGGGTTTGGGGTTTGTTTGCCCACATCATGCAGTGGAGCCAGAGATTGTCTAAAACTTCATTATTACAAGCAGGTTAGAAACACTTGTTTACGAATAAATAATTCTGTATCTCTTCTGCAAGGTAGGAAGGACACTTAGGACATTCAGCCTCTCTAAGGATGCCGCGAGTGGGAAGTATATGTGGCAGGAAAATAGATTTATGGTTGGATAAGTATAGGGAGAAAAAAGACATGTAGAATATATAGCATTACCTGGTTTACAGACAAACACAGAAGCTATTGAATGCATTTACAGGTTGAAATTCATTATGGAGAGAAGAGTGCAAATATCTTGGAGTCATTTCCATTCCTAGTGAGATAAAAATCAATGTCCCAAACTGGCAAAACCCACTGAGAATAGTCATCTGCTGTAGAGTTTAAAAATCCAGTGCTTTTAACCCAAGAGAGGACACAAAAAACTCCATGCTGCCTTTAAATAACCGTTTTTGTGGTTTCCTTCAACTTGGTTCCCACAAACCCATGTCTTGGAGAAGTGTATATGTTGGCTGCGTTTGCTTTGATGACCTGGAAGTGCCCAGCTGGTTTGTTGTGATCCACCAGCACTCCAGGGACTCTAGAGCCATGCTTGGCTCTCTGCTGCCACCAGTTATCGGCGAGATAACTGGGAAGAAGGGTGTTGGGGTGTTATAGCCATAAATGCAACTCTTAGAACCTAAGCGATATGGGAATAATGTCATAATATAATAATAATATACAAGTTTTTTTGGAGCAATTACACCCACCATGCATGTTTATCACGAGTGGGAGATGCAGGGATGCTGTTAAACCCCCACTTTCTCTATCAGGAACTTGAAACCACGGCATTGCCCGGCCGGGGGCTGCTCGACTCTCGCGTATATAGTGATGTCTCTTACCTCTGAAGTTTTTCCTCCTCTCCTAGAGCAGTNGGGGGGGGGGGGGGGGGGGGGGGGGGGGGGGGGGGGGGGTCAGACACACAAAGGTGCTGTCCCCTGATTGCAGCAAACACCGCCATGTGTTGTATGTTTGATGAATTAAAAGGATGCTGCCAACTTAATTACACTGTAACCCTTCAATAAAGGAAGGGCAGAGCTGATTAACTAGTGAATAATTGGGGGCTGATTGATGGCTTTCTCCCTCACTGCTAAAGGCTGTATATATAATTATTTTGCCTGTGGGCCTAATTTTGCCACTGTTAGCTTCCACTTTTGTCATCAGCTATAATTTATGGATGGGGCCTGAAGCCTTAAAAAAGGCTGGAAAATGAAATAGCCCTGAATCCCCAGATATGTCACCTGGAAATGGCCAGCAGGCAGCCTTTAACGTCAACATTTGCAGCCATTTAGCAGCATTAACACCTCATGCTTAGCCGGAAAATAATATTATCATTTGTCAACAACTATCATAATATAGATTTTTTTCCTGACATGTAATAATGTTGCATCGCTCACACCCATGATTTAATGTATGTTTTAAATGCAAGATCAATTTATTGTGACTGAATAGAAAATTCTTCTAGTAATGCATTTAAAAAAAAAAAAAAAAAAAAAAAACACGAGGAGGAACCATGTCCCTTCGTTGCGTTGGTAGGTTGGTTACAGAATTAGTATCTAAATCTCTAATGAACCCCCGGAATTACTGCAAACTAAGATGGTTTGTGAAACAGTTTAAAAAAAAATTATGAATCTTTTTTTCTTTGAACTTTGAAAGATGCAGCAGCAGTTTCAAAGAAAATGTACTTAATAAACTAGTAAACTTCTCTCTGCTGTGCTTACAAAAATATTGTGGGGCAATTTTCCATCTTCAATCAGCAGCCCATGTAGCTGAGCTGGTTTGTATGGGATGTAGATCTGGCCTTTTGTATTTTAAATGGAAATAAGATTTTTTTTTTTTCAGAGAGACAAAAGCTAATCATTAATGCCACAAAGTACTAGTAAAAGCCAATCTGTTTTGAAGGATTGAATTGCTTCAGTGGCAAAGAGAAGAGATGTCCCCCCAAAAAACAGCCTGTTTTTGGAAAATGCAACATTCTGATTAGAACCACTCCAGCAGCCTTGTGTGAAGAGGCGCTGCCTATTTTATATTCCACAAAGATTTATTTTTTTTCAATAAAGTAATAACAACTTAGATTCACTTTTTTTTTTTGTAACCCATATTTAAACATTGCAGAGAGGAGCTTTCTAATTTAGAAGCCAAGATACACAAATCCTCTCTCTCAAATTTCCTTTGTTGTTTTGTCCTCGTGGAGCGCTCCCTTGCCTATGAATCACATAAAGATTTGAAGAACCTTTCAGTCAAAGCTCAGTAGTGTGCCAGTGGGCACTGGCCAGGAAAAAAAAAAAAAGAGAGAGAAAAAAAAGATTGATATTTGCCCTCTCTTCTTATCTGCACTTGATTTATAAGTCAGTGCGAGTATGCAAGAGAAATAAAGGCAAAGACCTTGATGCCTCCCTGTGGAGAATATGCACCATTTGGATTGAAGGCATGAAAGAGGAGAAATTAATGGTAAGCTGTTCATCTGTCACTACTGCCAGCCTGATGGTTTTGCAGAGAAGGAGAGGACTAGATGACATGCCCTCCAGTCAAGGGCATGACTGCCCGCTGTTCTCATATTATAAACACAGTGCTTTGGGTTTCTGAGGGATTTAAATTTAAATTATACTGTACTTTGGGTAGGCAAATCTTTACACAAGTTTATTTTCTTGAAGTATTAACATGCAGGATTTCACTGGCTTTATGTGGAAGAAAAATAAAAATTAAGTCCTCCTATTTGATAAAAACGTGTAGCAGGCTCTTAAAATGTATCTGTGTTTTTAAAGCAGTGTGTTATACTGTAATGAGATTTAAATTTATATATGCATTGAAGATTTAGGCACTTGCATCAATAGATAAGCTTTAGTTATTCTACTTTCTGGCACACAGGAAAAGATTTAAAAGTTCAAAATACGAGTTGAATGGTTGGGGTATTTTTTCTATCAAATTGATATAATACAAACTGCTTCTATTGGTGACAATATTAAGAACACATCTAGGGGATAAAAACTGACACCCAACTTCCATGTTGTACTAAACGCCGACAAAAATGTGCTTACTGCTCCGTGACTTATTTTCAGTGCTGAGTATTTTGTGAACCCCCTTGCTGCTCTTGAAATATTTTTATCCGGTACCTCTCCCAAAGAATCACTGGTCTGCTCAAGTCATCAAGATGCTTCTGCACCATCAGTGAGCTGTATTCTCTGTCACGTGAGGTACCGCTGCTAATAGGAGTGATTTTTGGTGGTTTGGATAAATGAGCAGAGACATGAGAACGAGTTTGCACTGTGCACAAGTTCAGGGTTCAGATTTTGTGACGTTGCTGCCACCCACACCCACTAGCTATTTAAAGCCTTCTTTGCTGAGCCCCAGCAGTGGGATGGGAATTTCTGTTTTCCGTTAAAAAAAAAAAAAAAAAAAAAAA
>VWZK01012750.1:161706-229571 GCA_013396935.1 Baryphthengus martii
AAAAGGGAAAGTGAGTTACTAAGCCACTGGTTTCAAATTACCTTGCATTTTCTAAACCAGAAGCCAAACCAAAAAAGGACCCCATCGCGTATTTTTATTAAAATCTCCTGAGTTTGGAGCTAATTTCATTGTTTCCTGAGGCTTGAGTCATGATTCTTGAAATCTTGGCTTGGGCAACAGATTTCAATGAAGTAATTTTGCTCAAGTAGGCTTATGTTTGCTTTTACTATGGCAAATATAATGACTTGCATATTGCTTCTACAGGAACTGTAAATCTTTCAGAAACCTGACAAAGATAAATCATAGAATGGTTTGAGTTGAAATGGACCCTTAAGTGTCATCCAGTCCAACCCCCCAGCAGGGAGCAGGAATATCTGCAACTAGAGCAGGTTGCTCAGAGCCCCAGCCGACCTCAACATGGAATGGTTCCAGAAATGGGGCAGTGACCACCTCTCTGGGCAAACAGTCAGAGTAGAAGAGATCGAGGTTGGTCAGGTATGAGATGGTCCTCCGGGATCTTCAGGAAGGAAGGGACATCCTTCCTGATAACACAGTTGGCATCTCCAATGTATCATGCTTTGATTTAAAACTATTTTTCTCCCGTCCTCCCATGCTATTGCAGGAGGGGTTAGTTACTCTGCTTCTCACTCTGATGTCAGGGTACTGAGGCTTCACTTTCCTAGGCTTCTTGTCCTTTTGAGCCCATTCGTGCCATGCCTGAGGGCTTTGGTTTTTTGTGCGCTGAAATCAACCTTCTTCATCACCTGCTGAAAAGACCCTCAGCAGGTTGATTTCTACTACTGAGTGACAAGGATTAAGACTTTTACTGTCCAAAAGTCGTCAGCCAGAGGTATCATACAGTCACCAGGGCTGAAAAACAATTAATCTTCAAAACTTTATAGTTGTTTTTATCTCCCTGGTCCTGAAGTGTCTCCTCTGCAGTGGTTGCTGCCCAGCGTTCTGCATTTTAACTCCCCTGTGTTTTGACTCTGCCTGGAGTTTTGGCAGAATTTTGGAGTGATATTTTGTGTGCTGGCAGTGAATTAAGCATTTTTTTAGAAGTTTCTGCTAAAACAAATAAGGTTTTCTCTTAATTTTTTTCTTTTTAAAAAACGTGGAAAATAAATAAGATTTTTATCTTAAAAAAAAAATAATTTTTTTTAGAAATTGTGGAAAAGTATGTTCTTTAACAGACTTGAAGATTATAGTTTTCTGGGCAGCTCCAGTTCCTTTGGGCTTCAGAGCAGGTAGGTAGTTACTTTAGTGTGGATTTTTTGTTGGTTTTTGTTTTTTCTTGTTCTTGTCAAAAAATCCTCCTGTGCCCTAGTTTACATGCATGTGGAAAATCTGCTTGCACTGCCTGAGTCCATCTGCACTAAGACTGATCCATCTCCTCGCACTTCCACAACTGGGTACCAGCATCCGGCAGCTCCGTGCCGTGCTGTGCATCGGCGTAGTTCCAGAGGAGCTAAGGAGGGGGAAATTTTTCCCTCTGCTCTGAAGTCACCTCTTGCTGATTCAGGGACACCATAAAATCCACCAAACTGAAGATTATTTTATCTGTGCTGAACATTTGGGTAAACACTGGTAGATAGTAGGTTTTCCAGATCTGTAGTGAGAGGTGATGCGCAAAATCAGAATACCAGGTTGGAAGAGACCTCGGGGATCAACCTTAGCAAAAAAGAAAAGCTTTCTACTGCCACAGATTAAGTTGTAAGCAAGGGCACAGGAGGTGGTATAAGTCCAGAAGTGCTGGTTTTGCTGATGAAGTGAAGGAAGGTTGTATGGTCCTGCAGGCTAAACACTTTTAAGTCTTGACTTGTTAGTTGTTTGGAAAATTCAATGTGAAAGACAGCAGAATACAAAGGTTGTGAAGTTAAGTACTGAAAAGTGAAAAAAAAAAATGCCAAACCACTTGTATTTTTATATATATTTATGTATGATTCTGTGGTAATACGTATTAATATTTATGCAGGCTCCATTATTGTCTTTTCTTATGTGCACTAAAATGTGGTCAAAGTGCCTCTTCTCCTCCTTCTGCAAGTGCCTTCTTGTCGTGCTTGTCATCTGTTATTGCCCAATCACCTTCCAAACCTTGGGTTTTTCCTCATGGATGTTCCTCTGATGTTGTGACTTTTTCCAGTTAACTAATCTTTGCTCCTTGTGTGAATAGCAGTAGAGAAGTATCTTATTGTAAGGGGTTGTTTCCATGTTCCCCGTCAGGCATCAAGATGCAAGGTACTTCCAAAACACCCAACACATCCGCAGGAACAAGATGCTGAGATACTCCAGGTTTGCTTTTCCACAGGTGTTACCCCAGATAACTCCTTGACAAATGGGCACCGCTGCCGGGACAGCTTCTTTTAAGGGACTTGTTGCACATCTGGAGCATAGCAGCCGTGCTGAAGCAATCACTTTGGTCCCCAAAGCAGCCTACGGGTGTGATCACCACCAAAGCCTCCTCAGCTCAGCCACAGCAGTACATGACACTGACACAGCGATGCTGCCTTGGGGACCCAGTTGGACTCATTCAGCGCTTGTGATGGGATTTGCAATTCAGCACATAGACATAGTCTTTGACAGTGATGCATTTTTTTTCTCTTTCTGGCTTCTTTCAGCTCATTCACTGCGTATCCTCCCACTACAGGCAGCAGCAAAATAAAAATCCTGATTTATTTCCATGCCCAGTCATTTGTATGCGCTTATGAGACTGGATTTCTCTGGGAAAAAAAGAAAAAGCCATCTCTGAGCAAGTAATTAACAATTACATCATAGCAAAGACAGACAAGGGCCAAATTAAAGTTACAGAGGGACCTTTAATTCCAGGATTTCTGCACTACTGAGTGCTTCAATATGCAGTATTAGAATCATAGAATCATTTTGGTTGGAACTTCTTTGAGATCATCACATCCAACTGTTCCCCCAGCACTGCTAGGGCATAACTAACCCATGTTCCTCAGCACCACATCTCNCCATTGCCCTTCTTTGGACACTCTCCATCAATCTTTTAGCCTAGTTTTCAATATAAGCTTGTATCAAATAATGAAAAGCAGTGTTTCTATGTGCAGGGCATTACACCCACAATCTGAAAGGCAATGGCCGAGGAGGTGTTGCTGGCCTTAGCTGGGCTTCCTGCTGGAGGACCAAAACCCTGCTGGTTTGAGGGTAGCTTACCAGCATCCTTAAAGCTGATACTGTCTAATTTTTACTCTTTTTAAATTATCTTCATTTTAGCTTTGCTTGTTTTACAGGCAAATTGCTTAATGTTTTCCTTTCAAAAATACCCCATCAACAGTAATGAAAAAGTAATATATAGAAAAGTAAAAACTGAATTTATTTTGTGTATTTCTGACTGAAGTTGAACAGAAATTTCTTTATCTAAGGTGGCCTAGTCATGAAAATATTTTGGAATTTTTGGGAAACTGTTTTTGTTCCTCTTGAATGAAAAATGTGTTTCACTGGAATTTTATTTTCTTCCTATGAGGAAGGAAAGCATTTATTAAGAAAATTTTAAACCTTTTTGAATACTCTGTTGGTTATTTTCAGAAAATTGTTCCAATAAACTAAGGAATTATCTCTCAGCATCCTAAACAGGGGGATATTTTCTTATTTAACAAACAACAAAATGATACTTGACTTATCCTTGTGGGAGATGCTCTTTCACCATCATCACCTTGTGCATCAGAATTCAGGAATTTGGTGTTATTCTGCGTGGCCACAAACCCCATCATTATATTTAACTATAAGTCTAAATGAGAGCAAAATTGTACCCAAGAATTCGGTTCCAGATTTGATAAACTAAGGGGCCGCTAATATTTTTCCCTAAACATTTGAGTGTGTCTGGGCTACCTTGCTTAGTGTTCAGCTGCTTATTTTAGTTTTGTGGGTTTTTTTCTGGGCATTTGATTAAAACTTAGGAAATAAATGCATTTTTTATTTTTATTTTATCTCTGAAATATGATTATAAATGACCTTTGATAAAAAGTTAACAGAGAATATGTCAGGAAGCAGCTCAGAAGGAAAAGATTAAAAGCAGACAGTCTAGAGAGGTGTTTAATTTCAATTTTCTTTGTGGTGTAAGAAATCTGTAGATTTTAAAGCCATCATGCCATAGTTACTTTTATCAGTAGGGCTCTTTTGTTTTGCTCTGCCACCTAATTCTTTTGATGACAATGAGTCCACAGTTTTCCAATGACTGATTTCGATTTGCATGTTATTGTCAGCCTTTTATATTTTATCATATCTCCACTTTGGTTTTTATGCAGATCCTCACATCAGAAGGCAAGGGCAGCCTGAGCTAAACAGCTGGCTGGATTTGCATGAAAATGGACTGCCCTTTTTCATTTGTTTGTTCTTTGGAAATTACAGTAGGTGAGTATCTGACTCAAATTTCCCAAACAAATAAAGATAAAACTTCACAGATATTAAACTGTGGAGCATTAAACTGTATCATTTTACATATAAAAAGAAAAGGATTAAATAGAATTAGTCTGTTGAGCTGACTGAGGAGAAACAATGTGAGCGGCGGGCTGAAAACTGAAGATACAAAAGAATGGTGGTATCTTCAAGAGATTTTTCTCACCAAATATTTTCCTTTCCTGTGTTTAAAGAATAAACACTAACATAAATATTTCCCTTATGCATTGAAAATATTTTTGCTTGGAAAAAGAAAACCATTGTCTGTTTTAAGTCATTATACACTTGGTAGCATTCATGTATTTTATGTATATATTTTATATACGTAGCAGTTCACAGAAGCCCCATTGCTGTGGATATTCTTTACAACTCAGACCAGGGGTGCAAACCAGCCAAGGCGTAAACATGACCAGGGGCAGATGACATTATGAAGCCCGTATTGTTTCCAAGAGACCAAATCCATTGGGTGAGGTAAAGATCTTTTCTTAGACTGGCTGATAGAGATGGAAAAAATGAACAAGCTTTGGGGCACACAAGAACTTGATAGTTGACAGATACGAGCTTTATAGATTTGAGCAGGAAGGTATCAAAATAACACATGGCACGACTTGGAGTTGTCAACAGCCTTATAAATTATTTAGAGCGTGTGTGCCCTTGTGTGCCTGCGAGCTTGTCCGTCTCTTTCCCCTTAGGCTGCTTGAGCTTATAAAAGACATAACCCCTCCCTGCAAACCTTACCTCTCTTCTGCCTTTGGAGCAGCTCAGGAAGAAAAACATGACTCTCTAACTTTGAGTTGAAATAAAGGTTGGAAAGAGTGGATTTTATGACATCAACTGTAATATGGGATTTAACTATTTTATGTGTAGACTCTCCTGCTTTCAACCTCTGGTGTGATCTTGGATTGTGAGCAATGCTCTACACTTTCTAGAGGTAAACATCTGGACAAAGAGCTCTCAAGTCTAAATTTCCTGAAGAACTGTTAGCTGCTAGTCTTGTGTGAGATAATAAAAGTTCAATTCTTTCTTCTGGTATGACTGGAATTGGCTATTCCTCTGATATGGCTGGAATTGAGTCAGAGACAGTGATGCTGGTAGAGAAGCAGCATCCCCAGAGAGCAGCACAGGCTCCTGGCAAAATTTATAAGATAAAATGTATTCTTCCCTTTAAAATCTTTTAATTATTTTTTTTATTTTATTATTCAGATTCCTTCCATAGCTTTCCTGAGTACATATGGGAAAGTCTCGAGAACTTTTTTAATCCTTTTTTTTCTTTTAAATGCAGCCAAATCGCACCTGACTTTCATTACACCTATGCATAGAAACTTATTAGCAAAAAAAGCTCTAAATAATTCATAAGCCTGGTGACTTCTCTCAGCTTTGCTTTGTGGTGGCGCAAAACCTCACCACACAAATCCACAAAGCCTGTACCTGTCAACCAGCAGGTGTTGATGTGCTTGATGTAAAGCCCTATAAAGGTCAGTGTGAAAGACGATGCTTATAGATTCTTGCCGTTTTGAACATCAAGTCTTTCCTACAGCTGCAGGAGATGCAGATCTGCCACAGGCTGAGCATATTAGTGATGCTTTAATAGATAAAATAGACCTGCTGTTGGAGGGCAGTGTTGCTGGAGTTCAAGAGACAGCAGATGACACCTAGTCCCAGGTAAGTGCAGAAGGTCTTCAGTCTACCCCCCAAAGATCTGAAATGATTGTTTTGTGAATGCTGGGACTCAGCAGATTACAGGATTACAAACAGTTAACAGGAGACCTGGTGTTGGAAGATCAAGGATATTCAGGAGCATGCTCCATCAAATGAAGCCAGGAGACCTTCTGGAAGGCAACAGGCTGCTGCTGGGAACCTGACGTTCTTGGGACAACTAAGGACACGTTTAACTTTTAGGAAGCTGTGTGTCATGGACATTATGGCTTGTAGACGGGGCTTGGCTCGTCTATAGTACTTCTGTTATTGTCAGCTATTTAAAAAACTTACCAAATATTGCTTTGTTTTAGGAAAGCCACATAGAGAATTGCTCCCACTTTGCTCAGCTCCTGGCAGATCTGAAGGCACTGTTGTGGACTCCCCAGGAATATTTCTAATTTCTAATTCAAGCCTCTGTCTGAAGGTAAGAAAATTGCGTGGTTTGGTTTTGAAAGCAGCAATGGCTTATGGTGCAGGAGCTGAGAAAGGGTCCTCTTGGATAAAACAGATGAACCCTACACTTGGCTTTTGAGCGAAGTACGTCAGGGGGAGTGTTTGCTGTTGTTGGCACTTCACAAGAGTTGTACAACATGTCGTAAAGCCATGAAGGTGTTTGTACCTGTGTGTAGAGCTCCCCACAACCCCTACTAAATTTCTTTGGAAAGTGCCATTAGAAAATCCTGCCCATCTAAATCACCCAACTGGCAGAAACGCGTCATACACAAAACAAACACTACAACAGAAACAGCACAGTGTTCAGTATTTATAGAGGTGCCATAGAAATACAAATTGGTTTGGGCTTTTTATCTATTTCCTGTTGATTTCGCTTTGTTATGTTGTATTTCTGGACTTTCTCCCTGAAAAATGTTTTGTTTCCAAATCCTTTGCTCAATATCACAACTAGTTATCAAAAGTTACGCTGGCATTTTTTGAAAGCTTTCCAAGGTTTTGCCGTTGTTACAGTTGCAGGAATGACAGCCCAAGAATGACTTGAATCGTAGGCAGCCAGCCTGACAACGGCTCAAATTATTTGATGTTACAATACGTAAAAAAAATAATGCAGCAAACAAGACATTTTGGCTTTGGAACCTGACCTGCAAATGGATAGCTGGAGGAAATGTAGTATTTGACTTGTTTTTCATTGTAATGAAAAGGAACAAACCTCCTCAGACTCGGCTAAGATTAGCACTTTGGAGTATTTTGTTGGGTTTCAATCTGGGCTCGCATGAGATTTCCTTCAGCACTTGGATCTGTTTGAATGAACTCTTCCTGCTATTGCTGTTTTAATCAAACTGGTCTGGCAGGCCTACCAAAAAAACAGCATCACAGGGAGGAAGAGCTCGTGCATGGAGGGCCGGCTCACACTACCCAGCTATGATTTTTCCCCCCCCCCCATGGTCTACTTTGCAGATTGTTGGTGGATATATATTATGGCTCCAGTGTGAGAAGGAGAAATGGTGCTTAAGTGCAAAAGGTTTGATCTTCATCTGGTATCAAATAGTTGCTTGAACTATGTGAATTCACACTTGGTGAGGGTCAGGTGCAATATGTGAGTCTATGTTTTGCAGCAAGTATTATTCAGGTTGTATTTTAAACCCCCATTTTTACACTGATGCTGTAATGTAGTTTCTAGCATAAATCCATAGCTAGAGATACCAGTGAAGTACCACTGCCATCCTTACAGGGTCTCGTGTAATTTGGGTAATCAGGACATTTTTTCAGTACAAAAAGAAAAGGTAGAACTCCTTGTCTTGCCACCAAACCATCTGTGGCAAAGCCCATGATCCACGGCAGTGCCAGCAGCAGCCGCTGTTGTTGCAGGAGACTGATGGGGCTCAGCTCACATTTGTGTTCCTGTAGGACAACCTCAATTTGAGTAACCTTTTGTCCTTTCACTTGATGTTTTCTTGGTGCAGCTGATTGTCTTCTGTGGCTCTGTTGACCTAAGGGCAGTGCTAGGAGTCCTCTGGAGGACACCTCTAGAACATCCATTTTTTCCCCAAAGAGTCAGAATCAGGTTGCTGATTGGTTTAACAGGGTCTTCAACATGACCCACACAGCAGGTAGACAATGGGGATGAGAGGTCACACATTTCTGTCCACTGGTGAGAAAGGGAATAGCAGAAGGGTAGATTAATTTGGGTTTCTCTTGGAAAAAAAGTCTACAATTAGAGTTTGTTATGGTGTGGTCACTTCAAATTTCCATCCATGTTATGGTTGCGCAAACACAGCTTGTCCAGGCTGGTTTTTTCCTCACCATTTTCCCAAAATGATGGGAAAAGAAGGGTCTCCAGGGCCTCTAAGCAGTTGGATTAATTGCGTTTGTTTGTGGAACAGTGTTTTGTTTTTAAAGCCTTTCACAATACTGAAAGGACATTGAGAATGTCTTCGGTGTTTTCTTCCATTTCAACAACAACAAAAAAAAAGTGGCTTTTTTATGTCAATATTTTATGTCTTTGTAGGTTTTGTGGTAAACTCCTGGACAGAGTTACTGTGTGTTATTGATAACGTGGGGCTGGACGTGGTGGATTTTAATGTCTTTTTTTTCATGTTTATATGGAACATTTTGAAGCAGCAATTAAAATAATTAAGGAGGGTGAAGAAATCTTTAGCATGCAACAAAGATTTCTGCAAAATGTTAATTTCTGTCAAATAAGTGAATATATGCACAGATGCCTCCTGACAGAGGCTGTGATTTCTGAGTGCTTTGCATGCCAAATAACTTGTTTACCCCCTCAATGTTTGCCAAGTTTACTGTCAATTTACAAATAATTTCCATTTTGCTGTTTATTCTGCTGCCTTTTGATGGATATGTCTTCCAGACTTTTATCTTGCATGTAGACAAACTAATTAATATTTTCCCTTCAGGCAAATATTTTTTTCTTAGATCTAAATGTGGGTTAGATTCTTCTTCGTTTCCATATGCTTTGTTCTGTCAATCATTTCTCTTCCATGTTACTAAAAATGTACCTTTGTGGATGTCATTTCTCGTGTTTTACAGATTTATTTCACCTACATCTATATGGGAATGTGTGTATGTGGAGAGACATATTTGTTAGATATGTGTTCATGTATGTTTAAGCAGAGGGAGTGAAAATACTAACTTTGCGTTAAAGATTTGGCTGGTAAGACCGAACGAAAATACATTTTTGCCTTGCCTGTTGCTGCCATTTCCCAGGCTTGACCTCACAGTTTGTGGTTCCTGCTGCCCATATGGCGCATGCAACACTGAGTACGACTCCTCTGCAGTGTCAGCCCTGATTCCTACACGTCTTTTTGACCTAGTCCAGCCCTACTAGCCATATATAGAATATTCTATATATCCCATTCCCATCCTCTTGTTGTCATCTCAGCATCGACCACAGTAGGATGACTCTTCTGAGATGAGCAGGCTGATGCAGAAGTGGTCCTGAGCTGTCATCACTCTGCAGGAGGGATGCTTCGCCCTGGACTGGTCTGGCCAAGTTCTGTTAACCTTGGTGCTAAAAGCTCCTCGTAATACACCAGCACAGCCCCAAGAGGAACTGGCTTCAAGTACCACCAGGGGAGGTTTAGGTTGGAGATGAGGAACGATTTCTTCCCCACAAGGGTTGTCCAGGCCTGGCCCCGGCTGCCCAGGACAGGGCTGGAGTCCCCATCCCTGGAGAGGTTTCCCATGGAGAAGTGGTGCTGAGGAACATGGGTTAGTGGTGCCCTGGCAGTGCTGGGGGAATGGTTGGACGTGACAATCTCAAAGATGTTCCAACCAAAATGATTCTATGATTCTAATACTGTATAACAAAGCACTTAGCACTGCGGAAGTGCCGGAATTAAAGGTCCCTCTGTAACTTTAATTTGGCCCTTGCCTGTCTTTGCAGTGATCTGGCAGTGCTGAGTTAATGGTTGAACTTGATGATCTTAAAGATCTCTTGCAATCAATAGGATTCTATGATTCTATGACACATCTCCTGCAACGCCTTTTGTTGACATCTAGGTATGTTTGAAGATCTCAAGAGAGCTAAATATTGTTGTACTCAAAGAACAGGATTTCCACATAGTCTCTACAGCTTCCACAAAGCTTTTGGGAGGTATTGGAAGACTCAGTGTGAGATTAAAAAAAAAAAAAAATGGTATCGGAAGCCTGCATGTCAACTGCGTTCTGCTGCGAAAAACCCAGGTGGTAACCGCAAGCACAGATATTGTGAACAGATTCTTGCGACTTTAACCAGTCGTAAAAATATCTCTGCAAAAAAATACTCCCAACGACTCTGTTTACAGAATGCTTGGTATTTCCTATATCTGGAAATATTCTCGTTGGAGCTCCATATGTCGCAGCGAGTCTGACAAGCTTTCTTTTGAACTGTTTGCAGGTTGCAGTCTGTCTGGAGGGCTGGGTGCTGATGCCTTCAGGTTTTTAGGCCCTGCATTATGGGCACGATCATCTTGTTCACTTTGCAGGCATGGAAAAACGGAGCTGGGGTTTAGCAGGATTTGAAGAAACTTTGTGATGATGCCAAGTAGAGAACTGCCTGAGTTAAAATCTGAGCCAGAACCCCAGGTTTGTTATTACAGGTTCTGTTTTAAGTGCATCTCTATAATTTTCTGTGTTCCTGCTTTTGTTTATACCCTCGTAGTCAGCAGGACTGGGAGATAAAAAACCAACATATATTATCTCCGCACATCCTCCAAACCTGTCGAGAAAGGAGGAGAAATTAAACAAGGACAAAAAACTCGCAGTGAAGTGAAGCTGTTTCCTTTGAGCTGCCTTATTAACCAGTCAAGTACTCGGCTGCCAGTGTCAGCTAGATTTCTTTAGAGAAAGAGTGGCGTTTTGAAAAATACAAATTCACCGCCTGCACAAGTTAATGAGGCCCTTCAGCTATGTTCATTGATAGCGTAAATTCATCATAATACAGTGCTACAAACCCTAAATGGGAGACGCGCACAGGAAATCATCTGCTATTAGGAATTTGCCAGACGCGGAAAGAAAAAGAAGCCATTGATAAGCAGAAAACTCATCTCAACTGCTCCGTGCTGATGGGTGTGCAGCACATTAGTAATGCCAGATAGTACCGTGATGAGAACTTATTAAGGTGAATTGAGGTAGCTCATCAAGTATATTTTGCTCCCCTTTGTTCGGGTTTTGTGGACTCTCTCAGCTGTCTTGCGCACATTCGCCAGTGTTGGGTTGGGGAAAGTTTGCCATGTGAGGACATCCCATCGACAGAAAGGGACGAATGGCTCCAAATACGTCCCTTTTCGGCGCATGCGTGAACGTGCTTCTGCGTTTAATTCGTTTTCAGTTACATTTGCAAGTGGTAGCTTTACAGGCACTAAAGTATCTTATGGGCTAGGAGTGGCCAGTAATAAAAAATGGCAACATCCCCGACAAAATACATCAAGGTGACTTCCTGGTGCTATTTTGTTCTCCTTATCAATCAGTAAGTCCCTCTACAACGCAATACATTTGGGACTCCTACCCTTGTTGAACGGTATCAGTTTAAGAATCTCTGGGACCATCAGGTCAATACTTTCTTGTGATTTGTCTGCTGCACAGTTGCCATCACCCTGCTTCAGGGAGTGAGTATCTTGCACCGTGGTCATAAAATGGTCAGCTTCTTGAAGAGAAGTGTGCAAGCTTGTTAAAATCTTGAAGACCGTGGCCCCTGACTTTCAGGGCACCACCAAATTATATGAACGAGCTCTGTGAAATACAGCAGAGTGGTATGAAAAGGCTTTTGAAACATCTGCATTCATCTCCTGTGGTCTCAATTCCAAATATATGGAGACCTGAGGAGAGACTACATTGGGGTAGTCCCTGAGAAGTGTTTAGGGGGAAAAAAGAATCGCTACCTCAACTCCCTACTGCCCTGACTCCCCATTGTGGAATGAATATGTTTGTTGTGGAGCCACAGATGACTGGGGACCAACAAAGGACCATCAAGAGAGGAACTGGAGAAGATGCAAATTCTGGTTTCCGTCTTCCCACAATGTCTTTGGTTTCACACCTGAAAACAAGGTCAAGGGCATGAACCCCCTTCAGGGGTTAGTTCAGAACCCATTCCAACCCATGAACTCCCAGAAGTCCAAGTCCCCTTCTTCCCAATGTCACCTGTTTCGCTTGACTGACACTGTGTTTGTGTCAACAGCTGCACAAGGCATCGGGCAGAGCAGCAGAAGCTTAAGTAAACATGTCTTGTGTTTGTAAACAGCAATAATGATGTTGACTAGGAGATCAGTAGGAATAACTGAGCAGAAACTGCAGATGTTGATGCTTTCTCTTCCCTCTGCCTTTGAAATCACTTTGGTAGTTCCTCTGCGCTGCTCCTGTCCCCTCTCCTGAAGGCCAAGTCCTTGTGAGCAGGTTTTATGAGCCGCTTCAGTGTCTTTTTTGGTAGTGGTCTTTTGCCTCTTCTCTTCCCCATCTTCCATAGTATTTCAAAGCTGACAAGCCCAAGGGAAGCTCCTTGGTCCTGAGGTCCCTCCTCCCCTCTCCTCTTCTCCAACAACTCCTCTTTTCTTCTCGTCTTACCCTATTGGACTCTCCCCCGGCCCTGATCGCCGCACTCTTCCAAACCAGTTTTCCTCTCAACTCCTGCCAAGGTCCGTACGGTGATCTCCAAAGGGATCTCAGAGCTTGGCTTCTGAAAGGGTGGGTTTCAAATAAATCTGGAGAGCCCCTTGTTTAATGCGCTGTGGACCATAGGAGATGAAATGGAGTTAGCTGCTTTTGTTCCTTTTGCCTGCTACTCAAATCCCCGGCCAATAATTACGAACAATAGATGAAAATGTGTTTCGTGTATATCATGAGAAGAAATCTTATGGAAACATTAGGCAGCCTATTATTGTAAGGCTCTTGTAAATACTGTTTTGTAAGAAGAACCTATCTAAGATGATGTAAAACTTAATATTCCTATTAACAAGATGTGCTCTACTATTTCCAATTCATATCAGTGGGAATGCATTTTAAATTACAAAGTCCTCGTATTTTATCTGAGCCGAGGTTCTGATTCATATGCCTCCTCTTTAATCCTATTTTCATTCAAAGTTTCACAATTCACATCTTCTTCCTATTTTATGTACTATTTTTCTGTGTTTTCGGAATGTAATCAAAGCTTGTTAGCTTCTATCCAACCATGTTTGGTTGAATAGGAATATTAATAATACCTGCTATTGATGTCTTTATGTTAAAATTTGATTTATTGAGCAAGTGGCACATAATCTGTGGGGAAAATACCTAGAGATAACACCTTGAGATGATTAATTGTGTTTACAGTGCATTCCTGTAATAATTGTTTACAAGGAAATTTATGCATGAGTTGCTGCCCCAGTTCAAAAGAATAACTCATCAGATTGTCAAGCTCTCTGCTCTTGAGTATTCGAGCTAATTGCTATCTTTGCTAGTTGAGCATCATAAATCCTTCTTCCGCAGAGCTGAGAGCAGGATTTTTGGGATCATGCTTTTTCACGCAATGAAAACCTTTTCACCCTCAGGAACATCAGGGTTTTTTTGATGCAGGAAGACAAAAAAAATGTACTTAAGGGAATGGTATTTACAGAAGTTTGTGACAAGTTGCCTGTTGGCGTTGGATGTAACTTCTGAAACAAGCTTAGGTGATCATGTGTTCAGATCTGTGGTGGGTACATTTGTCAGGAATGTTATTGATAATAACGTAGCAGGATGTAGAATTAGTCTTCTAGGTTTAAAAACCTTTAAAATCTCTACTTTTGCGTTGCTTTCTCCTTTGCAAGTGCTGCAGGGTAGAGCTGGTAGGATGGGTTGGAGAAGGGTTCCTTTGCAGCCATCTATGCTTATTACTGATCTAATAACTATTGTACAATTCTCCCTTTATGGAATTAAATCCACTTTTAGAAATTCACAGAGATAAACACACTTTTCTTTTGCACAGCTTCATAAGTTTTGTTGGGTTGGGTTTTTTTTTGTTTTATTTCCAGCTTTTGGGTTTAATTATTTCATAACTGTCTTTACTGTATTTGTGGGAGTATTATCTAAGCAATATGTTGTCAAGAAGTAGTTAATAATGTTTAATAATTCCTGATTACATTCCTGTTCCAGTCCATGATCATGATTATACAAATGTTTCTGGTGCTATTTTTCAGTACAAATCCTTCTTTTCAGGGTTTTTTTGGGGTTTTTTTTTTCTTCCTTGTTGACAGTGTATTGGTCAGAATACCACAGAAAGCGACCTATTTGCTAGTTTAATTAAAGATGTCAGTAAAATCCTTAAGGTTTGCCTGGGAAGGAGCAGATTTACTCGCTGCTTTTATGCACACTGTGGGATTTAAACATTTTGAGAATTGCTTTGGTGATTTTTCCCAGGAGATAAAGGAATGGATTAAGTGAAGTAGTTTCTGACTATAATTGGTCTGGTTTAAACACTTAAAAATAACTTTAAGAAATAAGAAAACACAAAACAGGTTTTCAAGGAGGGATTTAACTTTTTTTGACTTTTTTTTTTTTAATTTTTATTCCAGCTTTGGTGTCTCATTGTGAACTATCAAAGTGTGCTGTACGTAAGGTGGTATATATGTACTTTAGCTGCTCAGAGCAGCCGTCCAGGCAGAGGACAGATGTCTGAAGGGAGAAGAAACAAAAGGACTAAATCTGAAGGAACAGCAGGGGAAGAGAAAAAGGAGATGAGAAGAGGGATGGGTGGGGGAAGGAAAGGAGGCTTTCAGCTTTTGGATAGGTTATTTACTCTTTTTGAACAAAGTGGGCTGTGTGTGCTTTAAACTTTCCCCATGTTTCCAGGCAGTCAGGCAAAGCTGGTTCCATCAAAGGAAGGCTCCCAGCACCTGTTGCTGAGGTGTTTCTGGCACAGGACCTCTGCGACTGGCACGCTGCTGCTGCTCGTCTTGGGTGGTAAATTCAATCAATTATACACACGGGGCATCACGGAAAAGCTGTTCTGTCTATTTTTTTTATTTATTTTTTTTTTCCTAGTCAAACACATGGGTTCTTCTTTCTGCCTCCCTTTGTCGTAGGTAGGTGAGCGGCCAATAACAAGGAATTGCTGCCAACTTATTCATGTCAGAGTCATTTAGAAAGACAGAGGTGGCTTTGGCATAAATCAAAATCTTCAGATGAATGAACCAACCTAATGCTGCAGCCTCCCTAATACCATCAGGTCTGATGGTACCAGCTGCACTGGGTGAAGGCAATAAAATGCGCTGCTGAGCCATTTGGAAATATAAATTTAACAACTAAACTTAGGCTTGCGGTTCAAATAAATATGGATTAGGATGACACATATAGTAAATAGGGCTTGTCAAAAGTTAGCGTTAAGGGAATTCTGGAGAGAAAAGTGGAGAAAAATAAAAAAAAAAAGCCAGCCAAGACTTTACAAGCAGGTTTTGATCAAAAGTAGACACAATAATACAACACATAAAGCAGGTTTCTTTAGGAAATATTAGACTCTAATCTTACAAAATATTCCAATCATGCCTATCAAGCAACATTAATAACAGTGTTATTGACAGAATATTCATTTAAAGTCTTTCTGTCGAATACAATTAACATTTAGATGAGAGACAAGTATAGGTACTCAGACGATATAGATGAAAGAAACAATGACTCATCCTCTCCAACAGCAACAGTACCAAACCTCACAGTGGGGAAATTGCATTTCTTCCAGTATAAAAAGGAAAAAAAAAGAAAAAAAAATTCCATGGACCTTACAGAAGAAATCAGCTTGTTCCTCTCAGAAGGGTTGCTGCATGCTATCTCCTTATTCAAAGAAGAAATTTCTGTGCAGTTTGCCAAGTGCTGGGATGAACCTATTCAGGGCAAGAGTAGGCAGCGCAGCAGGGAAGGGCTGAGATGGACAGGTCAGCTCTAGGATCAGGAGGAGGCTGCTGTGCTCTTCTACCAGGTTTTTCTTCTGGAAGATCTTTAGGTAATTAGATTAGTTTTTATATCACTCAGGAATGTCAGTAAAGGATGAATATGAAGACAGTGATGATGTCCACATTTTCTATACCTATACTCTAAAGCTTAAATGACAAGTCCACTCTTGCTAAAACTGTCTCCCTTAAGACCAGACTATTTAGTCCTGGCTGGCTGGTGAATAAGATGCTGGAAGGACATATTCAGGTGATGGATTTCCTGAGATACGTGATGTCTGCAACCAGATAACAGATAAACTTTGGGGCTTGGATTTATCTCACCTGCTTTTAGACCTTTCAGAGTTAGTCTAGGCTTGCTCTTGAATTTGACAGAGAGCAGTGAGTTTGGCCTGGAAGCCGTTTATCCCACTTAGCTTCAGATCCCTCGTTTTTAGAAGGCTGAAGTGATATCTGAATGCAGTATAACAAAAGCAACCACGGCAATCACTAGTCTAAGTCTCTTTGAATGTGACCGTGGTGAGCTGGCGGTGAGCCTTTGTATTAGTGAGCTGCTACTTTCTTCTCTGCGTCTGTACCTGCTCAGAGGTCTTTCCACCTGGCTGGGTTTTATGCGGTTTTAGAAGATGCCTGATCAGATGGAAATCAGCAAAAAAATACGAACACGATCAACTGAGATTCAGAAAAGCTAGAATTTAATAAACCTTTCCACCTTAAACCCTCTGCACCAGTAGTCACTGTTTTAGTAGCTGAGAACATCATTATTGAGTTTAGAGAAAGTAGTACCATAATAATTAATTGAAAAATTGCCAAACAAAAATTTTTAGATGAAATATTGCCACACTAAGACAACTGGTAAGTCTTAAAATGGAGTTGTCTCCAACCATGCTGCTTTCAATCTGATCTATAGTTTATTTATATTAATTCTGTACTGTATATTTTCCGTTTTGTAGAAACGCCTAGAGCATGCATGTTAAGCAGTTAAGAAAATTAATCTGCTTGAGCAGTGATAACATTTGTAGAATGAAATCCTCACAATTAGAAAAGCATTTGAAGAAACCATGTTAAAAGGTGCTGAAATGTTCTTGAAGAAATGCCACATGTTGCTGCGGGCAGTAATGAACCATTTCCATATAAAGTACTACATAAACACATAGAAAATGGTGACATATGTTAGCAGATTATGGAGTGTGAGAGTGATACAGCAGTGATGATTATTTGCAAGTGTTAATGTTACTAGAGTTTAAGGTTATCTGCTGGTCTTGGACCCTATACGTAAATAATTATATCTGAAAATATGCATTGCCATAGTTATCAGATGTAATATCCATTCAGCGCTTCTGAAATACTGTAGGGTTGATTGGTCTGTGGTATAGGAGAGTAAATGCCAGTAGATTTGTGCTCAGATATCAGTGAACATATGGCTTCAGACGTGCACGTTTGAAATAAAGTTATTCATATTACACACACTTCCACATGGTTAAGTATTTGCAACTCGGAGAGCGATCAATATGCAAAAGGTGAAGTCAAATGTACATGAGCGACGCGGAGGTAATTTTCTATGCGTAGCACATAGCAGTTCTATTAGCAAACCTGAGGAATTTTATCTCTGCGTTCATCTATCAAATGCTTCCTGTGAACGTGTCCATCTACTATATAAATAGATCTGGTTTTCTAAATATGTGTTTGTCTAAGTGAGAATAACCTACATATTTCTATAGCCTATTGGGCCCGAAACAGTATCTCCAAAAAAAAAATTATGTATAACAATCTGAGAAATAGCAGTAATGATTTCAGCTTTGGGAATACGGTCTTAGTGTTCCTTAGATTTGGAGTTTATTCCAAACCTTTTAAAACTTCATGTTTTCATTGATTATTTTTGCATTTGCCCTTATATTAAAGGTGATGTATGTTGCTCCTGCTGCAGGATCTAAAAGCACAACCATGAAATCGAGTGAGTTAAATATTTCTACAGAGATTCTTAGTGTTGTTTTCCTAACAACCATTTTTTTCACATACTTTTTTTTTTTCCAAAATGTTTGTTCGAATTAGAAAACAATCTCTGTACTCAAAAGTGGCAAATCACTTGAGACTCACTTCTGAGTAGTGCTGAGAAATCCCTCTTTGCATATCTTTAAAGATGTTGCTCCAAGAAAAACAGGAATTTGTAACTCTAAAACCTTCATCAACCCTGTAACTTTGAAAAAAATAGTTCTTGAAAGAACTCAGTACTTATCAGGCCAGGGCTTCTTGCTGGTGTGCGGTGAAGCTGTAGAAATTCAAGCAAAACAAACTTGATGATCTTAATCTGTTTAATAGAGGGTGTTTGCATCACAGAGTTACATCACCAGTTCCCATTCTATAAAGACCAGAAATAGAAAAATGAGAGAAGTGAACAATATTGCAGAAAACCTTATCTCCTTTCTGACTGCTTTTATCCATACATATATTTTTTTTTACCAAAGGCGACAGTTGCACTGTACATTCCTGAGAAACCTGTTGGGTGTTCTGTTGATGGTGGTCACAAAAAGCCCTGGTTGGTTAGTTTGGTTCTGGATCAAGCTGGTTTTGCATAAATAGGAAAAATATGTAGGCCTGTGTATGGTAGATTAATTATAAATTATATAAGGTTTGATAGTATTGATTTACATTTTGTAGCTTGGTGCTGTTTGGTTATCAATCCAACGACTCTATGTTGATTTTTTAACTTCTAATTTACTATATTTATGGATTGTGTTGAAGGCGCAAAGATCATAAAAGCAAAGTGGTATTTCCACCTCAGCGTCATGGAAAACCACGTCCCACAAGCTGTCCGGAGAGTCCAGCCTACGTCCACAGCTTGGGAGAAAGGAATGGGTGTTGACAGAGTTGTTTGATCTAAATTTCAAAGGGAAAATTGAAACCATACTTGGGGTGCAAAGAGTTTCTGTAAACAGCATAATCCACATGCTCTCATTCTTCTCCGAACCCGATTCCCACATGAGATAAGCCCAGCTCATACATTTGACAACTCAGTTAGTGAGTTATCCCATGTCAGTGCTACAGGAATTTCTGGGATGGCTCCTGCTCCCAGGCACCAGCAGGTCTCCAGCAACCAGAGCCATCCTGCACCCCAAAAAACCCCAAGATTAATGTCAAATCCCTACTTTCCAGAGACAAAGGAGAAGGGGCATTTCTTTTAATTTGATACATGACTTAGCCATTCATGAGGTTAGCAAGTCATCTACATATTAATGCTTGAAAATGTTACGGAATGTGGTGGCTAGAAAGTCTTTTGCTAAGTGCTGCACACAGGGCACCAACAAGCGTTGCATTAAGATTTGCAAACAAAGAACCCAACAAGTGTATTTTCCAGGTATGTCTATTTTCAGATGTCCAATTCTCTCCTCTCCAGAACGGAGTTGACTTTCAGGATGAGTCTTTCCTTTCTTCATTAACTCTTTATTTAGAATTGGGCTAATCAGGTCAGGTAGAATAAAAACTCCTCAGAAAGACCAGAGGAAGCCATTTTTCCTTTAGAAAATTACATTTCCTTTCTTTATTCTTTCCTTTTTTTTTTTTTTTTTTCTTCTTCCTCCTGTCGTCATACAGGAACAGATGTGAATGAATTCCCCAAAGAAAATTTGTTCTTACGGCATTCTGGTTCAATTTCTTTGTCCATATCAGTCCCAAAAGATAGTAAACAGATATTATTTATAGGAGATTTTATGATCTGTTTATTTCAGATCCTTTTGGTATTTAAAAAATCACGTGAAGGAACCTAAATGATAAGACTGCAACTCGAGTGCCGTTTTAATTCTACGTCTTCAGTAAATATTGCATTGTTAGGAAGAAAAAAAAAAATTTGAAAAATATTAAAAATCATTCTTGGAACAGCCTGATAGGGTAGAAAATAAGACTGATGGGGTTGTTTCCAGCTCTGGTGCTCAGCTTTCAATACTTACAGAACAATATTTTCAGGTTTCTCAAAGGACAGATTATATTTTTGATCTCGTAGGAGCGACATAAATGCACATTCCTTGACGTTTGAAGCGTTCCTAGCTCTTTTAGAGGGTGTTCTGGTGGAAACAAATTCTCAACAAGTTTTGCAGTTACGCTGCTTTTGCTGTCAAGGAAGAATGTTACGATACTGTGAGCTTTCTAACCTGAGTCTGTCTCCTCTTAAACTAGAGATTGTTTCATAAATTTGCAAATCGGAGTAGAGACACCACGTTTGTGCTGTCATTGATCCCCTGTTTGATGCTGGCTGGGTTTGACTGAGCTGTATAAAACTGACTCAGAACAAAATCCAATGCTGCCGTAACAAACGTGGCTGCTTCCCCATGTGCTGCTGAGATGTCTTACCCTTTTATTTTTGTGGTTTCAGTTTGGGTTTTTTTGGTTTTAACAACATTACTGCATCTTGGGACGCGCTTAACATTGTCCCAAACAATGCTTTTCTTGACCTATAGGGTAACATGAAATAAGAGTTTAAGTATCTGATAGAAAAGCCACAAAAGTAAATTTGGGTCATTTTCTTGAATTTACGGGGCTTTGGAACAAGTCTGCTATGTTCCTGCAGCAGAATTCTGTCAGATACCTCCTCAGACTTTTGGAAAGGTCATTATACTCCAGAAAATAATCTGCGGCAGATCCTGCTTGACAGTGTGAGATTTTTTGAAACATAAATACTCCAACTGCCAAAATTAGAGCACGGTAGTGAGAACACTGTAAGAATGCTGCTTTTTTTTTTTTTTTTTTTTTTTTTCCCCAAAGAGGAAGATTAGATTTTTGCCAAATGCTTATTGACCTTCTAGAAACTCAGTTCTGATGCTTTTCAGCAGGCTTTGATGTGCAGCAAACACTGCTATTTGACCACCTCCTGGTAGGGTTTCCATCCTCAGCACTTGGTGGAGCAGGAGACCTGATACACGGAGCTGTGTACTCTAGTACACTGCTTTCAACCGAGCCTTTACCATCTGTTTCAACCTCTAATTACAAATGCAAACAACACAATTCACAACTGCATCATAAAAAAAGTAAAATATAAGTGATTTAAATGCATGTCTGTGTTCCTTATGCAAGGCAACATTCATCTGTTATGTTTTACCATCTTTTAGAAACATCTCCGGAGTGAAATCACTCTTTGTGGAAGGAAGAAAAATTATTTTGATGTAAGAAGGCATTTTTTTAAGGTATGTTTCCAGGTTATTATTGCACTTTATATATTTCTCTTTTTTATTTTTTTTTTCTGCCAAAATAGCAGTATTTACGTCATGGAGGGATGGACGGTTTGTCCAGAGCCATCTGCTGTCCTCAGACACACAGGTTGGAGAATTCTCCAGCTGACCATACTCTCTCCTGGCTTCCCATAACATCAGCCATGTGCTGCTGCTGCTGCTTTCCCCCCCGCTTCTAGGTCTGTATTTATTTGTATCATGATGGTTACATAGGCTTTTTTAATCTATGGATGGAAATATCTATTCCTTCCAGCTAGTTCGTCTCCTTCACAGGGGATTAATTGTTTTAAAGGCAGTCTTTAGTTATCCCTCATCATGGAGGTTTTCTTGGATTTGCCATCCTGGGAGACGGTGCTGTGAAACTGCAGTGATATGTACTCAGCTAACACTCAGCTTTCTGAAAAATTACCTTAATTGTGGGTTGGTTTTTTTGTTTGTTTGTTTAAGGTATTTCTAAAATTCCACTGTCACTGGAACACGTATGTGCTTAGTTTCTAATTTCCGTCAGAATTCACCATTTCAGTTCAACAGCCACATTTCTTCATGCTGAGCAAGCACCTTGTGATTTCTCTAAACGTTTTTTGGCATTGAGATACCCCAACTCAAAACTTACACTCTCGTGAGACCTCCCACATTTCTGTAACTGCACCTGTGCCTTGAATAGAGATGATGCCTCAATCTGAAAGGACAACAAACAAAAAAATTAGTTTTCTGGGGAGAAACAGATTATTCAGCTGTTGGGGAGCATCAGAGTGGCTTTCTGAGCTCTGGTCTGGTGCCAGGCAATGAGTATTTTAAACATAACATACTGTGAACTTCATTTGGAGCCTTTCTAGATGGTAAAATCCAAGCCGTGCACTATCTTGAGCCTTACTATATGGTCTGGATAGCATCCATATGTACAGCCTACACACAGCCCTGTGTCCTGCGCTTTGTTCTCCCTTTTGCCCACCTTTCCTCATGAGTATATTTAAAATAAGGATTCAATATATCAAGGGGATGAACCTCAGGGGTTCCCAATGAAAGCTGAAGAATTTGTTTTCACTCGAAGGTGAAAGGAACAATTAGCAAGGGTGCACCCCCATCCCGTTCCCATCAATAGGAGACTTTTCAGGCCCTTTAAAGGCTTAGGATCAGGATCTAAGAGAGCAAAGACTTACTCCCAACAAAGATGCTTGAATAGGGATGGAAAGCTGTTGGTCAGGCCCTCCTAGCACATGAGATGCTAAACCAAAACCATCATCATGTAAACAGTGCCATGGACAAAGCGATGAGTTTATAACTAAAGAATCCTGGAGGGTAACTGGTGGTTAATGGAATTCTCACTGCTTGTTTCTAATGAATGTTAAAGGATTACAAATGCAACTTGTTTATTCAATCTCATGGCAAACACCTGGGAAAGTCCCTGTATCGGCTGTGGGAATGGGAAGAGGAAAGTGGCTGCTGCTGGGAAGCAAGAGGAGAGGGGTTCTGGGAGCTCTGCTGGGTGAGTGTGGGGTTACTGGGATGTACTGGTCCTCTCCAGAGGGTTAGGGAGAGCATTAAGGCTGTGAGTGCTCGAGGCTATCTATCTAATGGGGATGCTCCCACCATCCCTGTTTCTCCCCTTGGAATTTTGTTTGATGGGAATGGGATTGAAAGTATTTGTTATGGTATTGGATTGTAACCACAGTGTGAATACTAGTGAGGCTGTGAGATAACAAGAAGGGGATGAGGAGTTACTTTTTTGGAAATGTTTTACAGATTTTTCATGCTGCCTGCTTCAACAGCTGCCAGCATTTGGCAACCTGGTTTTTCAAAAACATTTTGTAGTTGCCTATTTCTGTTTTCTTTTCCTTCTAATTAGCTGGAATTTTATTTTTCTTAGCAAGCCCTTCTGTACTGTTAGGGCTCTGTGGATTTTTTTATTTTTAAAAAGCTCTGTAACTGAACTTTTTTTCCTGTATGTAGTGTGTTTTTGATGTTGTCAGGGAGTATTTTTAAAAAAAACAACCGGTCCACCCATGTGGGTTATGTATTAGTTTTATTTGAAGAAAATATAGTTCTAGATGCGCTGAGATTAAGTTATTTGGCAATAAGAGGTTTGGGGTCCATTCCCTCTGGAGTGACATAGTCCTGATGAGACAATTACTAAAAGGAATTTATTTTAAAATAACATGACCTGTGTTTAAAAAGAAATTGGCCTCAGATAGTCCAGTAAGTTGCTTTTTCCCAGACTTGCTTGTTGTTTTGTTTAAAAGCTCGTTCAGAACAGTCCCATTAACTGGTCACATTCACTAATTGTGAGCTTGTCTTTTCTTTGGATTGTGATCAAAAAGGAAAGGGATGTAGTAGGCAGTTTTCAATTCCCACTTTTTCCTCATTTTAATGCCAGTTTTGTTTGGCTCATTTGCGATATGCGGATGAAGCTGCGGTACCACAGCCCAAAACCCTGACGGTGTCCACAGACCACGTTGGGCTGCTGAGATCCCAGTATCCGGCCCAGAAGTTTCTCTTGTGGGCTAAGGGTAAGACCTTGAAGTTTGTTCTTCATCGTTTCATTCCTTGTCTGTTACTCTGATTTGACTGCGAGAGCCCCATCTCCTGAGTGTTAGTGAGGCTGCTTTATTTTGTGCCATAGACAAATGTCATCTGTATTTTCTTACTTTTTATGCCACATTAATGAAAATTCTGACAAAGATGTGGTTTTAGTGAGTACTCTTCCAGCTGGGTGGCTTTTAATATCTTTTTTTCCTGGGTGTAGATGGAACTTGGCTCCAAAAAATTTAGTTATTTCTCTAAAGGAAGATCTCTGGAATCTGTGAGGAGCTTTATTGTTGTATTTTCGAGGCTATAGATTTTCTTGTGAGAAAAAAAATAAATAATTGTCAGTATCTTTCAACTACAAACATTAGTTTTGGATCTCCGAAAGTGATGTGTATTATCAATTAAGCTGTAATTTGAACTCGCCTTGGTTGTGTTTATCTACATGTATTTGTAGTAGCGTAGCTGAGCATTACAAGTGTCATTTTAATACAGAAGGAGATTAAAATGCAGTAGTTTACCAGGCAACTTTCTATCCCAATATACTGCACAGCTTTGTCTTGGATAAACCAGCTGAGGTAGGTAGGATAAAGTCTAAGGAAATAATAGATAAATGTAGAATAACTTAAGGCAGATTTAAAATGAAGCTTTGGTGTAGTTTCACAGTTTCTCTGAAGCAAGGCAGGGAAAATCATAGGCAGCTGCATAGAAGAAATTAACTTTACAAAAGTTTATAAACTTTTTTTTTTTAATAGGTAGGTAGTCTGGTTTTAATGAATATAGCAAGGGCATGTCTGTTATATCACCTCTGTTATATCTGTAAGGAAGAAGTAGACTTGTGTCTTGTCCTCATCCTGGGAAGAAGCTGTTTTGCTTGTGAATTTCTAAAATTTTCTGTATGTATGAAGGAAACTTAACTACCAGGGTGTTTTTTTGGAACTCGGAATAAGTGTATTGAGATGCTCTCACTGGTAGGACTTTGTGGGACAGAAACATTCTTCTTGATGAAAGAGCGTTATGGTGAGACCTTTAAGATAAATGAGGTATCAGTATTCCATCATTGAATAAGGGACTGACATATTACCTCTCCTCTCAGCAATTCGCAGCTTTGTCCTGTCAGATTCAGTCATTTTGTTATTTTGGGAACATTTGTAGCTGTGATGTGGGGCAGGGTGGTCCCTCCATGTACAGGGGTGGGCTCTGCCTTGAGCCACAACCCTTCAGAGCAAGGCAATAATGTTCACTCAAGTCACTCACACCTTATGAAAGGTTAAACAGTTCCACTGGAGTTGCTAATCTGATAAAATAGATATTCCTTTAGCTGCAAACTGCAGCCACCATTTTCTTTTATTTTTGAGAAGTGTACTGAAAATATTTTTGGATCAATCATTACGTTAAATATTTTCTAGCGTGACATTATTTTATTTTTTTTCTCCTAAAAGCACCATTTATGTTAGTTGGAGAATACTGCTGCCTACCAGAATGTGAAAATAGGTTTCATTCAATTAATGAACTGGAAACAGGAAGATGTTACATAGTAAATGAGGTTTACATATGATAATGTTGGATTTGTCATATAAAAGATTGCTTCCTTTCATTTCCCTGAAAGGACTAAATTTTGCTTTTGTACAGATTGTACAATGCTAATAAAAAGAGAAGGCTCCATGGAAAGTGTAACAATAAACTAAACCTGTAATTCTAATGAGCAGAAAAGACGACGATGATGATCTCTTCATACACATGGAGATCAGCGTTAGGTAGTAGCATCAAAAGCTAAAAGCTCAGTTGCAGCTTCACAGCAGACTCCGTACAGAGAGCACTGCATCTCTGCTGTGCCATCCATGACCCACCTTGGCTGGGGTGGGTGTGGAGGGGGAGCTGAGGCTTCATCCGCTCCTTGCCCTTTATTTACCCCCATTTCAGTGGGAATAAATAACATCCAGTGACCAGAAACCACTGAGCCTCTACCCAATACTATGGAAAGCTGCTTTCCCTCACAGGTTGGATAAGAACAGTGCCTACTCTGAGGCAAGAAGAGGTGGAGCGTTGTGGGGTTTGTTTAATATTTCGGTAATAAAATTTGTTTTTCTTAATCAAAGCTGGAACCCTTCTGCTGGGAGGAGGGGCTGAGAGAGTTGGGCTTGTTCAGCCTAGAGAAGAGAAGGTTCTGGGGGCCTTTCAGTGCTTCAGGGGGCCTGTCAGAAAGCTGGGGACAGACTTTTGAGCAGAGCCTATTGGGACAGGACAAAGGGTGATAGTTTTAGACTAAAGGAGAAGACATTTAGACTGGAGAGAAGGGATAAACTGGAAGACTTAATTATATCTCTCCCTAATTTACCTCTATTAAAGAGCATCATTCTACTCCCAGGAGTCATACTTCATCCTTGACCATTCTTGCTGTTCTCAGTTGGATTTTGTTGAATTCTTTCCAGTTACTTTGAATGTTTTTAACAATCTGAGCTCAGGATAGGACACCGCATTCTAGCTCAGGCCTCATCTTAATGAGGGTCAAGTAATTACCACCATGTAATGGTGTAAGATGCTCTTTTTAAGAAAAGCCTGAAATTACCTTTTCTGGACCAGTTTCATTCCTTTGTTTGATACTGAGCTCACAGGCCACTGTTAACTTTGAAGCTCTTCTCTGTCACACAGCTCCCTTCTTGGCACCTTCCTGTTTGCATTTGATTTCTCCTCTGTAAGTGCAACACTTTAACACTTGCCTTTATTGAATTTCATCTTAATTTCAGACCATCACTCCAAACTGTTAATATCTTCCTGGATTTTGATCCAGACCTCCCAAGGGTTCCCACCATCCCAGCTCATCAAGATTGCAAATTTTATAAATGTAATCTCCTTCCCCACCCCCCTCCTTTAACTGAGTCATTATGAAAATATTGAATGTAGCTGGAGCAAGGACAGGTCCCTGAGGAATCTCACCTGAAATTTCCTCCCAGTTTGACAATGAACCATTGATAACTACTCCTTGAGAGCAGTTTTTCAGCCAACTGTTCCCTCCAACTTATGGTAATTTTATCTAGTTCTAGACCATATTTTCTTTGTTTTATTATAAGAATGTCATGTGAAACAGTATCAGAAAGCTTACTAATAACAAGATGTATCACATCTCCCTTATCCGCAAGGCCACTTATCCTGTCAAAGAGGGAAATTAAACTGGAGAGTTCTGTGCATGAGACTTTTTTTTTTTAATCAAGCCATTTGAGTTATGACCCCTGCTGTATTAGATAAATTTTTCAGAAATAACAAACATGCTGGAGTCTTTTTCTGGACTACCTCTGTAAGATACTTTGCTTGTTTGTTGTGTTTTTTTTTTATTGTTGTTGTTGGTTTTGGTTTGTGGTTTTTTTAAATAATCTGGTGATGTGAGATTAAGAACAATGATTTGAAAGCTAGAAACCATTATGTGACTGTTACCAGAAGACAAAAATTAAGGTGGGAGCAACAATCCTTCCTCCATAACAGTGTTTTCTCCATATCCAGCTGATCAGTAGGAAGTGGATTTAGAAGTGCTTTGAATTATTTCACGTCATTTACTGGTAATCTAACCAGCATGTACTGCATGTACCCTAAGTGCCGATTTTTTTTAAAAAAAAAAAGCATAAGAGGAAGAGCAAAAGAACTTTTTATTCCAAGTCATTCTGTAATTTACACATTTTTGTATCAACCCACTTACTAGTGCCATACATAAGTGTTTCCTCTGAACAGATTTAATTTTTAATTTTCCTGAATCAGTGTTAACCAGGAAAAAGGTAATTGTTGTCAAGAGTATTCAAACTGTCAGAATATCATTCAATCTAAAAGCTGTTAGAATCTGTGCAAAAGTAATTACTGAAACTCTATTCAACTGTAATAATAACCTGCCACTGATGACAGCAATTACTGGGGGAAGTGTAATAGAAATCAAAGGCACATTTTTCTCTGACAAGTACATTTCTAACTAAGGTTTACATTGGCTGAATAGTGTTGACAATGATGATGTGCTGTATCACTCTTAATCACGGTTGGCACGATGTTACAGGCTGAACCCCTCGCTACTCGAGGAGGACTAATTGCTTGTTTCGTTTGACACTGTCCATGCTTTCTGTACATCGGGATATAGATTCTAGATGAGCAGAGTTGAAGTGTTGTGCCTCGTTGCCCGACTCATGTCCCTTTTAAGTGTAGTTTATAAGCACTTTGGCGCTTAATGTAAAGGCGCCAATTAGGGCTGGGATGAACCGGTTGGGTCAACTTCTAGCATGTACAAAACACAGAGGGGATGGGAAGGAGTGTGGTGGCAAAGGTTAGCCCACCCGGCTAATGAAGGTCATGCAGAGCCCTGCTCCTGGGTTTACCTCTCTAGGAACTGTCTAGCTCTCTAGCTATCAGAGAGACCTGAGAAGGTGGTTCTTTGGTGCTTTGAGTTAGTAAGAAGTCATTGAAGCAAGGAGTCTGCTGTTATAATTATTATCATTATTATCACTATTATTATTGTCAGATCTAAGTGTCAGTGCTTCTCTTCAACTCAAAATGCAAGGCCTATCCAGGCATACACAAGGTCCCAGTAGGAATAACTGTCCTGACTTGTGGACTTGTGTTAGGAGAAGGTTTAGATGTATGTGTCATTTGAAGTGGGAGGAAGAAAGCACAGCCTTTTGACAGCATTTATTCTCCCATGGATGAATTTTGCCCACTTTTCATAGAATGGTTTGGATTAGAAAGCACCTTAAAGGTCATCTAGTTCCAACCTCCAACTGTGAGCAGGGACATCAGTAGATCTACATCAGTAGATAAGAAGTTATCTCCAGAATTTTCTCCTGTTGTAAGAACTTCTTAGGAACAGCTCACTTTCAAAATAATCCATCCCCAAATCTCTGTTTCAGCCTCCCTCATGTGTGCCTCCCGAGACAACCCCTGCTTCTAAGAACAAGCTCAGGAGAAGTGTGCTTTGGGAGCATTCCTGGGGAAGGTGTCCAGTGTGCCGTGTGTGTTGGTCCTGCCTAGCTGTTCTCAAAATAATTCCCCAAACACATTAAAGCATCACACAGGGACCTGATTTTAGCAGGTGTTTGGTTTGGGGGTTTTTTGCTGCCTTTGGGTCAATCAGAATAGCTTTAAGGATTGAATATGTGCAGGAGATGATAAGAAAAGTTTCAGAACACACCAATGGTCAGGTTTTCATGCAAGAAATTAGGTCCATTGATTTTTATAGAGTGGAAGAAATGAAGATAACTGGGTGACATTGTGCAGTTAATCGCATTTCTCTTGTGAGGGCTATTTTGCCCTTCATATATTTCTGCAGACCGTAAGCCCACATTCACTACAAAGGCTGAAGCTCATTATTATTTCAGATAATATTTTGCAGAGCAAACTATCTCCACCAGCAAGACTCAGTAGGAAAACACAGTGTGGAATTCAGGTCAAGAGTGGGGAGAGGCAGAAGTAAACAGACTTTCCAAGGCCACCAAATAGTTTGTATCCATTAAAGTTAATTCAAACTGCATGTAGGACTTTTTTTGCTCTTCCAGGGGGCTTTTAGGTGTGCTACATCCCAACAAGATCATTGACCATCCCTGCAATCTCATTTCCCCAGGGTATTTCTGAGCTTTTTGCAAAATACTTGCACATAGTGTAGTGCATGAGTAGCCCAAGTAGACTCCTAGGATGGCCTTGGGGACATCAACATGTGCCTGACTGTTCCCTGAATTGGGGCCTTGCTTGGCTCCAAACAGAAGACTGCCAGGAGGAGTTCATTGTGTCGTTCTATTTATTGCACTAATTGCCTGTTTATGTTTTCTGACAGCCAACACTACCCAGTAATTTTTATAAACAGAGGCACTTTCACAAAATCTGCTAAAGAAAAGTCACAGCTCTTGAAAACCAGACTGATTTTTGAACGAAACTTGGTATTTCCCCTCTGATTTTTCCTACTGCTGTTGAACAGTTGCATCAGATTGGGTCCCTGGTGTTCTGTTAACATGTGGCTCTCTTTTATTATAACATAACGATAATGCAATTCAACTGAAAACATGTGTTTAAAGTGCTCTTAGATTTTTTTTTTTTTTCTGCGCACCTTATTAATTACACTAACTGCAAAATGATGGGGTCTTTGACAATCGTTTCTATAAACTCTTTGGGTTTCACAAATGACGGACTGACTACCTGAATGAGGGTAGTGCTTTCCTGGTGTATTGAGCGGCTGCAGGCGGGCGTTTGTGCGGCAAGGCGATACGGATATTTATGCTCCCCATGCTGATGAGCGGTTGTGCTTTGTTCCTTCATTGAAAGAAAAGATGTGAGAGTGACTAAAAACAAAAACATGCCAGGACCTCCTCCCTGATTGGAGTTTTCTACTGAAGAGAGGAATAATACAAGCTACGTCTGAACGGTACAAGGAAGCAGCGAATTCTGTGCTCAGCAGTGATTTTTGTTAATTACAGATCACAGAATTGTTGAGGCTGGAATAGACCTCAGAGATCATCAAGTCCAGCCTATGCCCCAACACCTAGGTAGACCATGTCACTAAGTGCCACATCCAATCTTTACTTAAACACCTCCAGGGGTGGCGACTCCACCACCTCCCTGGGCAGTCCATTCCAGCACCTAGATGCTGGTTTGTGTTTTTTTTTCTTGGGGGATTGCGACCACAGTGAGGTGGCTCTTCCCATGGGATGAAAGCACTTGGAGCAGAGCTCTGCCTCCTCCACAGTCACTCCACTGGTGAAAATGCTGGTGTGACCATCAGGCAGCCTTTTTACAAGGTAGTAGGAGGCAGCATTACAGAATGTCTTTGTTGGAAGAGACCTTCAAGATCATCTAGTCCGACCTTCAAGGTCATCTAGTCCAACCTTCAACCAAACACTGCAAGCTCACCACTAAACCATGTCCCTAAGCACCAGGTATACACTTCATTTAAATACCTCCAGGGATGGTGACTCCACCACTGCCCTGAGCAAGCTATTCCAATGTCTAGTAACGCTTTCAGTGAAAAAATATTTCCTAATGTCTGGTCTAAACCTCCCCAGGTGCAGCTTGCAATTGTTAAGCTTGGAAACCTTGTTCCTTACAAAATTCATGCAAACACTGCAAAATAAGTTCACCATGAGCCAGTAATGGGCCCTTGTGGCCAAGAAGTCCAATGGCATCTTGGGCGACATTCAGAAGAGTGTGACTTGCAGTTCAAGGGAGATTCTCCTCCTCTACTCTGCCCTAGTGAGGCCACATCTGGAGTATTGTGTCCAGCTCTGGGCTCCCCAATTCAAGAGGGACAGGAAAATACTAGAGAGAGTCGAACAGAGGCTACGAGGATGATAAAGGGACTGGAAACATCTCTCTTTTGAGGAAAGGCAGAGAGCCCTGGGGCTATTTAGTCTGGAGAAGACTGAGAGGAGATCTTATTTGTGTTTACAAATATCTGAAGGGTGGGTGTCAAGTAGAAGGGGCCAGTCTCTTTTCAGTGGTGCCCTATGATAGGATGAGGGGCAACGGACACAAACTAGAACCCAGGAAGTTACACCTCACTGTGAGAAAAAACTTCTTTCCTGTGAGGGTGACAGAGCCTGGAATAGGCTGCCCAGAGATGCTGTGGAGTCTCCTTCTCTGGAGACTTTCAAAACCCACCTGGATCTGTTTCTGTGCGGCCTGCCCTGGATGATCTTGCTCTGGCTAGGGGGGGTTGAACTCGATCTCCAGAGGTCTCTTCCAACCCCTATGACTCTATGCTGAGTTTGCGTGCTTGTGAGCTTTGTGCTTCCGTGTCCAGGTGGAGAGCCTAGGCAGCAATCTGTGTCACTAGAGCTTTAGCTTCTCTGTCTTCAGGGAGTCTCCATCACTGCTATTTTTCCTTTTATACCCAGTTTACGTTTAGTTGTACACCTAACAAGCAGGAGTCCCTGACTTAAAGATGCGTCGTCACCATCTTACCGTGGTGTGACCACTTCCAATGGACAGTCATTGAGAAGACAGGATCCAGGCCAGGGATGAGACTTCAGCATGTGACAGTAAGGACAACATCTGCCTTACCTATTTCTGCTTGCCTGTGTAATCATGTGTAGCTTTCTATTGTTCCAGGAGTTACTCAAGCATATGTTTCAATGAGCTCAAACCTGCTGGTTTAGATGGTGTTTTAGTGAGTTGTTTTGCTGCCTCAGCATGGGTTAGATTTATTTATTTATTTATTGTTTTACCAGCCCTGTCAGATCCAAGGAAGCAAGTGGAAAGTATAAAGGAAATGGTGGGTTGTAAATGCTGACTACGCAGCTATATCACAAATTTTAATATGTTAGGAAATAAAAATACACTCGTGATACCTGCGTACTAAGTCTCTGTAGTGAGAAATAACCCTCTGGCCCCAAACGCTTCCTTTGCCACATCCACGTTTTGCATCTCTGGGTGGAGTATCAACCTGGTGCAAACAAACTCACGTGGTGAACCCATCCAGGGAATGACAACCCCAGACAGGATTTGCCCCCAGGAATTTTACCTGGGAATTTGATTTGTAGGTTTGTAATGGTGGTTCAAGGAGTCTACTTAGTTTTGCTGCGGTGACATCATGGGTGATGGTGCTGGATCTAAAGGATCCTGTCTCCTGAGCCCTGTGCCCTATCCCCCGGATCTTGTGCAATTTCTGTCATAATTTAATGAGAAAAAAGTTGAGCGTATTAAGTATTTATGGGCTTGTTTTGTCATAAATACTCTTAGTTTAAGTACACAACTGATCGACTTGTTAAACAGGAGCACAGTGTGGGTGACACCCACTTGGGCTGGTCGATGCCATCCTCCCTTCCAGCAATTCCCTCCTCTGTGAGCTTCTTGAGCAGGTCGAGTGTACTAATGCTCCTAATTCCTCTCAGCCAGGTTGATTTAAACTGTTTGAATTAGTGGTCCCTGCTATACCAGCTGATTTTGGGGGGTTTAATTTTTATTTTTTTTTTGCCTGGAGAGAATTAAAGCGCTCATTTGAGCTGTTTTGCCAATAGATCCGTTCAAAACCTTCCAGCAAGTGGGTTTTAATGAGCAGCTGGGGGAGTAACTTGTCCGTGGCACAGGCTGCTCCTAAAGAGACTGTCTGTGCGTATCCTTAAGGCATTTTAAGAGACTGAACACTTTTTTTTAATATCTTTAAATCATATTAAAAGTGACTTCAGGTGTTGCACTGCTTTAAGCTGTCCAATTCCTTCAGCCTGCACGGGTGCCCACATCTGCCATTAGCACATCCCTTTTAATGATCAAGGCTGGACTCTTCAAACGAGCTTAAGGAAGTTAGCGCTCGAATCCCTCAGGAAGCCAGCAGGCCAGATCCGAACGCCTCCATTCTGCTTCTTAATTAGATCCCAAAATCTCCGAGTAAGGCTCCAGAGATGTTTTAAGTGACTCTTGCATAATTGCTACCTTAGTTAATTTTTTTTTTCCAAAGGATTTTTTTCAGCCTCGATTCAGAAGATTGCATCAGTTGTGCACTTAACATTCGGCACGTAAATAACCTCCTCTCTCCAGGGCAATAACTTGAGCCGCCGTTAAGTCGTACAAACACCTTTGGAAGTCAGGCG
This sequence comes from Baryphthengus martii, assembly GCA_013396935.1. NCBI lineage: Eukaryota > Metazoa > Chordata > Aves > Coraciiformes > Momotidae > Baryphthengus > Baryphthengus martii. The sequence continues at coordinate 194,950 of VWZK01012750.1, forward strand.
GATGCTTAAATGTTTTGCTCCGGTAGATGTCTAATGTTAAACAAGTATTTATGTGCTTCTCTCCACCAGAGACTTAAAGATGTAATTTCAGTAGATGGGTGTCTTCTCCTAATGAATATAATAAAAGATCAGTGAGGGAAGGTGGAGGGGAGAGCATGTCAGAGGCAGTGGTGGGTCTGGGAAGCGCAGGAATGGATTAAAAAAATCTTCCATGCCTCTTACTTTCATTTGAAAAGCCTTTGCCAAAGGAAGCTTGTCTTTTCCTTCAGGTAAGTAAATGAAAGAGCTGCTTTCAAAGCAGCCGCATGTAAATTTTCGATTTCTTTCTGTGCATTTGGTCACTTGAAGGGAAAAAAGCCAACAACAACAAACCAAACCTGTCTGGCAGGCAGATGTGCTTAGAGAGACGTCTCTGTGCTTTTTCAGAGGGAAAAGGTTTAAAAATAGAAATAAACTCGCTAAGGGCCATAGGATACATGATGCTTTATTAGCTGTTGTTCTATTATATGACCCATTGTTCTGCCTTAATGCATTCACAGCAGCCAGTACCTGTGGTTTAGAAACCACAAACCTGTGCTGTTTGTCTTGTGTTTTCTCCAGTGGACAGCGTGTCATTATTGTCACCCTCTCTGGTTATATTTAATGCAAGGAGGATACAAGTCCTTTTTAAAAAAAAAAAAAGATTAAAAAAAGCCACTTCAGTGATACTCTCTGCATTTTTATTCCTGAATATTAAGTCTCAATTTTTATAGCCTGAGTTCAATCTGTGGCTTCATAAAACATCATAAATTGGAGCTTAGCTTTACAGGCAAGCCAGATGATTTGATAAGTGTGGGATTGCATCTACTACATAAAATAACATTTCCTTTCTTAGTATCCAGAAGCCCTGAGTTATGGCACTGGTTCAGTAGCCAGTCAAGAGATATAAGAAGCTCTTTGCAATTAACTTTGTGTATCTTGTCATTTTGTGGTTTGTTTTTTTTCCCAATGAAGGGGGGAAAAAAAAGCCAAGAAAAGTTCTTTTAACCAGGTATTTTCTTGCAATTTTACCTCATAGCAGAGTCAGCTAAGTGCAACCTCTTGCCAGTTCAATCATTATCTATAATTTACATGCAAGAAGCAACAGAAACTTTGAGGATGAAATGAACATAAACCCAGAAACCTCTGCCTGCTCCATCATCCAGCCTTGCAAGTAACAGTAGCTGTGTCAGTGGCTGTATTAAGAGCTATTAAACTGGCTTTGATGTATTGCCGGGTTTTGGTACGATTTTCTCGGTTTATTATTCCTCTGACTGCCATTTGCTCTTTTGAAATGAAATCTACTATTATGGGATATGAGCACCCCGTCCTTCAGAGAAGACTCGGCACTGATAACACTTCCGCTCATCTTCAGTGGTGTGAACAGGGGGACGCCAACAATCTCCTGCTAGCTCAGTACCCTGGCCACCATTTATATTATTTAAGGTTTTGAGCAGGCACAGGAGCTGTGTATGTAATGGCCCAAGAGCTGAGTGGGCTTAACTGGGTGCAGATCCTCATCAGTGCTTACAAACTGTCACCGGTCCCTTTGGCTCTCTTCTCAGCAAGTGACGTGGCCCAACAGCAGCCAAGTGAAGGAGCTGCTGATGGTCTCACCGGATTCTTTTCCTTGCTCCAATCTTATTATCTTTCCGTAAACCACCTTTCTCTGGTCACAGTCAGGTCACAGCTGCTTCATGGATCCGCTGCGTGCAGTCAAGTGATGTTTTTTCACAAAGACCTGCACAGTGTTTTCAGGCTAATTCAGCACCCGGATGAGATGTAGTGGTGAGAAAAAAAAAAAAAACGATGATGAGATTATTGATAAAAGAATAGTGTTTAATGAATGCTAAAATGTATTATGCTCTTTTTAACAGCTGCCTAAAAACTATTGGTTTTGCTACCCACAGATTTCTAATAATAAAAAATTTAAAACCTTACTATCATTCCCTCAAATTTGGTTTATTTCCAGCATGACTGAACTTCTTGTTCAGTCTAAGTGGAAATTCTCCACTTAGAATTATGGGACTAGGATACCCCAAACTGACAAATCCTCAAGTTTAACCAAACGTGTCTTTCATCTGTGGCCACATCTTGGGAGTCAGCATTGCTCAGTGAGGAAAAAACCAAACAAAATGATTTGTCTTGCTTGGTGTTTGGCCACTTCCCCCCCCCGGAGCCCTTCCCCCTGCATATTTATTTTCATAACTTTACAATAGAATATTTACAAATGTTCTTCTATCACATCTCTTTAACCAAAATTAATGATAATAGGTTGTTTTGTCTTTGCCTGTCACTCTAATTAACCTCCCATTAAACTTTTTGGGGTCAAATCTGGAATGACAAGACTCTAGTAGCAATATCAAGATATCTCACCTGGCCCTTCAGCCATCCTGTTGCAGCTACATCTGCTTTTCTTTTATTTTTACTATTCCTTTGGGGTTTTTGTTTGTTTATTTTTTTCTTCTTTGCACCACTAAGATGCCACAAAAAGACTTCTGGCCAAGCTGCTGGTTTTCCTTGCGGAGTGGTTATTCAGCGTATCGCTGGCAGTGCCTTTAGGGGGAAATACATAAGTTGGAAATCAAGCTTCCAAAAAAACAAACAGCGCTTCTGATTAGTATCTCATATTGTTATCCTTCCTGCTTCATTTGTTTTCCAGATGGGCGAAATAAAGGTCAACAACCCTAGGGCAACGATCTGATTCAAAAGAAATGTGATTTCTGAAAGGGAAATTTGCAAAAATAGCCATAACCAAGAAATGAGAAACATTTTAAGAAATTGGCAGCTCAGACTAATCTTCCATGTAGTTTATCTTCGTGAATTGGCGATAGTTTATTGCCCATGCGAATACATTGATAAGCCTGTCCCGCTCTTTTTGTGGTGTTTTAAAATAATTTTTCTTTATTCAAATTTGGATATTACTATCATCATGAATGAGGAGATTAAAGGGACCGTCATGCACTTAGTTAAATAAACGACATGGTGTAGGCTGCTATGGCCATAGATTCCCAGGAGGGAGAAGATGAAGCTTCCACATTACCAGGTTGTCTGGGAACTGCTCTTCTAACCATCCATCCCCTCCTGTTCCCATGCATGCCAAGTGTTTGCTCCAGCACGTCATGGGATGCACAATGCTGTGAGCTCCTCATATATCAGGTCAGCCCTGCCCATCGCTTCTCCAGGAGGTCATCGAGGACCTTACAGCCATTGCATGGTGAGGAGAGTTCACAGTGAAGTTGTGACCTGCCTCCGTGGCTCTCACTGACTTGATCCAGCCTGGGAGTAGGATCTCGGGAACTGGGATCTGGAGATGTGCTGCCTGGCTCCTCCCCTGTGTGTCTCCTCCCCAAAATCTGCATCACGTCTCGCTCTAGAGTCTCAAGATGAGGATGGAACCCACCTGCCCCTGGCAGAGGAGGCTTTGGAGGAGCTGTGAGTCTCCTTTTTGCAGTGAGATGATGATGGGAGAAAAAAGGTGGAACATCAGCCTTTTATTTCAATGTTTTGTTGAAATAGAAAACGAAAAGAGACTAATTGGTATGATACAGGGCTTAAAGATAATTCATGGAGATAAATGTTGAGTTAGCAGTTTAATTTGATACCTTTGTGGACTTTTTGGATAGTTTATTTTCTCTGAGTTTACAGTAAAAGGAGCAGTGGGGAGTTTTCCCCTATTTAGTGGCCAGGCAGCCATGATAATCGTTCTATGTCACCACTGACCTGCTATCGATCTGAAACTCTGGGAAGAGAAGAAGCCTGATAAGCAAATACAAATTAATAAATTCAAAGTATAAAGGACAGTCTTCCTAGAGGCACAAAGGGGAATTGCAGAGATTGAGAGGCAGCCCACACAGTTCGAATGACTCTGCTAGTCTTGGATGAGGGATCAAGCACATCTCTCAAAACCCTCTCTTTAATTAGGACACACAGAGAGATTCATTTAACCAACCTTAATCACTTCAAATTTAGCCTAAGCTTCCTCAACAGTCAGCTGAGAGATGGGATAAGTCACCTTCTGGAGGAAGATGTTCATTAGCTGTGGTGCATGATCATGAGGGCAGGAAGTGCCTGATTTTTAGATGGCCAAAACTCGATGTTCATCTCATCCCTCTTGACAGTTCCTTCATGGGCCTTTAGAATCCTATTTACCACAGCAGTTATTTACCTTGAGATGATTTCCCGTAGCCTGAAAGTAGTTCATCTTTTTTTTTTTTTTTTAATTATGGTTGTTCAGTCAGCAGAACTAAGGCTCTCTATAAAGTCGTAGTGGCAGCATTGCTGATAAACAATCTAACAAATCTTTGAAAAAGCCAAAAATAATTTGGGTACAATTATTATTTATTTTTGTTTAGCCACTGCAGAGTAGGTCAGGAATAGCTCCTGAACACCCAGCTACATACCCAAGAATTTGCATGCAGTTCATGCAATGCTTATCAGTCTTTGGAGCTTCCAGGATAACTTTACTGATGCTGTGAAACTAGGATATGTCAGATAAATGTAACCCCTACAGAATAATTACTACTTGCTTGTTTTTATTAACCTTGATTGAAGAATATAGTTCTGCTCAAAATGAAGCTGAAGGATTTTGCTGATTTGGGGGCCTGAGTCTATTGTGGATGTGTCTGTGCTGCAAAACCAAAGACTTTGCTCCCATTTCCATGAACCCTTCAAGTTGCTCTAGCTTTGCCCCGAAGCATGATGTTTAGTTAATCGCGCCTGGGAGAGCAGAGACCTGTAAACAGTAGGGCAGAAGATGTGATGGCAGGTGCTGAAGAAATCATCCTTGTCCCATCCCAGGTGCCACCTTCAGTAGATCCACACTGGGGAAGCAAAGTGTAGATGATGGAGATGTTTCACCTGGTTGCTTGTCTCTCTTCTGCCTGTCCCAGGGAGAAGAGCTGAGAGTGAGTTTAGCTCTTCAATCTTCCTTCCTTTCATTTTGATCTTCTGCCTCTGGATGTTTTAGCTGAGGTCCCCTCTCTGGGGCGGTGGAACAAGTTCTGGCTGCAAGGTCTCAACCTGGAGGTCCCCCATGGCTCCTGGCTGCACCCTGACTATTTATGGAAGTATTAGAACTAATTTTATTCTCTTTATATATCAGTTAAAGAACATAATCTAAGGAGATGAAAGAACATATTCGAGGAGGTGCAGGAGGTCCATGCAGAGGGAGAGCTCATTGGGTTGGTGACAATGTGCTGCAGGCAGGGCACGGGCTGACAAAAATGAACCTGGAAATCAACCCTAGCAAGAAGCAAGAGGGAAGGTTCCAACAGCATGTTAAGAGAAGCTGGTGTGTGTCCCTAGCACCAGCAGGAAGGAGCCAGGCATTCACATGGTCGTATTTGGGGCTGTGTAATTCAGAGGTAATAAATATAAGCCAGAGAGAACAATGCTGACATTGCATTTGGGATGAAAAGTGGTTTAAAAAAATTTTTTTAATTCAATTTTAATTGCAGAAATTCATAGCCAGATCGAATAAAAAGCTTAGTATCTAAACTGGGGTTAGTATCTAACCTGGGCTGTCCTGCTTGGCAGTGACGTTCATGTTCACGTCAAGCGAGAACAGTGCTGGTGCTCAGCAGGGCAAAGGGTCCCTTGTGGTCCCTCTGATCCATCAGGGCCAAAATAAGCTTCTGATTTCAACAGGACCAGAGTCCCTATGACTTCAAGAAGGTGGCCCGAGTCCAAGTGTCTCTGGTGGTGTTTTGTGGCTGCTGTGGGTGCTTTCTCTGATTTTTCTGCTGATTATGCTAGAGCAATATTGCAAGGAATTTATGCATAATGGACATAAATCTTGCTATACGAGCCACCTGAGAGGCAAGAAAAATGGTCTCTGTCAAGGATCTACATACAGAAATACATTAAACCACAGCTCTCTGTAGAGCAGGAGCTTCGGTTTCGAATGTAGGGTTTGGGGGAATAATGAAGAATAAAATTAGTGCTTTGGTAATGCATTAAGCCTTTTGAGGGGAGGGGTTTCACTGGCAGAATTTTATAGCTTTAAAGGATAAATGGTGCCGATGATAAATATTTCTAACTTTTAAACCCGTCTTCCAAAGGAAGATGCAGAAAGCTTTTCCTGCACGGTTGTAGAGCTGGGAGAGCTGTTCAGCTGAGACTTGAGGCCTCTGTGGTAACTTTCAATTAACAAACCACACATTACAAGCAGCTGCCCACCAGGATGGGAGGTCTCGTGGTGGCTGGGATGAAGTGCTAATGCTCACATCCCTCCACAGGCTTTTAACGGGCTGTTTGCGAATCACTCAACTTCATCAAGCCCCAGAATCCTCTATCAGAGGGAATTTTAGCCTGGGATTGGGGCCATTAATGACACCATCTCTTTTCTTCGGCCAGGACAGGTGAGATATTTCTGTGCAGTGATTGAGAGCTGCCAAATGGTGTTGAGAAAGGGAGTTGAAGAAGAGAATCATAAAAGGAAAGAGCACTCGTTCCTTTTGGCACGTTGGTTATTACAAAAGGAAGCATGGTGTTGTTAAATGGTGCACAAGGCTCTTCCCATCACATTTCTGTGGCTCTGGCTTTGTTATACATATTCTTATAAACTATTTTGTTGCTATAGCAATACTTTACTGTGGGTCTAATCCTTTCTCATTGAGAGGAGCCCTTTACTTTGCTCTCTCAGTTCAACGGGGCCTTTGGCAAATTACCTTTTTAAATTGCATCTGGAGGTTACATTTGCTTTTGCTTTTCAGTGCTAATCTGGATTAGGGAATTCTTGATTTGGGTTAGAACGGATTTGGAAATTCTTAGTAAAAGAAGTGCTGGGAGATCACATCTGTAAAACTATAGTATATATTGTGTGTGTACATATATATATATATGTGCGTGTGTGCATATCTTTGCAATCAGAATGAATTTTCTCATCCTATAATATCTCCTGTATGAAGAGAAAAGTGGTGGAACAGAATGTAGGATAAGAAACTCTATATGCTCTGTACTTAGAGATTTCTGAACTGCATTGTCACTATTACCCTTCTCAGCATTTAAAAATTATCATCTCCCAGTCAACATTTCTTTTCTCAGCCATGTGGCTGGGAGGATTTGGGGATGGCACAAGGCAGAGGCAGTGTGCTCTGATGGGTCCCAGCATTGGTGACTTTGTTCTAATTCGTTATTTTTCTTCTTTTTCTTTCCCCTTTTTTTGCATCACTTTTGGTTTATTTGTATGGGGTTTTGATTTTATTTTTATTTTTGGTGTGTGTATATACATATATACACCTATGTGTGTATGTTTTTACAGTGCTCATGGACCAAGCACCTGCTAACCCTCAGCAATCCTTTGCTGTGTGGTTCATGGATCAGCAACAGGGATGACATGATTTAAATGACAAAACGGATGTTTACGATTATATGTGTGTATGAAAGTCAGGTTCAAAGTGAAAGAATTAAATTTTTTTGCTTTGTATTAAATAATACTTATTAAAAAATGGGGGTTTATATTCATTTTTAAACGGGCAAGTTTAGGAATGAGACCAGGCTCTGCATGAACTTTCCTCAATACTCTAAAATAGTAATTATAATGCCAGCTACATTGCCACAAGCATGCAAAATTAGTAATCATGAAAGGTTAATAAATATAACTCAAGTTGTTGAGCAGTAGAAAGCTGCTGTTGAAGGGCAACAGTGGGCTGGATTCTGATAGTATTTCAAATAAAAGGATTTAAAGTCCAGCACTGAATTCATTGCTGAAATTCAGCCAGAGGGTCTTGGGTTAGTGGTGAGGGGCTACTATCAACCCCAGCCGCCTCATTAGGCTCCCAAAGATTGGCACACATTTGAATTCAGGCCAATTTATTCATGGTTGCTCCTATAGGCAAATTTATTCGGATGCATCAACTCTTTCAACTATTCCCAGTTGGGTAAAAGCTTCCAGCTCCTCCAGCCTTCCTAGCTGACAGATGCAGGTGTCTTAGCTTCTGCTGCGCTGCTTTTACACCCTCAGGTACTTCTTCCTTTAGAAATAAGGTCCCTCCTATGGTGAAATGAAACCCTGTTTGAATGCTCATGGTGATGGTGGAGTAGGATGGAGGAGCGGGGTGCAGTATGCATGGGTGAGAGCCATAAGGAAGAATAATTAATTTCTCAGTTTAAGAAAGAGAAAATACAGACGGCATCCGTGAGGTGCAATTTTATTTCCCCCTTGAGGTGTGTCGTTTCTAACTTCCTCTGACTTTAAAGAAAATTACCAGCATTTGGGGATAGAGAAACAGACTCCCAGAGTGGCTGCTGAGATCACCTCTGGAGCCACCATGGCTTTCTCCGGAGATCTTAAATTTCCCGGGATTCGAAACTTTATTTGTTATTTAAACTCGTAGGATGATCGCACTATATATATAAAATACAGTTTTAACATACTATTTTAAGAATAATTGGGGTTAGATATCATTGATAACCATAGTAATAATTTCCCCTAAGGGCTGCATGACTGGGATGGACTTTGACCAATCTCTGGATGTTTGTCTTTTTCCTTCCTCCCCATAATGACGTCTGATTTTAGTTCCTAAAATCCTAAGATGTGGGCATTTTATATAAGGTTTAAATATTGCTTTAGTTTGGAAAAAGGAATATTCAAAATGGGTATATTAATATTCCAGAGGAATTATTTTATTTACATTCATTTCTCTCTTTTTATCCTGATGGGTTGTTTGGGTTTCTCTTCTTGCTGTCCTACATGGAGCAAGGGAACTGCAGAGACCGAATTCCTCCTGAGGGTTAGGGAACAGAAAGGAGGAGGAACCTGTGCCAAGTGTGTCAGGGCTTATATATGGAATGTGACGACCCAAAGCCCTTTCTGAGGTGGTGCAAACAGGTTAAGCAAAAAAAAAAAAAAAAGGTGCTGGGTTCTTACCTAAAGACCTTTTGTTAAATTTTCACTTGATGTTTGCTCATGCTCCTGTGATACCTGACCTCATATCCCCCTCTATCAAGTACCTTTAATAATACCTTAGAAAACTTGAGCTGTCTTTCTAGAATAGAAACTTAGAAACTGTGGCTTGTCTTTCTAGGATAAGATTTTCAAATGTACATGTTTGGTAGATGTTTTAGCAGCCTTTTTTTTTTCTCATACTGAGTGTTATGTGTATTGAATACTAATTTTTAGTGACCAATTAAGTTTTATCATGGCCATATAACCAAACTAAGATAAGCATCATTTTTTTGTTGTTGTGCATTTTGCAACGCAACAAATCAATTTTACATTTTGAGTAGGAGGGAAACTAACTGAAGCTAGGAGAAATATAGATAGCTGTGTGTCTTTGTTAGGCCACAAAAATAAAGATATCACATAGCTTTTTAATCATGGGTTCTCAACGTCTACGTTTAGTATTCGGGGTTTAGCGTCATTATGATTTCATAGCAGAATTTGCAATCAAATTCATTAATTTTCATCAGAATGCAAGTGATAAATTGTTCTGGATAAATAATCATCCATCTATGCCATTGTTGAGAGGACAGCCCTAAGTTGGGCTTTGGGGCAGTGGGAATCTTCTTGCATCCAGATTTGTTAGATGGAGGTGTTGGTACCCAGCAGCCATTCTTGTTGCTACCTTTATACAACTTCAGCTGCAGGTAATGTCACGCCTCACTGGACGCTGGAACATCTTTTGACAAACGGGGAGAAGCACCCAAAGTAGCAGAAATCATTGTGGAAATCATTGCAGAAGTCATTGCAGAATGGCGTATCTTGATCAGATCTCATTACCTCTGAGCAGCAAATACATATGTATGTTGCATTAGTTACTCTTTATCAGCAAAATATAGGCCAGCTTTGAAATGCAAATAAGCTTCCTCATTTACCAGCCAAAGCCAACAGTAGGCTGGGTCTACCAAAACGTAGATTTGTTGGTTGTTCAGACAGCTTCGTTATCACTGGCAAGCCAAGCTCGCTGAGATACATCGCTTTTCTTTGGCAATTCCAATAGAAAACAATCTCTGCTTTTCATCTGTTCTTCTCCTTCCAAAATTTCAGGTTTCCTCCAGGTACCCTTTGCTGGTCTCTGTTTATTGTGAAATGGATCTATGTTTCCACAGGGGCAATCCCTGTCATGTGCTACATCTGCTCCCTGAAGTCTGATACCACAAGGTGCCTTCAAACACTAACCATTTTCAGGTGCCGTGGCCCATGTGTTCTGCACATGGTCTAAATCAGGGCTTCTCACACAGCCATATTTGCTTAGGAAGAAAGTTCCTTTCCAGAGCAGAAACACAACATCATCCTGCCTGGTGCCATCTGGTACGAATAAATGCTGTAGCAGAGTAAATCTATTGTCTCTATATATCCTGGCAGAAGTTCCCACCTTATTGCACCTGAAAACATGTCTCCTGTAATGGCCATCAAATAAAATTCCAACACGTGCAGACAGACAAGCCAGTAAGCGTTATTTTGATTCCATGGTGCCTTGAGCAAAGAGTAAAGGAATCCTACGAAAAGATCATCTTGCTAAAAAGATGACTTTTGGAAAAGAGGGCAAAAAAATCCAGGAGAGCAGATGAAGATGGGTTATGAAAATACTCAAATCTGTACACGCAGCTTTCCAGTCTTGTGGCTCAGTGGTATAAGAAAAAAGCTTCTCCCACAAATCTCTTTTTAATTCCCAAATAAAATGATTTATCTGTATTATCCATCAGAAATAATTGTGTAATGCTCTGATCCCCAATACTTAACACTGTGGTCCCAAATACTTAACTTTACAGTCCCAAATTTTTGCCACACACTTCTGGTGAAGGCTGTCTATATTTTATTTAGAAATTCAACTTTTATAGCCCTGTTTCCTTACTGTCCTTCATCCTTGGCGATGTTCTTGGCTGAAATTCCCCAGGAATGTCAAAATCTCATTGTATTTACACTTGACAGCCCATCTACAATGCTGGGTCCCTGCAGCTTCATGCTGCTGGTGGCCACAGAGGAGCCCATCCAGACAGGTCTGCAGGGCAGGGGATCTGCAAAAAGTGATGAGAAAGGTGTCTTTTATTCTCCCCAGTGCCACGCAGCCAAAGAGGGATGTGGAGAAGCCAACTAGGTAACGCTGCACGACTATACTGCCCTGCAGTTTAGTGCTAGAAAAGAAAAATGCTTGACAGTTAGAGCTAGAGAAGGAATTAAAGAATGCAGATTTATTAATCCCAGTTGTTCAAACCAAATTCTGGATCAGATAACATCGCCTTTTCCATGAGCTAAGATTTTTATGCTAAAACTCCTTTTTTGAAAGTGTCTGGAATATTTTTCTATTACTTAGTTGTTCATGCTGAGCTATTTTTTTTTTTTCCTTGTCTCTAATCAGATGTTGTTGCTTTCTCTTAATTTTGTTTTATAGCTGTTTAATGAAGGCTGTTCCTAAATGGATGAAAAAAAAAAAAAAAGTCCAGAGGATTTAAGGAGCTAGAAAAACCCTTGGAATCTGATTCGTGGTGTATTTCAGGTAGGAGGGGTGACTACTGCTAGCTCTCTGTCGCCAGTAAAGCTACACAGCACCACAGATGAGACCATTTAGTCAGTTAAAGAAATCATTCTGAAGCAAAAATAACTTCCAGATGTTGCTCTAATTTTGCAGGACACTGATCTGTGAAGAGTCGTTAAACTCTATCCCTTTTGCTTCCTGAGTTTTAGAGCGAAACAGATAAAAGAATATGGGGGAATGGGAAGGGGAACCAGTCCAAACTGTGCCACTGCTGAGTTATAATTGAAAAACTCAGTTAAATAAGTTTCTTTTGGGTATGGCCAAAGAGAAAAGAGGACAAGGTACACGAGGACAGCCTCGAAGTACAGTCCTTGCCCTGAAGAGTGAGGTTAATCCCATGTCTTGCAGAAGCTTGGTGTTGGTGAAGTCAAGTGTTGGAAATCTCCCTGCAGAGAGGGATTTATTCAATGGTTGGCACCTTCCTTAGAGCTGGCTTTGAAGGAGACTGTGAGATTGAGATCTGTCAACAAAAAGGGGGTTGCTTTGCAAATTAATTTTTACTTGCTGAAGAAGCAGCTCCTGAGTTGCAGACCTTCCTTCCCCTAAGGGAGAACTGAGGCTATTTTCTCCAAAAAGAATGCTGTTTTCAGGGCTGGGAATTAAATCCTTTGTAACATTTTTGATCAAGATCTTGAAGCTTCAACTTTAGAAAGCATATGCTTATTAAAACTTCTCTTCCTAGACGTTTCATTCAGTATTGACATCCAGTAATTAGTTTATCCATGATAGCCTTCAGTTCTTCTCTGCCAGGTTGTGCCTCAGTATTCACTTTTGCCTGTCATAGAAAGAAACAGAGAAGATACCTTTAGGTTTTATTCTATTACCTTTTTTTATGTGATTTTCACATGTCTTTATCATCCATTTAATGCTGGAAAATGTATTGAGCTGTGTAAATTTGCCAGTTGCTTTAAAATATACCATTTTTTAGAGGGAGAAAAAATTTAGTTCTAATCTACCCAGATGATACTGTGTCCATAAATTAGTGCATGCTCAGTTTGAGTGACTTGATGTTGTTGCTGCTTTAATTTCTCATGTGACTGTTGAGTGGGAAACCAAGTGGATTTTTTACACTTCTAATTTGTATTTACCAATTAAGAACCAATAAGATCTGTTCACGTGGATGCAGCGCTGTTTGGAAAAGCCCCACTACAGCTTTTTTTTTTTCCTCTCTTTTCCCTGTAAATGGCGTCATTTTACATTAATGTTGTCTCTGGTTTTGTCGAAGCAGCTCCTGTGTTTTTCTGTTGGTTCCCTGGATTAGACTGGCTGTTATGAATTTGACAACAGTTATCAAATCTCCCCTGCAGCGGCCTGACTGTCAAGGATATGATGGTCAAATGTTTCACATATTGCAATCAAACCATTTGTGTTTGGTTTGAAGAATTCCAAAAGAAAGCTGTCAGCTAAGAAATGAAGTTGAAGTAGCCTGAAGCTTTTGGAGCATGTTGATCCAATTATGATGATCCACTCATATCCTTCAGCTTTTTTTTCAAAATCAATTTTCATTTTAGCTCAGGGGACGATTTTTTTTTATTTTTTTTTTTTGGTAATGCAGAGAAACATCTGTAAGGGTATTTCAGATGTGTTGTTTCAGGAAATTTCTTTTTTTCTTGTGCAAGAGAGTGTTGAACTCTGCATGTATTTTGCAAGTGTCTTTTGTCTCCAGTACACATACACTTATTATATATGTTTTCTGCCTGTACACACATGTATACACATACAAGCAATAAATTTTAATCTGAATATGAATTTTAAATTAATTTCTGTGTGTTCAATCCAGTTGCTTGAACCTGAAGGGGAAAAAAAACTACCACAAAACCCCAAGGGGTTGAATGGCTAGCACATAGGGATGGACATAAAGAAACTGAAACCATGAGTGCTGTGGACCAGATTTTCGGCTGGTGTTTGTCACCGCTATGTCCTGGAGAGGCACCGCAGCATATGACACATTGACATCAGTCAGTGGTTAGCTCTCTCCTTTCATTCCTTTTGCTGAAAAATAGCATTTGTAAGCGCTTAATATTTGTTATTCTGCTGCCAGGGTGTTGTTGCTGGTGTGTCTTGATCTCTTCGTACCTTGTGCGGGCTGAGAGCGATGACACGGTGTGGCTAATGTGGTGAGGAGTCCCAAAGCCATGCTTACCCACATTCCCTGCTTGCCATGGGATCAAGCCATACAACATTTAGGAGTTGGGACAACTGAGTTGGTCCAAGACCACTGTGCTATTTTTATCCTAAATAACATGTTACCATCATGTTTTTTTTCAAATTCTATGGCAAGTATTTAATAAATGTAATTAAATAAGGAGCCTTTGGCTGTGTTAATAAGAACTAGGTCTAGACACTGCCATTGAGATGATGGACATTGTTTTTGAGATGATGGACATTGTCTTTGAGATGATAGACTCTCCAGTGTCCAACAGAGAAACATGAAAACCGTGGTGCTGGCAAAGCAGGAACTCCACCTCTTTGCTCAGTTTTCGTGTTAGATCCAGCTGTGCTGGATTTATTTAACCATAGCCATATTTAACCATCATCACCCACAACCTGATTCTCTTCTTGGGCAGAAGCTCTATAAATTCTTTAAACTGGTAATTATTTCCCAAACAATCTATACACCCAGGAAGCTGCAAGTCTGATGACCTTCCAGAGATACACAAATGCTGTTCAGAAACCACCTGCATAAAATCTTGATCATTTAACCCAACTGTAAGAAAAATATGTCTTCCAAATCTCCAGGAAGTGAAATTTGACCTTTTCTTCGTGATTCATCTTCAAGCTTCACTTGATAATGATTCTGCTATGAGAATACACTACTGTGAGATAGGGAGAGGGAGCCTGTCTATACCATCGAGAAATAAGTTTAGAATTCATGTTCCTTGAGAGAAAACCTATTTTAGTTTTAGTAAAGACCTGATAGGACCAAAGATTGCTTAATGGGAGCAGATGCCCAACCTCCATGAACATGCCATTGTCATCAAAAGCCATAAAATAAACCACTTGATACAACAAATTCAGGGGAAAATAGTAGATGTTGCAGTTCTTATCTGGCACCTGATTCCTTGAGCCATCTCACTGTGGCAGCAGAAAGTCTTTTACGCTGTTTTATCACCAATGCTGCAGGGCACTCTTCTCATCCATTCAGCCCAATGAGCTCAGGATTCGTTATATTGGCTCTTTTGGGCTCATGATTTACTGAAGACCACAGAAAATTATTCAGCATTGTTGGATTTATTAAGGATTTTAAGATCTTAAATGAGCTGTTTATAGAGAAGTTAATCTTCTTGATTTTTATGCCAACATACCTAGAGCTGAAGGGCAAATTTAACCACTCTTTCAACAGTATATTTGGTTAAATGGAGATATTAATATCAATTGGATTGCTTATATGTTCTGTGGTATAGTGTAAGCCAAGGCATATACTTAAATATCTTTGCACCTTGCAATACGGTGTTTTAAGGACAGTTTTGACAAATACTGGCTTTCAGCAGAAACCAGATTTATTTTCATTCGGTTCTGGCATTTCTCACGGAAATGAAGAGTTTATTTGATGAACCCCAAATACCCAGGAACAGACTCCAAATGCTGACTTTAACAGAACGATGCTGATTTGCACCGGTTGAAACTTTCAGCCCTTTCTCTCCCACTTCATAGAGAAAATTCGCAGCAAGGCGGCTCCAAATTCCCTTATGATTTTACTCGGAACTGGATCAGCTCCATAAAAGCATTTATCTGGAAAGGAACAGACCAACAGGTACCAAATGCCTTGCCAAGTGTTTTTATTAAGTGATGATGGAGAACTACGCTAAGATCAGAGATCACCTTTCAAACCCTTTTGGCCTAAATGTGCTTTATCTTGGACTTAAGAGTATATCCATCAAACTTTGAAGTTAAAAAATGAACCAGTTAGATTTTTTTGAGTCCTTTCAGGCTGTACAGTAGCACTGTTGTTCAAAAGAAATATTCAACTGTAAATTATTAACTGTAAATATTTATTTTTCATCAAAGGAAGGAAATCCCTGAGGTGGGCTTGGCATCCAGCTGGCGGATTTTCAACAATATATAATTTTTGAACGCCCTTTTCCAGACTGTGCAGTCAGCAAGAGTTGGTAGCTGTTGAAGACAGTGTCTCCTCAAAGGCCAGGAACAAGGATAAGTTTTTCTCACACGTGAACATGATGGGCCATGTTCTGTTCTAGAAAGGATTTATCCTGATTTTCTTTTCAAATCAAACCAAAGGTTTGATTTCATTGTAAGGCAAAACAAAACATTTGTTTCCTGTCAAAGCAAAATGATTTGTTGGCTCCCGAATATTTCATTATTAAAATCTTTCTCCCATTTAGGTAAATTTTCAAAACATTTTATTTTATTTTATTTTATAGAAATGGAAGATGGAGTTTGATGCTTCTCCAGGAGACACTAAACCTCTTTGTTTGCAAACAGGGTAACAACACTGCACAGATGTTTCAGACAAGCATGGACCTGCATAAACACAGGAAAACAACAACCCTGTCCAATCTCTCTAGATACTAAATCTTACAAAGAGTAAAGCTCGCAGAACTAATACAGCTCATGATACTGAAATAAGGAAAATGCCAATCTAAGTCTCCAACTGCTGATATGAAGTGTCCCAGGAACACAAGGTTTGGACTAAAAGCTACATCAGCAGTTAATGACTTGCTTGCAAAGTGGTGTGCTTAGTTATTTTTCAGGATTATAGCAGACGGATGCTCTTGCTAAAGCCTTGGACAGGTCTGTGCTGGTGCTGCGGAAAAGTAAGGTTCAAAATGGGGTGAAATACAGGGATGCAATTAGAGATGTTGAAAAAACTACCAGGGACAGTATTAACTGCCTGCACATCCTGAAACTGACGCATCAATTTTTTCTGTAGCCATTCCAAGAAAGGAGAATTCTGTGGAATTATTTAAAGAAGAATCCAGTTGCTCTTCCCACATGGATAGGGTGGTTTGGATAAACATAAAAAATTGTTTCGTTTGGTGTTTTTTGAAACTATGGCTTTCCAACCATGAACAGTCAGAGCTTGACTTGAACCAGTTCCTCAGCAGCCTGCTCTGGCTGGACCTGCTGCAAGCAGAAGACTGGCCTAGGTGTCTTTATGGAGGTCTATAGGGGTTCCGTGAAGTCAGAAAATATTAATGATTTGCTGTACAGAGGAACAGAGAAGGCCACATATTAGTCATATTGTGCAGGAAAAAAAAAAATGTGATACTTAAGCATAGCCTGGAGGCTTACACAGAGGAAGATTTTCAAGTGAATATAAAGTCAGTATTATATAAATACAAGTTATAGGATAAAAAGGCAGAGATCATGGTGGTGTTTTCCATAATGGTTAGGTGCTCATAGGTCTGATCAGGCTTGGCAAGAAAGATGAATAATTCTGTTTAAATCCTATCAAATCAAAATAGGTGGCCCAAGATCTACAGGAGGCCTGGAAAGATAAGGAGAGAAGCAAGACGAGAAGAAGGATGGTGTGAGGTTCAACCAAACACACCCTGATCCACATTGGCTGAAGCTCAGCCCCGAGGCAGGTGATTTGCACCATGGCACGGAACATCTGAGCAGACATTTTGGGGGCATTGCGTTGGTGTTCTCTTCTTCAAGGAAGGAGGAAGATCCTCAGCGTCATCTGTATCCTCGCCCCTTCATGCTTGCTGCTTTGGACGTAAACCCCTTATCAAATTCATACAAAAATATTGTGCAACTTTTTGAGTTGTGTTGAGCTGCTTAGATTTCAAACCTGAGTAAATGGAATAATTTTATTTATTTACTTCTCACTCCACACTGCTGCTCAGGGGCAAATGCATAAAGATGATGCATTTCAAAATCGAAGCTTTTGACTCCAAGTTTAGCAGAGTCATCAGTCATGTCACACATGCCAAGTCTGGTGGAATTTGGCGTAGCTGTTTAAACTTTAACAAGGGGTAAATTAAATGAACCTTTACCCAAGATACACTGCTGAGGACAGAATGCCTATGGTTACAATACAGCTGCTAATTTGTCAAGAGCTATGGAGTACTCAGCTTCGTATTAAAATACTGGCGGCGGCCAGGATCAATCCCTACAAATCTGCCAAGAAAGATACAACTTGGATCAAACAATAACATTTTTACTCAGGCTGCACAGACACACTTTGACTCTGATGTGTTTTCCTGGGTGAATTACAAAAGCAGGATTTGGAGATTCTTCCGTCTCGGGAATTAAACGCTCAGAACTATTGGCTGTCAACTTGAAAAATGTTAGATTGCATCTCTCCACAATTGTCTTAAGTTTCTTGGAATTGAGCCCAGCTATTAGCAGGGGGTAAATAAGACAAAAATTGACAACAATGTGCATTATAGGGCGAAGTGTTGAAGGATGAGTTTTAGATGTGAACCCTTAATGGATTTCTTAGAGCTGCGATATTTGATTTGAAGCTTACCGTGCTTTTGAAGCAGGTTCACCTCAGTTGCTCTCTAAAATTATATTTTTTTTAATATATACATTTTATTCCTTTTGAAGTACTGAAAAAATGTAGGGTAGAGTTTATTAAAAGTAAGTTTTAAATGTGCAGCATTATAAGCTTGAGGTCAGCCAGTCAGTTGCTGCTGTAGATCAACACAGAAAAATCCTGATTTCTTGGGGAAATAAGGATTATCTATTATTTCCAAGTGTATTCACTTTATTTCCAGACTCCTCCTTTTGTTTTCATGCTATACTGTACTTATGTGAGTACGAGATTGTAAGGTCAGGCTGGGAGTGATTCTGCCTATTCAGAGAAGTGGGTTTTCACTTTATTATTTTTACTAACTGTTTGGACAGTAAGAATCCTTCTTCTCTGAGGTCTTTCTATCCTACATCATCTTTAGTAGGATAGAAATGTCCCAAGAAAGAACTGATAATTTTACCATAGAGCCCATGAGTGAATTATTTTATTGCTGAAGCAGATGAGTGATTTTTCTGCCTCTCTCTGGACTTCTTTTCTTAGGAAAATATTTTCTGTGGGTTTTTTTTTAGGTTCTGGACTCCTTTCTGGAACAGCAGCAAGTTCCCCCACCCTTCCCCATGGCAGTGCTGCCTGAGCCTCTCTCCAAACAACTGAGGGCAGCTTTATGTAGATCCTGGCTGCATTTACACCAGCTTCAGTCCTTTCCTCATGTCAACACCAAGTTTCAACTCCAAGAACCTGAGATAAGTTTCTACCCAGAACTCTTGATAGATCTGCAGGTAATAATGATGAATTTGAGCACACAGATTTCTAAAAACAGTGTGCACATAATGCCTTTAAAAATTAACTTTACTCAGCTGGAAAATATAAGTCCTTGCCCTGCCTTTAGTAGATACTTGTTATGTCCCTGTAGTTACCTAGTAGTTCACTTTTTTTGCTATATGTACAAACAACTCTCAATTTTCTCAAGAAAGAAAGGAGGATTTTTTTAAACATTGTGTTTCCCTGATTGCAGGTATCCATTATAGCATAAAAAAACCAACTACTTTTGCATATTATTAGATCACAGGCTTAGAGAAAATGTTGAGTGGAAACTATTCAGAGCACACCAGCAAGTTCCAGTAAAGTGCAGGAGAGGGCAGGTAAGGTGCAGCTTTTCCCAGAGTTCCTGCAAATGAGGAGCTTACAAGTTCCATTGATCATTCCCTCTTTGCAACATGTGTGTAAAATAGCAATTTGAAGTTTCAGGAGTGTCATGTCTGGGTGATGAGTCCATCAATTTTCTTTGGCTGCAGGTTTCCCTTCAGTGGCTGGAACATAAATTATGGGAAGCAGAAGGAGAAAGCTGTACATTATTGGACTCTGCCAACTTCAATATCCTCAGCCTGATTTGACAACAATCTGCTTGTCAGTCAGTCTTGCAAAATATTAACACGCTCAATTATCAAATGCGTTAGCCAACTGGTAAATCTAACAGAGAGAGCAGTCGACAGTCCAGAAACTCGAAGGCTCGATCAGACTCAGCTTCCATTCCTGCTGCAAAGCATCTGCTGAAGCTCACGAGCTGCTCATTGTTGGCTTGTGTTTCTTTAGGGTTTAGGAAGTTCTGGCTCTTTCTATGAGAAAACTGGAAAGAAAAATGCAAACGTTGTTGCCCAGTTTCCCCGAGTCTATGAGCAGTTGGAGTTTCTGCTCATGGTCAATGGGAATGGGTTATGCCCAATGCTCCCAAAAATCAGTCTGTTGAAAGATGCAGAAAACAGATCATGTGCCTAAATGAAGTCCCCAAGTTTGGGAGGAAAAGCCATGTTACTGTCACTGAATAGTATTTTATAACTATTTAATCAGATGTTAAGGTACCTCCCTCAAAAAGCCAGCTTCATCTGAAAGAGCCTTTGGGAAAACCATCTCACTTCACTGTGATTTTATCTGCCCTTCTATATTTTTTCCTGTCCAATCAGTGAGCAGCCGTGGCAGCAACATCTCTTGCTGCCCACTTTTACAGCTCCTGAGGCTGTGATTTGGACCTAAACCTGTCTGTGAAATGGCAGAGAGCACAGGGAGCCGAGCATCAGGTTTCCCCAAAGATTAGAAGAGCAGCCCAGAAAACCTTCCTCTGTTTGGAAAAGCAGAAGCCAATGGTGCAGCTGAGAGGGCTGTGGGAGTGTGAATTGACAGGAGGAGGTGGGACCACAGGAAAGAGGCCACCAGTCACTAGTTGCATCCCTCAGAGAGAGGAAACCAGGTTGGAGAGAAATCCACAATGCAGTAAAGGTAAGCAGCCTATTCCTCATCCCTCCCTAAAAAATATGAATACTAAGAATATTTTATTGGTAATAATGTGAAGGATCCCGTGTAGCATTACAATGCAAAGCGGAAAAGGTCTGTGGCACCAGCCTCCAGCACCTCTGCTTGTGGAGCTTCTATAGCAAGGTGGCTTGGAAATACCTTCTAATGGGAGTGACCATCGTTAGTAAGCGTTGTTAGTTTAATTGCCCCCATTATAGATGTTAGCAGCAGCAGGAAAAAGAAAGGGATTGCCTATCAAGCGGAGCGGAAACGCCAGGATAGTCAGCAATGTGGACGGATGGCTGTGCTCTGCTGAAGGCAGCGTGAAACTGCCCACCAGCACAAGTAAGGAATGACACTTTTATGTTTTTATATGTGTGTATATATATGACCTTTCTTCAAAAATTCCAGCAACTTTTTTTTAGATATGACTATTTATAAGTCCTCCTAAAATAACATACCTGCAGAGCTGATTCAATAAGCACTGACCATTGGTTTCAAAAACTGAGATGCTTCCCACCAATTGACATTGGCAAGCTTTTTATAGATGAGGATTGATCAATTAGTACCTTTAATTGCTTGTGTGGAATTTAAAAAGAAAGTTGGACCTTGAAGCACATGAGTCTGCTTCAGGAAATGATGATGAGCGTTAGCGTGTCTCCTCATGCTGTAAATTACGATGTGCTGCTGCAGATATGGGTGTTGTGCTAAACATTAAAAACAGTCACCTGGAAACAAGTAAAAAGTAGGAGTAATAAGCAAATGCAAATTTATCCCTCATTTATAGCACAGTAGTAAATGCTGACACTCCAAGAGTGAGAGTGTGGTGCAGGAGGAGGGCATTGGGTTTTGCAATTACAGTCCCAATCCATTCTCAAAAGATTAAAGTTTTACACAGCGGTTGTTCTCAGGAAATTTGCTGAATCCTAATATTTAAGATGAAAGCATAATAAAGGATGATTTATTTATTTATTTATTTTGAAAAAAGAATCATCTGATAGGTTTGATTTGCCAGTTCTCACTGAAGCAAAACTTTCCACTGACTTCAATTTTCAGTAAATTGTGTTGACCTCAATAAGGGTTTTTTTTGCAGAACTGGACCCGTAGCATGAATAGGCTGCTCTGCACAGAGAAGTGACTGCATGGAAATGGCATCTTCTTACTCATCAGTTCTGCTTCCTGAAGGCACATGGAGCTGCTGCATCTGACTTTAACGACAATGAGGTTTTGCTGCTCTTTCCTCCTGAAGGACTTTTGGAGCTCGTGGAACCACGCTGAGAGTTTGTGCAACAGTGGCAGAATTTGGGTGAGAACCACTTTGCAGAGAGGTCATGTCTCCCTAGTCCTATATACCCAGAGGGATGTGAGCCCCAAGGTTGTCCCCCAGCCTCTCTTTCCACGTGATAACGAATCAACCGTCTTTTTTCCCAGTGGGCTACTCCAGTCTGGGAGCTTTAAATGCTGTCTGTTTGACATCCTCCTGATTTATTGCATTTGTAAAGGTGACCTTAAATATTTTAATGGTAATAATTCTTTCAAGGGCTCGAATCAGTAAATGTGTTATGTTCATATTTTGGCATTATATACTGTAGGCAATTTAATCCATATAAGCAGTTTCAGTGATATTAACACTGTAGGCAAACGGATACTAAAGTTTAAATGTCAGAGAGAGTTTTCATATTCGATCTTGTGCAAACAAAGCATTTTTTCCTCCAAGTACTGAGGCATAAAATACCAGGAGATAGTAAAGACAGAGAGTGCCAATGAATCTGAAATAAATAGGAGGTGAAATTTATAGGATTTTCAAATATGTGCCCTGTCCAAGGACTGCCGCAGCCACGCAGATCTATAAAGTTAGAGATAAGAGAAAAACCTTGTAGTGCTCCATAACAAATGCACCTCCACCAGGGTATCTATCTGGATTTCTGTAACTCTTTGGAGATTTACTGTTTCACCTTGGATTTATTACCTCACTGTGCCCTACTATGGATGGCATTTTATATTTCCTCCATCACCCCACTTATTATATAAAAGACAGGTCTTGGGTATAATCACCATGCAGGGACGTGATGCCAAATCATCACCCACTCCTTGCAGATGGATGCAAGTCGAGAAACACTGGGATGATCCCACCAATATTTATCCAGTGATGCTATGGGAGCTGTGGGATCAGGCAGGTTTCCATCCTGTGACCCCAAAGCTCTGGGTGCCTTCTGGCACTCAATGAGCAGCCAAGACTCTGCCTTATTGGGGGAAAACAGCATGAACTGGATACAAAGAGGTGTCTTTCATGTTTTCCAGCTTGTGTTGAGGCGCTGGGTGCCACTGGCCCTGGATAGGTACACCCTGCAGGGACAACTGAGCTGCCCAAGCACTCAGTGGCACTGGCTCGTAAAACCTGTGACAAATGGTCCAAAAGTTTATTGCCCGTGTACTACTGCTTATGACCCCATAAACTACCAAGGATTACGGGCATGGAAACATGGGCTGGTTGTTAGGAAGTTTTCTTGTTAAATAACTTGTCTGGCTCTGAAATTTCCTGCTGGCATCCCTGGGCAAAAAAAAATAAAAATAAAAAGGGTTACTGTGGGGAGCAGCCCACTAAACATAATTAATCAGCCCCTGGACATGCTCAGTAGGACGTCTAAATATATCCTCGGTCTCATGGAAATGCTTATCTTGACTTCAACTCCTATTTTTCATGTAAGTAAATAATAGAAGTTGAAGTCAAGAGATCTGTCTGTTCTGTACTTGGGACATCTTCCTGGTAGTGTCCTCCTTGAACTGTGGACATCTCCCTTTTTCCATTTCCTTGATATAACATCCATACCTGATAGCCCCTCCTGGTGTGTCTGCGTCATCTGCCCAGGCAACCCTGGGCTTTTCACCATCATTGCTTCAGCCTTGGAAGGGCTCTAAAATTGGTAAGAAAATGAATGTGCACAAAAAGTAGTTATGGATTTCAGTCTTCTGCTTTAATTCATATTCAGATCTCTAATCAATGTTTTGGGAAAATCAAAGTGTAAAGATCAACCTATATATTCATGTTTCTGGCTTCGTCCTGATTGCACTTCATTTCATCAGGGTCACACTGAAGAGCTCAGACTTGTTTAATTTTGACGTCCAATGACAGTCAGAGGAACCCAATTGTAGTTATCTCTGCAAGATTTGTGGGGTTTTTTTATCAAAAGCAATTCTTTTGCTCTCTTTGTTCTCCCTAAACTGGCAAACTGTAAATAAGGTGTTCTCATGGCTTGTTTTGCCACAGAAGCTATCACCATACTTAAAAGTATACCTGGAATGACTTGTGATAACTGCGACTCCATCAATAGATGATAAAACAATAAATTAAAGTAACGGCGCATAAAATGGTGAATTCTGATGGACTTAAGACGATATAAAATAATTGGAGACTTTATTGCCATTTCCAGTTTTAATGGGGTGCTGTGGCAGCGCATTCTTGCAACAGGGCTGGAAAGGTAAATTAATCTTTATGCATCATCATCAAGCAGTGTAAACATGGCCAAACTTAATTACAATATAATAGATCGTTAAGTGTCTGCCCCACAGAGGTGTGATTGCTCTCAGGCAAGTGATTACAGCAGAGATGACTATGAGACAAGGTCTTTTTTAAAACCCTGGTAGAAGCTTTTGCGTCATTCTGATAATAAATCCGATGTGATTTTTTTATTATTTTTTTTTCCATGGTCCCAGCTCTAAAAGAACTGATTTTGCAGACAAACACCAATTTATGGTGGAGCACTGATGAAATATGGCCTGAGAGTGCAGCACTTTACTGGTAAAAACTCTTCTTTCAATGGAAGTCATTGAAACTGCAGCCTGGGAGCAGGATGGAGGTGCTGGGCCTCCCTGGCTGGTCTCCCCATACCAATTAGCACCCCATCCTGCTGGGCTGGGGTCCTGTGGGGAGGAAAACTTATGCAAGGGGTGACTGGGCTGAAGTACTTGTATAAAAAAAAGCAAAAATCTTGCTTGACACGTTGTCTTTTAGAAATTATAGCACATGAAGGACAGAAATGCAATACAAGTATTTACCAGTCCTGTCTCCGATGTTTTCTGTCACGAGCAGCTCTGTTCCTGACACAGATTTTATATGAACCCATTTTACCATCACCTGTCTTCCCATGGTAGCTGTTTAATTTATACTTACGTATAGAAATACATGTTTCTCCCTCCTACACATACTCTGCAGTGATCTTTCTTCTTTTGCAGACAAAGTTCAGTAAAGGAGCACAAGGTAATAATTCACGTTTTAAATGCAAAACCAAATCTCACCTTACAGGTTTTTGGTGAGAAATTTTGGGAAACTAACTCCGAGAAGAGAGTATATTTTATTAGTTACAATTGGACCAGATTCGATGTCTATAAAGTGTGGGCAGCAGAAAATTGAGGGCAGAAAATATCTTTAGTCTCATGGAAATTTCAGTTTTATCTGCTTTAAAACTCCTGTATGTTTTGTGTTCCAATATCCTGATGCTGACAATGATATAAACTGGTCAGATATGGAGTGGCAGATCTTTTTCTCGCTGTCAAGTAGTGAAAGCTCTCTTAATAACTGGAAATCAAACAGCAGCATGATCTTGAATTTCTTGATTACTTGAAGCCACTTTTTGAAGCTCAACATACTTGTATTTATTTCCTGATAATTGTGCTGAGAGTTTTCTGCTGCTAAATTGCCTCAGGAATTAGGATATGCTTTTGAGAGCAGTGGAAGGGCTCCCCTGCTAGCACACCTCTCCAGAGAAGAAAACATCTCTCATTATGGAAATTACCAGAGATGGTGTGTGAAGAGGGGGAAAAAAATATAAATGTAGAGCTATGGGCAACGGTCCGCTCCAGATCACCAAAGAGGCCACTTGATATCAAGACCTGTCTTGATAATCCGAATAAAACAGCAGAGAAGACACAAAGTATGAAGATCTCAATTCGATGGGGTCACTAGTGTACCTTGCAGAGGGGTTCTCTGTACTTTAATATCTATTTTAATTTTTTATTTCTTTTTTTAATTCCCTCTTCGCTCGTTTATTGAGCCACTTCACTCATTGTTTGCACCACCTAAGACTAAGCAGGTTTAATCCATGTACTTCTCGAAGTCAGCCTGCATCCCTGTCTCTTGCTTTTGCATTTCCACTCTCTGATAATGGCTTTTACCAGCAGCCCAGTTTAAAATCTTAATTTTGTCTAATTCCTCTAAATGCACAATGATTCTTCAACTGGAAAGGAACGAGAGTAGCTCTGAATGATCCATATGTTGAAGTACTGTATTTTCATCGTTTAAATGATAAACTTCCCATCAAATATCCACAAATGTACATTCATGACTCCCATCCAATGATCTATTGGCCAGAGGCACATACATTGTTTTAATTTATTTTGGAGTCAAGGTGCTTTCCTGCCGAGTTTGAATAAGCTTGCTTTGTACCAAACAGATGTTCAATAAAAGAGAGACTTTACTGAATATGACATATAAACACAGGGAAAGAGGAGGAAGGAAGGAAAATTACAGGATGTATGGATTCCTGGTTCATCAAACAACAGGCCACAGTTTTAATCGGGGGCCTTTTATGGATGAAGCAGTAATGAAACAGACGGACCAGGGATGTCACAGGAGAAGGTAACATCTACCCGTTGCTTGTGGTGGAAATAAATTTGGTGACCCCACTGTGACAGAACAAGGTTTCCCTGTCCTCTTCAGCAGCTTCTGTGGCTGCTAAACAGTTCTTCCTATCATGAAAAAAAAAAAACAAAACAAACCACCTAAAAAAATTCAATTGCATGTTCTGGAAGAATTAGAGGGTCTGGAGGTGGGCACACGAGGATGTCTTCCCACCATGTAAAATACTCAGTTTTGCTCTTGCCAGGGAAAAGTGTTTCTTAAAATACCCAAGTCTTGCATCTATTCAGGCTTTGGAGAGAGGTGCTGCTGAAGGAGGTGTTGAGGAGAGTGAAGCCGGCTGATTCATTGGGAGATCAAAGAGGGAATGTTGCCTTTGAGATAAAGATGTCTCTGCTTTGAAAGGTTTCTCCTTTGTGCAGGAGTGATGCAGCAGGATGTCCACCCACCACCGGGAGCATCTCTCTGGGTGGGACACCTCCTCCTAAGAGAGGCATGAGAGGCAAAAGTACCTACTCTGCCTGCTCCCAGTGAGCTTAACTTTGAGGGTAAAGTTGAATTTTTTGAATGTTTCCATCAAAATGAGACTTTGGGCTTGACCTTCTCCAGACCTGCCCCAGCTTTGTGGCCAGATGTGTGACTGCGTCTATGCTATGCCTCAACCTTCTTGACAGATAATTAGACTTAAAGCTGCAGCATTGAAAAATGAAAAAAAATTAAAACCCCCACTGTAATTTTCTTGTTTTCAGGCACTGGAAAATGTAAATCTCAATGGTGATTTTTCCAAGAAAGGTTTATTGTCTTTTTTGATGCAATTTGCCACACTGGTCCAGGTACAATGTGCCTTGCTTCACTCAACCTTCCAGTATTGATGTGTCAAAGTGATGAAAACAAAGCATTTAAATATTTTTGTGAACATTTTGGTAAAAGTTGACAAGATAGAAGGTGGCCTGGCTCCTGCAGATGTTGCCGTCAGCGCTCTCCAGCTGCGTTACTTGGTGCTTTCAAAATCCATCTCAATAGTCATGCTGATGTCCTGGCAAGCAGTGAGGAAAAACCTCTGCATGAACATTGTTAAGCTGCTGAAGCTTCCCAGAGAAGAATAGCAATTGGCTTATGTTGAAGACTAACAAGACTGCACTGTCTTCATTTGTGTTTACATGCAAATTTACTTTGGTTTTACAGTTGGTAAAAACTGGCATAATAATCTGGAAACTGTAGTATCCCCAGCCCCACAGGCATTTCTGAGGGCCTGGAAGGGCTCTGAAAACATCCCAACTTGCAGATGCTGGTTGTTGAGGTGTCAGAATAGCGTGGAATTTTTCACAGGATAATGGAAAGAAAAAGTAAGCAGCAGCTACTGGCAAGGAGATTTTCATCATTGAATTATAGATCCAGAAATATATTCTCTGAGACCAATGTTTTGGTCATTCTGGCCATATCTAATTGCTTCGGACTCAGGTGATTTTTCCCTGCAGCTGTGTTCTGCAGGGAGAGCTGGTTGTCACAGGATGGGCTCCAAACATTTACAAACTGGAGCAAGAGCTTATTAAGGAACCGGGATACGGCTTGTCTGAGTCAGCAGGTACAGAAACTTTGGCCTCCTGACTTACTTACTTATTTATTTATTTTAAATCACCACATCTGTCTGCAGGACTTTAAAACTCTTGGAGTCACCCTAATTCCATCTCATGTGACTGAGTAGATTTAAGAGTCACAGCAGAGGGACCTCTGCTCTGCACAAGTGAAGCCTTTTAATTTTGAAAGGAAGAAAGTAACTCAGCACTTCCTGAACTCATCACTGACACTGCTGAAGCTTTGCTGCTGCTGCTTCTTTCCAAACGTCAGGCTTCTGTCCTCACTCAGAGTAAAAACTTTCTTATCGGTAGCTATAGAAGGTAAATCTCAGCGTGTGTTATTCAGGTAGCAACATGCAGGTGCTTTACAATGATGAATGTTCTTCCAGGAACTTCTCAGCTTTGCTTAACTCTCCTACATTCACTTTTCTAGAAGGGACTTCCTTTCTTCAACTTATAGAGTGTGTGTTTGCATTTAGCTGTGTGAAAAATGATGATCAAGCAGCGAGTACTTGCACCCCTGAGCTTTTCAGGTGCAGGTGCAAAAACCCAGGCAAAACAACCTGAGCTTAAAAAGGAAAGACTTCCCTTCTGAATGAGTCGTAAATACCTTTGCCTTTTTGCCCTCTAAATCCCATGCAACTGCAGGCCAGGAAGAAAAAGAACCATCTCAGGCAAACTTTGTGGTCTCACTCAGATCTGTTACAGGTAACACAACGCGACTCAGAACTGCATAGAAACTGAAAATGGGAATGCAAACTTTTTCATCCTTTGTTGAGCACATTGGGATGAAAAAATGGGAACACTGGTAAAAAATACCCCACCACTTTTAGAAGTCTTTAAGGGATGATGAGATGTTAAGAGACAAGGGTGGGGATTGCTGTGAGTATCAGAGGTTCAAGCACCTACAACTAGGAGTACTGAGTCTCCTACTCCAGCTGATGAATGCAAGCATGATGCTGAAGATTTAAAACCCTGAAGCTTGGGCAATATTTTTAACAAGCTGGATTGGCAGTTTTAATAATTCCCAGATCCCAAACTCGTATGAAATGAGCCCTTGATGAGAAAGGTCTGATTACAAATAACCTACAGAGAGATGAAAGTTTGTTTTTAATATCTGGATTTTTTTATGTCTGCTTGAGACTTTCAAGAAGCTTCAAAAGAAGGCAAAGACTAGAAAACAGTTTGATTTAATACTGTTAGATGTGTGAAATAAAATGCTGGACAATAAGAGATGTAAAACAAGCAACAAGTGCAAATGACTTAAATCAAATTAAAGAGCTAATTGAAAATAATGGAATTAAAACCTTTTGGATTGTTTCGATTCATCTGCTTTTTTCATCGCTGTTTGCAACAGCATTTGTTTTTAATCTTTTTTTTTTTTTTTTCCACTTTGAAGAACAAACTTTCTCCACCATAAAAGACAATGATTTTAATCAGTATCTGAAATGTCATTCTGTGGGGATGTAGATGCTAAATGCCAGTACAGGAAGAGAAGCACCATCGACATGACCCAGCAGGACAGCCAAAGCTGTATGGCCTTTGTCTATAGAGGTTTCTGATACAATGTCCTGATACCAAGTTACTTTATCTCCCATTATAATGGTTCTCACCAACACATCTTTGCTGTCATTCTCCATACTCTCTAAAGGAAATTGTGGGATTTCTTCATGGTAGCACAAATGCTCTTACACCTTCAGCTGGGCAAAGCTCGGCCTCTGGTGAGTAACCACAGGGTGAGGGTGAACTGAAATAGGAAATGTTTGGTTTAGAGGCAGTTTTTCCTCAGATCACCCAATATGGAGTTACTTTTTTTTAAAAAAAAAAAAAGAAGGGACTTTGGGATGTGTTTAAACAACTGAAGAGAAATGAAGCTCACATTAGACTATTTGTGTGTATTTCTATTCATAAGAGAAAGGAGCAGTGGGATGTGACTGCAAACCTGTGCTACAGGCACATGTCTTCTCTGTTCTGGTGCAAAGCCACCGTTCTGTGGGAGACCAGGTCTCCCAGCAGGAACACAATAATCCTTATGGCTCTTCATTGTCCCACTTCTCTTACCCTCTCCAGTGCTGCTGCCCTGCCAGGTTGACAGCTCCTTGTTCTCTCTTAAGGAAAGTGGGGACAAGCTCTTTAGCACAGCCTGTTGGGACAGGACAAGGGGTGATGGTTTTAAACTAAAAGAGGGAGAGAAGGAAGAGATTTTTTTGCACTGAGGGTGCAAATTGCATTTTGTACAGAAAACTCCACCAGGAACCCTTGTCATCAGCAGTCAAAAAGTTTTCTCCATTTCTTTGATGGAGGCTCATGGGAATAACTTCCCCATGCGCATCAGAACCGGATGGCATGGTGGGTTCCACTGCCCTGTGGCTTTAGGGGTTATTTGTGCTTTATTCCATCTTGCCACCTTTCTCATTGGCAGCTTCATTTTAAGTCCTCAGGAAGAACGAGGGAAAAACCAACTGAGAAAAACAACAAGGACAATTCCCCAGCTTGTGGGAATGGTATTTTTTTAAATGAAATTCTTTCCCCCTGTGTATTGCTCTTCATTAGGCAGGGAGGAGAAGCGCATGCGCTTGGATGGTGCTGAGCGCTCCCGGTACACAGAGATTGCATAAAGAAATCATTTCTGGTGCTAAAAAAACCAAACCGTCACCACTGCTTAAGTTTGGTGAAATATCCAATCGGTCTCAGTGGGGTTTTGCAGGAAAAGGAATTTAAAAAAAAAAAAAGGAAAAAAAAACCAGGAAGAGAGAAAACCCACCAACCCCAGTCCGTTCCCATAATGAAGGGTCTAAAAATGCCTCGCTCATTGATGCAAAATTACAGTTATTGTTTATCCTCCTTCTACTTCACACAGCTTTATACAATACACACCACGAAAAAATACAAGCAAACAACCAACACATTAGTTAAGAGACCTTCCATTTTACTTTGGCAGTTCACGATAATGGAATTTAATTGTGGAAAAAGCTGAATAATTTTAGCTGAATGTCATTTGGTTCATTCAAACTGGGAATCAGGGACATTTTTAACAAAGGTTTTCAAACTTCTTTTGAAATCAGGAAGCTGCTGTGCACAGATAAGGGGAGAGGTTTGAGGATTCTCTATCAGAAATTTCAAGGTTTTTTCCATCTGCTTTTTCACATTAACTGGTAATTATCCAGAAAGGCACATAATAGTGCAGAAATGACAGAAGCTGACAAAGGTTTTCCTAAGATATGTAAATTGTCAGTGATAGGCAAGGTGCAACAGAAAGGCTTTCTACAGCACAATTATTTATGCCAGTTCCATTTGCTTTTAGGTAGCACTGATGGCACACGGCACCACCGCCTTTATCGCAGGCGCCGCACATTCCCATCACCGCCAGCACACAGGAAAACTGGCAGAAACTGAGCGTGGAGGTTGGTGGTCTCCTCTGACTCTGCTGTTCTCTATTAAATATGTCCGCACCCGAGCTCCTCTGTGTGTGTAGATAGTTCTGAGGCCTCTCGTTTATTGGAACCTTCCTCTTCATTTCTCACGCTGTGTTAAAAAAAAAAAAAAAAAAGGGGGATCCATCCCACTGAAACAGCTTCCACGTATTGATTCTGGTTGCTCCACCTTACTCCCAGCAGCTTTATTTGAGGGGGGATGCATTAAAAGAGACACTCAACTGTTCGTTGAGCCCTTTCCTCACAAATTTCCTAGCAAATCTGCTGTTCGTTATCCCTTTCCATTGATTGCATGTTCTCAGAAAAGAGATGAGGCCAATAAAGGTGCCCAGATCGATAAACTCTGGTGGGACCAGAACTCCATCCGCTCTTTGAAATTCACTACTGGGATGGCCACATTAGGACCCTCTTAGCTTATACTCTTTAAGGGAGAAAAGACCCTTTCTCCCTACCTTGCCAAATCAGTCTCAGGAATTATTATGCATAGGAGGGCAAAAAAATGCCACCCTCTGTGACATGTCACCATGGCATCCCAGGGCTTGAAGAGGGTTTTATACAGGTATTTGAGGTCTCTGCTGTAAAAGCAGAGGGATGGAGGGTGGAGGTTTGATAAATATCCTCTTTCAAAAGGGAAGTTTGAGCTCCTGAGTCCTTCTGGGAGGTTAATTTTTATTTCAGTAAAGGGGCTATGCAAGGGAGAAATTCCTTGCCTGACCCCCACCAGCACTCAACTCCTCCCGGAATTAGGGGCTTTAATTAACCTTTTCTGGGAATAGAAATTCATATGTAACTACATATGTAATGAGAGGTTATAAGATCCTTAATGGATGAAAGGACATTACCTATCAGTTCCTGATGGAGTGGTACCAGAAGTATTATGGTGGTATAATTACTTTGCATTAGCACGTGGGCGATGTTAAGTTACTCTGAAGGGGGGGGGGGGGGGGGGGGGGGGGGNGGGGGGGGGGGGGTGTAGGGGTGTGTGTGTGTTTCCATGTGTGTGAAGGGGGTGGAATTAATTTCCTTTATGGTAATATTAACTTCAGTTAACGAGTGCTGTGAGAAAGTAAACAAGGATGCAAGACAATGGATTTATATCAGAAAAAAAAAAAACAACAACAAAACAAAACACCAAACCCAAGATTGCATTTGAAAGTCAATGGGTTTAGTTATTAGCTCTAAGGATTTTGTCTCCTCTGTTGAGCTTTGTTTTCCCAAATCAAGAGGCTGGAGGTCAAACCCATGTAAAAGGTTTTGGGCTAGAGGGAATGGATTCATCACACCAGAGCCAGCTGCTGCCCAAGGATGTCTATCTATGCAGGAACAAGCCTGGACAGGTGATGGACTATTTTCCATTTTTTAAATCAAGTTTTGTTTCAGGTGTTTTCATGGCTGTTTTCCTTTTTTTCCCCTGACATTTTCTTACAGGTGTTTCCATGCCTATTTTCCTTTTTTTTTTTTTTCAAGTTGTCTTCCACGTGTTTTCATGCTGTAAAGAAAAACCAAAACTTTCCAAGAGCTGCTTGACTTGGATAGTGCTTAACTTCATCAGGAAGCACAGCTCAGAGGCTTTGGATGTCACATCCCAGCTGCTGAGGAAATCCAGGCAGCATCTCCCTGTAAGCCATGTTCTGCAACCCACCCTGAAATCTGTAATGATATAGGAGAGTTTCACTCATCCAACTCCATTTTCTCTGTAATGAGAGGCAAGTGGTGGGTCGGTTTGGCTGCTATGGGATTTCACTCTTGCAGATCTTTGATTTTATATATCCAATGAGCTTCAGGTCAGAAAAGGAGTTTAAAGTACATTAAAAGCTGTGATTAAGTAATAATCAAGAAAAACAACCTCTCTTTTTAAAAACAATGTCACATTACCCGAGCACTTTAAAATATCCTATAAAATATTCTAATCAGTTTTCCTTCTTGGAGACTCTGAATCTCAGAAGGACTTTGGATATACCCATCGTGGTGGTGGAAGGCTGGGAGCCTGAAGGGCTTTCTGGAAGTGATGTGTTTTGCCTGCATCCCTTTCTGCAAAATTTTGGATACACTTTGAGCAAGTGCTCCTCCTGAGACATCTCTCCCAGGGATGTTGAAAATCATAAAATAAATGGTCATTGGGGATGGCAGGAGCTCTGCATTTTGCTAGGTCATAAAAGGGTGGAAATTAAAAAAAAAAGCCATCTAAGAAAAAAATCATTAAATATTATGTCTTCATTGCCCAAAACCTTCCAGCTTCTGTGATGCCAGAGCTTCCAAACATCACACCCAGCATTTTGGAGGCAAAGGAGTGGGAGTTAGAGCAGATAAATATTGGAGTCTAAATACACAGAAATGGCCTGAATGCAGCATCTGGATTATCTGGATTTTTTTTTTTCTGCAGCCTCTTGTTAGACTTTGAAAGAAAAAAAAAAAAAATTAAACATATTTCAGAGTAATTGAACTGTGCTCGCATTAACTTATACTAAAATTATTTTTAATTAAATGAACTTCCCCTGTTTGTAGCTGGAAGGTACTTATGTGAGATAAAAACTCCATTCCAATAACACTGAGACTCACTCACCACTTAATTAGCATCACAACTCAAGGCAGAGCGAGCAGGGAGGTGGATTTGTGCTGCTGGGTGGGATTCTGGGCAGAGATGCTTCCTCCCACAGCAACCCCCCATCCCAGAGCCCACCCAGGGCCGTGGGGCACGCCGGGAGTGGAAATCACACCCAGTATTTGACACAGTTTGGGGTGAAAGCAATTATAATTAACATTATATTAAATATTAAGTCAAGATCATAAAATGTTGATTGGTACTGATTAGCTGTATCATCCATAATTAGAAATCACTGCACCCTTCACCAGGTACTGTAGTGCTCTGCTTATGATTTCTCCACTAAATTAAGCGACTGATTCAGCTTTTGCCCTCAGTTTTTTGGTTTGGTTTTTTTTTTACATTCAATTTAGGACAGAACCACGTTCAGGCAGAGAAAGGCACAAACCTGTTCATAGATTCACATAATCATGAAACCATCAAATTGTTCTGGTTGGAAGGGACCTTTAAGATCCTGGAGTCCACCCATTCCCCCCGAACTGCCAGGGCACCACTAACCCTGTCTCTCAGCACCACATCTCCACGCCTTGGAAACCCCTCCAGGGACGGGGACTCCACCCCTGCCCTGAGCAGCCTGGGCCAGGCCTGGACAATCCTTTCCAGGAAGAAATTGTTCCTTGCATGCAACCTAAACCTCCCCTGGTGCAATTTGAGGCTGATTGCTCTTGTCCTATCACAAATGCAACTCCCCATCACTTCCACACCCATGCGAAGGCGGGAGTGGAGTCCTAGAGAAGAAATCTTTATATTCTTTCTATTATTTCATTTAATTAATTTTTTTGCACTGATTAATAGAGCCTGGGACATCAGGTGCTGGGCAGAGCCTAACACTCTCGATCAATTAAATCAATGCAGTCATGACACTCTGTCAATTTTCCCTAAGCAAGGGTTTGGCCTCAAAAGCAGTGTACACAGAGTTACGGAGGACGCGTGGAATCACAGGTAACGTGGCTGAGAAAAAAAAAAACAAAGCAGGAGAGCCATGCTCTGAGTGAGTCCTTATTTCCCTGCAGTGGACACCACAGGATGCAGCCCTGGACCGGGTCAGGGAGATGCTAGCACCCCATGATGCTCACACACTCATTCTCACAACCTTTTTTTATAGACTATTGTTATATTTTATATATTATATTATATTATAT
>VWZK01012750.1:230214-336515 GCA_013396935.1 Baryphthengus martii
GTGCTTGTGTTCGCACAACGTGGATTTTTCACCATGCGGCTGGAAACATGTAGAAAAATTCTTAACTCACAGGACAAAAAACAAAGGAAAAAGAACCCCACTTTGCCTTTCTGAGAACATCTGCAAGTTGTTTTGGTTTTTTTTTTTTGTTTGAGTTTAAAAGTCAGTTCAGCATCGGCTTGAAATTATTTTCTGACTTTCAGAGAGACCAAAAAAAGTTTGGCTGGTAGTGTCTATAAGGACTCACTCGCTCTCCCTTCTCTCAGCATCAGGATTCAGTCTTTAAAAGCTTTATTATCATTACTATTATTTTATTATTATTATTTAATTATTATCATTATTAGTATTTAAATCATAACATTTAAACATTATTTAAATCAAGCACAAAACCCCCAGGAGCACAGTAGCTGTGGGTGAACCACCCCAGCTGAGAGCTCCAAAGCAGCCGATGAAACTACCTTGTCTTTATTTAGGGGACGTGATGCAAGAGCAACGTGATAAATGTGAGTAACGGTTGGATTTTGGAGCTAGTATTTGACTCATGAGGTGACAAGCTTGATTCTAGAAGCAACGGGTGCGATTTGAGAGGCAACATGTCTGCCTGTCCATGAAATGATCTGAAGCAAAGGGTCCACCTCAGCAACCAGTAGGATCTGGGGGCTGGTTTGTCTAAATTGTTACATTTTCATACTTTTTTTGCAGGGACAGATTCCAAGTTGATGCCTCTGCTTCAGAGTGAGCCGCATTTCTTCACCATGCACTGCAATTATTCCTGCTGGTAACCAATGAGGTTTAATCAGTAATAAAAGCTTCAGACCTTAAAGAAACCAGTTCAGCCTGTTATTTGAGCAACATTTCCAAATGGTTTGGTAAACAGCTCCTGGCACCGACTGGTTTCTAAACAGAAGAAAATGATGAAAGTTTTCTTACAATATCTGCAAGGGAAAAACAATTACGTTCTGTGACTTCACAAAAATATTTCTGAGGCCTCATAATAAGTTTTGCCACGGTAATGTTCCTATTCTAGGAGTGGTTCTTTCTGCTCAGCATTTATTCCTTATTTTTAATGTAAGCCACACTAGCAACTGGGTAAGGAAAATAGAATTAACCCTGTGTTTTTCACACAATGGCCCTTTTCAATACTTTTATTTTTCCTAGCTTTTATGAAGCCATCATTAATCTAATCAGCCTAGGTCAGGCAAGACTTTTTTCCTCTTTCTTTGCAAACCCTAAAACTTATAAAGCTTCAATCTACTCCTCCATAATCAAATGTTTAGTACCTCCTGGTTGGGTTAATTAGGGTGCATTAATTACAGCTCTGGTAATAATCACTGTTATGCCATCAGAGCAGTGGCTGTAGATTATTTTTTCATTTGTTTTTCCTCTTTAACCATAAGCCTTTACAGAGTCACACTGTTTAAGCCACTGGTTCTTTCAGGTTCAGTCAAGGGTTCATGCAACCATCACCTGAAAATAGCAAGTTCCAGAAGATACTCATGACAATCCCCAAGATAAATATAGCACAGTATCTGGAAATGCACCTCAAAAATTCTGATTCTGATTTTTAAGAGGAGGAGAGAATATTTATAAGGGAAAAACAAAGTAAGATGAGAAGAAAGAGAGATCACTGCATGTCCACCATACATTTAGAAACAGGGTGAAAAAAGGAGCCTTCCCTGATCTATTAGTACTGATAGCTTTGGCTCCCAAGAGAAAGAGTGGGGAATGAGTTAGGAAACAAATACATTTTTGTAAATGACGTTTTTTTCCAATGCAGATGTTTTTTAGGAAGTGGAGAAAAAAAAATTACAAAAATCTGCTTCTCAAATGTCAAGTACTTGAAAGTCTAAAAATAGATCACCAGAATACATAAATTAACCCAGAAGACAGGACTTGATGTTCTGAAGGCATCAGGGATTAAATAAATTCACTACATTCAAAGTGGAATTCCAGATAAGAGCTCTTTGTGCCACAGCATGTACAGCCTATTGATTTTAGGCTTGGGGTGCTGTGCACTCTTGTAAAATGTACTCGGGCTGATAGGGCTTAATCCTGCAGTAATGTACAGCCCGGTGCACGAAGCATGGAGCTTCCTTCTATTTTTTAATTTATTTTTATTTTCTTTGCATCATAATTTGCCACACCGCATCTGTGCCCTCTCCCCCTAGTGGTTCCCCGGCCAGTGTTTGCTCAGGAGGAGGGATGAGAGGTGCTCCAGAAGGTGTTGACATGGCAGGATGAGGGCTGGGATGCCCAGTGGATGCCTGCAGGACAAGGACTTCTGCAATCTTCCTTGGTTAACCTCTATAGGGATGTAAAGCTTGAGTATGTCACTTTTTTGATGTGTTGCATGGGCTGGCCGCAAGGATGGGTGGTCACTGTGTGCCAGTAATTCGCGGTTGATGTATGGAATCTTGAGGAGCAGCTCAAATGGAGATGCTTGTTCTGCAGATTTGCATGTTTTTGTTACAGGACTCCACCACCAAGGCAGTAGAAATGTGTCTAATTGAGGTGAAAACACTACCTCTCCAGATAAGATGGATTTCTCTGGTCAAGATCAAGAAGCAGAGAGTTTTTTTAAGTCCTGATGGGGCAAGCAATCAGTCCCAGGGGCTGTTACACACCTGGCTGAAATGAATTTGGGGTAAATTCCGCTTAAACCGTCTTCCATAGCAGAGGGTGATTTCACTCTCCTGGTCAGATGTTGAACTGCCAAGGTCACTTCACACTAATACAGAAGAACATTTCTTTCCTCCTTTGGAAACTCTCCTGCTTCTAGTTCTCAGCCCAGCACTCCTCTGCAGATTGCTCTGAAGAGCCAGCAGACCTTTCCCAACCTGGAGTTTCATTGTAAAATTTCCCAAGAAAGAGGAAAAACCTCCAGGTGGGAAAGCAGCTGGGCAGGGCAGTGACGGTCTCACAGCAGGCTGGTTGCCTGGTCCATTGCTACTTGGGATTGCTACTCATCAACCAGCACCTTCTCAGCCTCTGGGGCACCCTCGGGTGCTGGTTTTCTGAATCACCAGTTAAAAAAAAAAGAAGTTGATCTGACCAAGGGAAAAAAGTTCTGTCATTAATTGTTGTCTCCCTGGTATGAGGGAACAGCTGAATGAAACAGGAGCAGGGGCTTGGCTTTTGTTCAACCTCGAATCCCCATATCTCCCACAGATTTGGCAAATCTCCCACTACCTCACTTCACCAAAATCAAGCCTCTTAATCTCAAGACATACATAACGCTGCCTCCTGAGCATGATCTGCAGGGCCTATGTTTTAACACCCAAGATTCATTAATATTTCCTGCAGAGTTCTCAGTAAGTAGCAAATAAAGCAGGAAGTGTCCCAGATGTTGGAAAGAAAAAATGGAATTATTCATTGCTTACTAACGTCAAATGCTAATGTGAGAAAAGCATCCTTGAAGAAATCCTTGACTAAAATTCATCAGTGATGTGAAATCACTGTTTTAATTATGCATTTTTGAATGTATTTATTAGTCCCGGTTCTGAGCTGACTTACAGATGTTTAACAGTGATAAGGTTCTACTGCAGGCTTTGGAATTACTCGTGATTCATTATGACAAAACTTGGATCAAAATTAGGTCCTTGTCACTACTCTCTTAACATCCTTTCATCAAACTTCTTCACATTCAACAGATGAAAGAGACTGTGGCTTCTGCAATTTTCAACCCTACCACTGAGTCCATCAGCTCAGCTTTCAAAATTTCTCCTCCAGAAATGATGATCCTTGCACAAAATTTTCTCTGCTTGAGTTATAGTTGCCACAAGACACCCAAGAGGAAAGGAATTTGACTCTTTAGCCCACCCAAAAGATGCGTTTGGTGCTGACTACGGAGGTTGTGCTTTAATTGAGGGGCTAATTGCTTGAGTAAGCTCAGTCTCTGTGTCCTGATTTCTGTGACTGGTGGAGTACGGTCAATACCGGGTGACTACTGGAGAGACTTCACTCAATACCAAAGATATTTCTGTTTTAAAACCCCTCTGTTCAAGAATGTCTCTAAGTCCTGTGTTTTTTCAACAGAGTGATGGAGGTTTAAACCCTTGCTCGTTCTAGAGCTGCTCCAGAAGGAGCACATCTCCAGCGCTGGTTTACTCCCTAAGGCATGAATGCGTGATTAAGCTAAATGTATTCCATAAATGCCTTGATGGCACAAAACTAAATTTTTTAAAGAACAGATGGAGAAAGTTAATAAATATTTCATTCTATAATATAAAACTCACTTCTGTATTCACAACTTCAGGGATCCTCCGCTTCACCGATATCAATAAGTCTGATGGATTTCTTGCTGCCTTCTCATTCTTCTGCCCTGGTGTCTCTTATGGGATCATCATTTCTGCATGCTTGGATTGTTTTATGGGATCAGTGAAAGGCAAGCGACTGTAAATCTTGACCTCTTCTGCTCCTGGGTTATATACTTTTATTCTTTCTGACCATAAGTGGTCGTCTCTACACTGAATAGATAATTAAATGACAAAAATTATTCAGAGGGAATTTATAGGAAGAAATTATCGCTTAAAGAACTGATGGGGCGCAGGCATAACCCAAGGAGATATCAGGGGAAAAAGCCAGTTTAGGATAGCCGAATGAAATACTGAAGTATCTGTGTATTTGTAAATGTTATGAAACATCTATTCCCTGGTTAAAAAAAACAGTGTGATTTTTACCTGTATATACCAAGTCTATTCAAACAAAATTTCTACTGAGGAAAAACAGTGTGAATTTTGCTTAGGAACTGTAGACCGAGCCTGTTATTCATCTGAAAGAACTAATCTTTACATGTGGGAATTACAATTTCTCACTCCGTGTATACCATGAATCTTGTAAAAGAATAATTAGAACTTGCTCCAAAAGGGAAGAAATGCCAAACTTGAGTAATATTTCCAGAATAGCATTAACAAACATTTTTACCCTGACAATAATCTTCGCGGCTTCCTAGAAGAGATTTACGTTACGTTATTAATTAACTGTACTGAGTCAATAGAGTGACATAAAGCTTGGGAGATATATGTTTAGTGCAAACTATGACATCCATGAGAACAGCATGTGTTTTTAGGAAGTTTTGATTTCAAATTTATGTAAATGAGCTCAGCAAGCAAAGGCCCAACAAACTACTTCAAAGCATCGAGATCCAGCCCAAAAAACATGACAAGATCAAATCTTTGTTGCTTCTTGAGTGTCATTACAAAGCTCCGCATACAGTAGAAATTATTTCCCCTTGATGGTTTGGTGGAAAACCTGTGTTCCTCTTGGTGGGACCACTGTACTCAGCCAAGCACTGTCCACCTGAGCAATCACAAGAATTTAGAAGTATCTAAGTGGTAAATAATTTGTCTTTTTGGGAACTAACTCATGCTACATCTGTAGAACACAATGAGGCCCCATGGTCTACCACAATAAACTAAATAAAAAAATAACTATGCTGTTGTTCCTGCCCTCTTTGCCCCATCTCTGACCACCTTTCAGGTTTTGGGTTGAGAATCTTCACTACAATTCATCTGGGAGAAATATTAAAAGTAGAATAATCTATAAAGAAATACTAACTAATTCGTGTTATGTTTCATGCCACAGAAATTGGTTTATTCACTTATTGAAAGTTATGTTAGGTCCAGGTACATTTGTATCTTCAGAATCAGGGCTTTTAATGAAAAAAAAAAAGAAGTTTCTCATGTTTCCTGACAGCCTATTAAAATGGTTGTCCTTTGATGTCAATTAGTGGCAGGTAAAAAAAAAAAAAATCATCCTTAATTGCTTTTCAGAAGGAGACATTATCGCATGGACTGTCACAGCCACATTCGATTACCTTTTACAAGAAACAAGGATGCTGGGAACGCCATAAAACTCCAGCGCTGCTGAATATGGATGCGGTGCTCTGCTGATAGCCGAGGGAGCTGCTTTTACAACCAAGGCTCTTCCTTGGGCTGCCAGAAAAACTGATACAAAACCCGCAGATATATCTAAATTTCTCCAAAGAGTAAAAATGCTGAAGCTGGTTGTTCAGCTGAGGCTGGTTTTGGACTAACAGTGGTTGGATGTTCAGTGCTCCATCCCTGCCTCCACATAAGAGGGCATGTAATCATGCACCTAGGCTGACAATTAGAGCTACAAAAATGACCTAGTCCTCAAATCTTGTGTACATTTCATTACAAGGAGTGCCACCAATTTTCTCAACGGCCTTCTCTGAATTTATCTTACTCCAGCGACTTCATAATGTCTCTGCCGAGTAGGAAGAAGAGGAGTCCAGACAGTAAAACCAGGGGCACCCCAGCCGCAGCAAACATGAACGACCACCCGTAGTAGACATGCACAGGTACATCCTCCAGGCACTTCTCACTTCTCTCCAGAAGGATGTACCTCTGAAAATCAGCAGCAAACTCCTTCCATATCACGAAGAGAAATATAAGCAGGAGAAATAAGCCTCCTGGAGAGAGAGAGGCAAACGTGAGTTACTCTCTGCCTATGAAACATGGAAATAAAATGAACAAAAGATCACACCACTTATCCCTTTATTCTTGCAGATCCTTTCCATCAAAACTAGTGTTGAAAAATTATTATTCCTGACATTGCTCTGCAGGTTTTCATGAAAGTCAAGCCCACTCCCTGTGAGAGAACCACACCACCATCACCACCAGCTCCTGTCCAGTCCCAGGTGCATTGACACCTCGTGCTTCAACCGCAGGCTCTACTGCAACAAGTGTTGAAACATGTCAAGAAGTACAATGATCCTATTTTGCATAGAAATAACATGTAACATAGTGGGAAAGGCATGTAGCTGTGAGATTCTAATCTCAAATGGGCTACTCAATACCAGATTAATAAAAGTAATACTAAACAGCTTATACCATGAGGCAAGAAAGTCTTTTTATGGGCAAGTGAGACCTGCTTTGCCCTCCACTGGAGTCAGGCAGAGAAGGGTTGAGGCCAAACTCAAACCTGAGCAAGCAGCATCTAGCTCAACATCTCACTTAGAGAGGGTCCGCTCTCCTTGGAGCCTCCCAAGCCTCAAAGGATGCCTGTGACCCGCATAGCAGATCTCCCACAAGAACTCCACTCGCTTGTGTTTACAGATGCATACCTATCAAAGGTCAGCCTTTGCAGGAATTGCTGGGTCACAGCTGAAGAGCACATGGAGAGCAGGCACCTCCTGGACCCAGCGCAGCCCCTGGCAGGTTTGGGGGCTTCAGTGCTTAGTAGGAACCGCTTTTCTTCAAAATTCACTATGTGATGGTGGTTGAAGACTGCAGGTCTGACTCCCCCATATGAAGCAGATGTCAAAAAAACTAGTGTGGGCCCCGATATTATTGACTATGTCGCCTTAAAAAATATATACAGTGTATTTTAAACTCAACATAGATTAAAACTAAATAATGACGGTGTGATGACAGATCTGAAAGCACGTCAGTAATATCTGATCTTGTGACTTCACAGCTAGAAGCCTGCTATTTTTAAATGGTGCTGGATAACATATAGATGTATGCACGTACATATATATGAACGAAATACATCACAGATTATAATATTTTTATAGTGGAAATGAACAGTTCAGAATGAATTTAGTTGACAAGCTCCCACACAATTCTGTGGATGCATTGTGGCTTCTGCTGGATTTAATTTCTGCCGTTGCACTTTTAAAATCAAAGGTAGCTTGTAATATATTTAATTATTCTTCCCAGTAGCTTACATGGCTCCCAAATCCAACTCTCATGCAAAGCAAAAGAAGCAGGTAAAGCCTGACATTGATCTATCTGCTTAGTGATGGTGATTCCTGAAACCTCGGTCAGAGAAAACACCTCAGTGTTCATCTGTCTATTCTGCTTATAATGCATACAAATCACCTCTGATGCTACCAACCTCCACGTCCCATCTTGGAACCAAAAATCAGACGTACGTGAAGGTGTAGAATGTTCCAAGTCCTCGCTACGTGTTCTCTAGAAGTTGAAGCCGCCCATTCTAAGCCTATTAAACTGCTGCCTACACCCAAAGACTGCAAATTGAATCTTAATAATCAAAAAATCAGTGTAACCATACGGATGGATATACTTTCCATCACCTCACGCTGTTATCTGAAGCCGCTCTGACGCAAAGTCCTTGTGTTTGCTGAAGAGGCAGGCAAGGAGGAGTTAAAGAGCAGCTGTTGTACCATTTGCATGTTCATTGAGATTTTGATACCACTTGAAATTAAGTGCACAAATAAATATTTTACACTTAGTATGAACGTTGTGCGCGCTTAAAATACCAATTATTCTACTATAAGAAAACGATCACATTCATTAATCACATGGCCTTTGCAGAATACAATATATTGATAAGAAGGCAATTAAGCCTTTATTACTGATGTAATTTAAAATTAAATTAATTAGATAGCAACTGGACCTTGAAAAGTGCTCTTTTAAAGATCAATTTCTATTTCATTAACTTATAATACCTACCGTAAGAGACGCAAATAAAAATTACATTGCCCCAACAGGACAGAGGACGTGGAGACGGTCGCGTACTTCTGAAATCTCCTACTTTCTTTTATATAATCTCCTACTTTCTTTAATAACAAGGGGTTCTTCCTTGAATTGTCTGTCCCGGGACAATTTTAGGTGGCCTAAGCCACCTAAAAACCTAACAGATTTCTTACTGATGGGGGTGCGGGGAAACCCCATGAGTGAGTGGCTTTGTCCCTGAGCTTGCCGGGAGCTAAGGATGGGGAAATGGTCCTTCCCTTCATCCCAGGAGAAGTATCAGATCTCAGTCTGGAAAGATTTGCTATTAAAGATTTATTATTAAACAAGTAGTGGAGGTGATGGCACAGCCACGGAGTCTAAATTAAGAACTATTTCACACTCTGGGAAAATGACAAGAAAATGTAAAACGAAGCAGCCTTCTTCCCTGGAATAATTACAGGTGAGTGGCGAGGAGTGCCTGAGATTTACACCAGCTCCTT
The DNA here is from genome assembly GCA_013396935.1 of Baryphthengus martii. NCBI lineage: Eukaryota > Metazoa > Chordata > Aves > Coraciiformes > Momotidae > Baryphthengus > Baryphthengus martii. The sequence continues at coordinate 239,159 of VWZK01012750.1, forward strand.
GACAAGAAAAGAAAATCAAAAGGGCAGGTGCAGTGAAGGAAGGATGGTGGAAAAAAGGGCAGCTCACAAAACTGCTCAGAAAAATAACTCTTAATTGAAACAATCACAAAATTCCTGAAGCAACAGCACAGAAAAACAAGAAGCACCAGCACAGAAAAACGAGAAGCACCAGTAAAGTTTTCTCAGCAATTCAGCTTCCAGAAGCTGCAGTGCAGCGTTCGCCTGGCCCTCTCAGTGACATTGTAGTGATAATTAATCATATTGTCATCTGACTATTGAAACAAAGGGACAATTAGTCACCAGGCAGTATCTGCCTCCCCCTTGCAAGTGGCGAGGCCGAGCCTGAGATGGCAAATGTTAGAAGAAAAGCATCACGCCGGCTCTTTGCTGATGCAATTCGGGGGCTTTTGGGAGCAGCCTGGCAGGGATAACTGCTCAGCTGGGGCGGTATTTGCAGCAAGGAATGTCAGATGGGCTCCGGCTGTATTTCCTGAAATCACCCAGCAGAGGAAATCAAGGGGGCTGGCTCTGGTCCTTTGAAAGGGCTCTCAGAACCGCCACCCACTGTGCACTACATTTGTTATGGTAGCTGGCAGACAGTCAGATTTGTCCTCTTGACAGTACAGTAAATAAAAGGCATCTCAGAGAGGAAAACCAAAGGGATCTAATTGAGCGATAACAATGCTCTCTTAGGCATCGAATTCCCCCTGGCAACAGAGGGACACAGGGAACTCCTCAAGATCATGTCAGGCTGGGTATCCACAAATGTGCTTGGAAGTGGATTCGCACCAATCTCATCTTTAGAGCATTTTAGTGGTGAATGTTGCATCATTTTTCAATGGTTAACCATGGCTGTGATTCCATCACCTCAGCGTGGGCGGCTACCAAAAGAGGGAGAGGGAATTTATGGACAGAATAATGTTGCGTATGAAGGATGCTCTGAGAGACTGGGGCACCTTGCAGTTGTGGGGCGGTGTCTCATCATCTGACTGCCAGGCCACCTTCCCACTCTATGAATTGCCAGTGTTTTCACACTTCTTCAAGGAGAGATCATTTCTGCAAGGGAGGTTAATTAACACTGACCTGCAGGCCATGATTAGAAGACAAGCCGCGCTTTCCTCCTGCACCATCTATCCCTGTCCCACTATCTGAAGGAGAAGGATGGCTGGGGAGTTGAAGCTCTGCTCAATCTATTGCTCCTCCTGTTTAGCACAATTATGCAAAAAAAACTTTAGAAGGGATAGGGAGAAAACAACCATGGAGGGCTGCATCCTGAATCCATTGGGGAACCAGCTTGAAGCAGGATCCAGAGGTCTGCGTCGGGGATAACTCGCCTCAAAAAAAGGTTCAGCTGAGACTGTAAGCAAACTTTGCTGAAAATGCTGCGATACGTTCTCCTGGCTATCACTTAGATTGGAAATATAGCAGGAAGTCTCTTCCAGCTGAACTCGTTCCCCCTAATGACAGTTAATAACCATGATTGCTGTTCAGCTTGAAACTGCATTAATACAAACTTCAATTTAAACAGCAGCATCTTTGTCTGATGCCAAGAGGTTTATGCGATGCATAATCAGCCCTTCTAAAAAGTGTCACATTCTATGCCCCAGCCTTTTAATCAAGAAGTAGTCAAATAAAGTGCAAAAACAAAGAAAAAAAATAGAATAAAGTGACTCAATATGACTCAAAATCCTTTTCTGAGTGATATTTTACTTATCCGGCCAGGGTCAGAAGGTGACTGATCTCAGTTTTTCATTTGGATTGAATGTTAAGTGTTATGAAGAGATAGGGCTTTAATTGAGGTAGGCAGTGTCACATCAGAGAGGAATCAAATATTCAGCCCTACTTTCACAAGAAGAGAAGATTTCAATGCACATACATGTCAAGTGGCCATCTCTACTAAGTAGGAAACGTTGGATGGAGATCTGATAGCGAGACATTTTGCATTCCAAAATAAAATTCATGTGGTTTTACACTTGTGTTTAGAAAAATAAACCCCAAGCACACATTATTGAACCATAAGAGGGAGATAAGCAGGTACCCACAGGCTCACTGCCCTCACTTCCCTAACTGTACTTGGAGGCAAATGCAAAACTGGATAAAACTCAAAGTGAAAGCAGAGGCAGGTGGTTCCAAATTGATGTAGTGCCTTCCAGATTTTTTAGAATGGATAGATGTCACTAGCTTCATTAACCATGGCAGCACACGGTTAATTATTAGTACAGCTGGAGAAGAGAGGAATTAGGACAGGAGCTATGAAATGGATAGAGAGCCAAATAATGGGGGAAAGCAGTAAAAGGTAATAATAATAAGGCATGGTGAGATTGAAGGAGTTTACATGAAGTTCCTCCAAGGTCAGTGTTAGGACTTCTCTTCTTAAATATTTTCATGAATGTTTTCTACCTCCAAAAATTTGGGCACACTCAAAGCCCAAACCAGGAGCAAAGACACTAGCTATGTTTGATTCACACTGTATATGAGGAAGAAAGACCTGGTGTGTGATCCATAACTGAGCAGTGGTTTTTCCGAGAAAGGCTCGACTTCATGATGAAGTTCGTCACTTGGCATTGGTCATCTGAGCTCCAGCCTTTAGCTGCTTCAGTCACAAAAAAAGCTTTTTTTCTGAGTTTGAGTCACTGTTATAAATCAACTATTTCTACTAGTTAAGCCAGTTATTTCTTCCCAAATACAGGAAAAGAAAAAGCCCAAGTGATAATTCAGTGGAATCATTTGTTAACAGCAGTGGGAATCATGAATAAATGTCTATTTTTAATTCATTTCCCTTCTATGCTGACACTTTCTTTTTTCAGGTGTTATTAAGCCAACCCTCCTGTTTTGAACTGCTGGGTACACCGTTCATCGCTTGGTGGGTTTCCAGCTCTACCAGATGTTAACAGCAGAGACAGAAGCCTAAGTGCAAAGCCTGTTTTAGGGGAGCAGGACATGGCTGATTGCTGCCCAAGGTTAACGCAGCTACAGACGTCACTAAAATAAAAGACTCTGGTCCTCTAGGTTGCATAGAAGAGTAGAGAAAAAAAAAAAGTGTTTTTCCCAAACACTAGGACTAAGGACTATCTTACTACAGCTTGACTGAGCATAGATGTTTAATTCCAGTGAAGGAAGAGGGAAATCCCATACTCCAAGTCCATGCAGCTCACACCACAGCTCCATTTTCCCCCCACCAGCACCTCATCCTTGGCTGCCTCCCCTTTCCCTGCAGGTATGAAGCAGATCACGGCCACTGTGTTCCTGAGCCTCTGCATTCCTGTCCCAGCCAGATCCTGTTACCACTACATACCCGAGGTGAGGAGGAATCCACCTCCAGCTTTGTAGGAGTGGGGGCTGACGAAGGGCATGCCGCAGACCAGCAGCAGTCCTCCCACCAGCCCGGAGGCGACAGCCAGCAGGATGAATACTGTCCAGAAGCCTCTGTACACTGCATGGAGAAAAAGAGCAGCGTCAAGGGAAAGGAACGGAAAAAGTATTTTCTTCAGTCCATGCTTAACTCCTGCTTCAGCAACAGCAAAAGGACTAACCTGAAGGAATAACCAAAGCATCCACCAGCATCCTGGCTTGTGTCAAAAGAAGTGCAGCCAGCAGGACCAGGGCAGAGATTATCCTCCTGGATCCAGCACTGGTGAGGCCACACCTTGAATCCTGGGTTCAGTTTTGGGGCTCTCACTCCCAGAAGGATATTGAGGGGCTGGAACGTGGTCAGAGAAGGGCAACAAAGCTAGGCAAGGTTCTAGAGCAGGAGACTGGTGAAGAGCAGCTGAGGGAGCTGGGCTTGTTCAGCCTGGAGAAAAGGAGGCTCAGGGGAGTCTTTCTCGCTCTCCACAACTCTCTGACGGGAGGTTGGAGCCAGGTGGGGGTTGGGGGTCTGCTTCCAAGGAACAAGGGACAGGACAAGAGGAAACAGCCTCAAGTTGCCTCAGGGGAGGTTTAGATTGGAGCTGAGGAACAATTTCTTCCCCACAAGGGTTGTCCAGGCCTGGCCCAGGCTGCCCAGTCATTTGCTGTGACTTCACACAACCACGACAGTCAGAGCTGAGCAAGCTTGTGAACATCACATCCCAAGGGAGGGGATGCAGCCTGCTAATTTCTGCCTCCCAGGAGACAAGCCTCTTCCAGTCACTGCCACAAACTTGGCCAAAGGTGCTAATCTCCAGGCAAAGACCCTCTGATACTCTGCTCCCCATTCCCCTGATTTATCTGATCCCCTTGGACCATCACATCTTGTTCTGCTTGTTGTTTTTCAGAAGCTCTAGTTCAAGAGCTTTAAGCCGAGCACAAGCAAGTGGTTAATGCTGAAATGATTCACACTTGAAAGAAAAATGATACAGAAAAGATGCATTTTGCTCATTTGAAACCATTTTGTCAGGAGAGCCACTTAGGGAGAGATAAGTATCTTGAACTCTCCAAAACCACAGAATTCATTTTCATGTTTAACCTCCCATCACCTGTTTCTCTCAGGGAGCCTAAGAGGATGCAGATAAGGCAGAATTATCTCTGGAGCAAGTAATAGCTGGAGGACCCCTCTTCTTGGACAGCCTCTTGTTTTGTCATGATTTGCTTATGAGGATGGGCTGGTTTAAAGTGAAATGTGAACAACAGAAGCACTGCTCTCTGAAGATGTCCAAATGCTCCTGCTGCTTTAAATGTGAGTGCTGAGACATCCTCATCTCCCTGGGGACCACAGCAGGATGGGTGTTGGGAGCCTCCTCTATGGCACCCCAGGGTGCAGCCCTGGCCCATCCCCAGCACCTTCCCAGGACCTTTCTGAGAGGCAGCCGGAGAGGATTTCACAGCGAGGGCTGACAGGCAGGGACAGATGCCTCTAGAGCCCTTTATTCAGTGAGGAAAAGATAGTATGTTTATCAGCAAGATCATTCAGAAAAGAGACGTCAACGCCTGCCCCTCCTAAGCTGACAAAAATGCCACCACTGAACCCGCCTGTTTGCTGTGCCCAGCCTGGAACGGGCTGCTCCTTCCACCTCTAGACAGATCCCTCAGATCCATTTAACACCAAAATTTTACATCATATCCATTTTACACCTTGGTTCCTCGAGGCAGGAATCCCACACAGCACAGCAAAAGAAACTAGTTGCCCTCCCTCACACGCTCCTACTGACAAATGTTGGGATTTTTTAATTAATTCCTCGTTAATAAATAAATAAATAAATAAATAAATGTGCTGCTAAAGGCTAAGGAAAAGGTCAAGATGTTTGTTTGTGCAGTATGCCTGCCCCGGCTCCCTGGAGGCAATGCAGAGTGATGCACACTATTTAAAGAAATCAATTCATTTCAAAAAAGATCATTGAATTAATTCTAGCTGCTGCCACCAATTTGGCGAATTAAAATTCCTAACAGCGGCCGATTCATTAAAGAACTCTGAAAATACAGAGAAACATAAATAAAAAGAGAATCAGTTGAAAGGAGAGCTCGTATTCGGTGTGTTAAAAATAAGCCAGCCACTTACGTGGATCTTCTGACAATTTGGTCCTTTACTGATTTTTGCAGTGTTTGTTTACCTTGGCTTGCAACAAATCAGCACCAGAGCTCTCCCAGGAAGCCAAATTCTGGAAACAAGTCAGCACTGGGCTGCAACAGGCCTATAGCCCAGAAGAAATGATCTCTCTTGCTTGCTTACAGGGTCTGGATTTGGCCATTGGGCTGAAGTCTTTTGCCTCCAGCTTCTCCCAGTGAATGAGGAAGTGGAAGAGAGTGAATTTAGCATACTTCCTTGGTTATAGGAATAGGTGCTGAGCACCGAGCGGGAGAGTGCACAGCACATGGCAAGGCATGGCTGGTTCTGAAGGAGAGAATATGTGGGAGAACATCTTGGTGTGCTCACATCTTGGGGCAATCAAATAGACTTGGTAAAGGAGCTTTCCAAAAGTCTTGGTGATGCTTGGCCATGTGAATTTACAACGGGAGAATCACTCCACAAACACACATCATAAATCTCTGCCTGGTTACTTCGGAAAAGAGCTGCTGCAGAAGGAGGAATGGAACTCACCCGCGGTTGTGTCGTAGGAAGGATGGGGGAAAGGTCCGAGAGCGATGGGCATGGGAAAGAGGTAGCCATGCATGCAGAACTTGGGGTGTGCTTGACTGGCTGAAAAAGAACCACGACCAAAAATTACAGTTAGAGTATTCAGGAGGCAATATACCATTCTGCATAACCTACAAACACCTCATTGAAAGGAGGCTAGGGGGTAAAGAAGAGTAGGAAATCCTGGTTAGAAAGAAAAGAGAAAAAGAAGAATGATGAGAGAGGGGAGATCTGATCCTGTTGCCTGTACACCTTCTCACATTCAAAACCTGACTCTGAGGGGGATATCAATCATGAAATTTGGAGGAACTGAAGCCAATTTCAATATTCCCATTGTTGTTTTCCTCCAGAAAATGCTTCAGACCTCCTGGAAGAGTCAAAGGTATCTTGGTACCAGAACAAGCTGCTTAAGACGACCTCGAGTTTGTGAGAAGGGAAAGCACAATTAGAATGGAAGTGCCCCATCAATATTAATACCACTGAGGCTTATCATGATTAACAGGAATAGAATGAATGTTAAATGAATTAATTAATGGTTGGCCACTTATTTAAATACGTTCCCAGCTCAAAGGAACACTTTATAATAGGTGGACATTAGTTCATGCTAAATTGACTATGGAATACCTATTGAATTAATTATTACATTCCATGAGAGCAGCAAATTAATTTGCCATGATCAATCCTATTATAATAAATACCTAAAGAAGTAATACAAATTTGCCAGTTATCAGAAAGAGTCATTTTACTTCAGGTAACATTATATTATATCATGTATTTCCATATAACGTAATTAGATGGCAAACTCCCTCTCTCGAGCCTGTCCTTTTATTGTCAAAAAATTCCTACATGAAAAAATCTCACGTTGTTCAGCTGAACGGAGGCAACAACTGTCCCTGTAAGATTTTACAGGTCAGGGACTGGGGGACAGCAAAGTCATCTGGAATTTTAATCACTGCAGAGTATATTTATTGTGGGAATCTGCATTATTTGTAGCCCAACGCCCTACGAGGCCATCACGCTGCTCCACAGGCTTGCAAGCATCCTTGAGCAGACCGAAGCACCAGCCAGCACAGGGTCAAGGCTTTTGCAGTGTTTAAAACCTTTGCAGAACTGATTTTAAATCTCTTAAATCTCTCTCTTTTTTTTTTTTTGATCCCAAATACTTCTCCAGGGTTGTGGCTGTGGTGTGGTTGAAGAGTGAATGTGCTTTCTGAAAAAAAAAATAAAATAAATATTTTGCATCCATCTCTGTTTATTCACATGTATAATTTCAATGATCTTAAAAAGCAAAACAGGCAAGATCTTAAAATTACGGTCTTGTGTCCTTAGGAGCATAAACACATGTGGGTATGGCTCCCTATGGTCCACCACTGCCCACTGCCAGAGATCCTGAGCACCCAGAGAGACCACACATGTGTGCATCCAGCCTTCCCTGTGCTGAAAGCAGTGGGAGGTGGGAATGCTCAGCACCCTGGTGGCTGAAAACACTGACAGGAGAGTGATGCTGATGGTCAAGAAAGGTATGGGCTCAAATTAAACAGTCCTTATCTGAACACAGCCACCAAGAGGTATGGGAGAGAGACTTGTCCTTGCTGGTGGAAGCCACCAAGACTTCACAAGACTTTGTAAGTGGTCTATTAAATGGCACCAAGAGGTTCCTACATTTCTGTAAGCAACCCTCTGAGAGCAAAATTCAAGTCAAAAAAAGAGCACAGAAAGGGTGAGCCAAGTTTGCTTTTGATAGAGAGACAATGAAAATTAAAACAAATTAAATAAAGGCGAACTGTCCCCTCACCCCTGGGAGCCCTGCCTGTGCTCTGTTACAATTCCAACTGTGAGTAAATGAGGTAGATGTGGTGTGGTGGCATCATACTCACTGTACCAGAAGGTCCAGATGGTCTCTGGGTGACCCTCACCAAAGAACCAGCACCTCCAGAAGAAGCCCTCATGATGGAAAGTGAGGATCTCCTTCCTGACCTCTGTCAGTGTTTCAGCCTGCAGAGGAATGAAAGCCCAAGCTGATACAGTGATGATCATGGTGGGAAGCTGGTACTATTTTGCTTAGACAGTTTTTGCTTTTACTTTTTTTTGGGGGGGGTGTCTTGATTTGTTATTGTTTGAGTTGATTTTGGAGGGGTTGGGGACCACAGAGGCAGCTGCTGTCCTTGACTTTCTGAGTATCACAGCTACAAAATGTTCTGATGACAAATAGTCCTGCAGCTCTTCACAAAAGAGTTTCTTCTTTCTCTATTGTCTCTAAACCACTCCCAGTGAGACACTTCCCATCATCAGCCCAAAGCTTGCTTTCTTTCTCTCTCTTTCTCTGCTCAGCCCAGTAGAAGTTATGCTAAACCAGGTGCGACACAAATTCCCTCACCCACACTAGTCTCCTCACAGACCACAAGATGTTGACAATTTTTCCTTTTTATGCTTCGACTGCAACTCCCAGACCAGACCTGTGAGCATAAGGTTCAGGTCTTTCCAGAAGGGACGATATTGCAGAACTGAGTCATGGACTATTTACCAAAATCTTATTAAAACTCCAGCCAAAATCAATTTTATCTTTATCACACACAGATTGGTAAAGGAGATGTGACTGCTACAAAAGTACATTTCCTGCAGGATGGAGAAACTCCAGAGAGGTTGGACCCTATGGACTAGAGAAAGGAGATGGGACTCAACAGGGAGGTGCTAGAAGATACTTCCCTCACTTCTAGGGTGTTATGTATCGAGTTCTGACATTTTCCAGAGCTCTGATCTGATTCTCCTTCAACTTTCAGGATAAAATACTAACTACGACAATGGCAACATGCAGCCCTCCAACGTCATCGGCCGGGTGGCTGCTGACTGAGTGCATCCACGACATGTTTAATCACCACTTGGCAGGCGCTCACGACCATCCTTATCTATAAGGGACAGGATTTGCCAATGTAAGAAAGGGCAGAGAAGGTAAAAAACACAACCCATCGTACACAACCGAGCAACTGAAATAGAAATAATAGAAACTACGTCTGAAATAGAAATAAAATAGCTCAGAGGAAGGAGTAAGAGCAGCTCCTATTTCTGCCTGGTGTGCTTGAAATCGCTCTGCCTTAGTGACAGGCAACACTAACACTTGGCCAAGGGTCCCTCTAGAATGTTTGAGATGCTTATTCATCTCACGCAGGGCAACATCTCCGGTCTGTCCACTTTAAAAGACAACAGCCCAAACTGAAAATCTGAACCAATTACCACCACCGTTTCCCAAGCGTACAAAAACCCAGAGATGCTCCTCTGCCCATGACTCTGCCATCTCCAGGGCTTTACTGTGCTGCTTTAAACAGGAAAGACAGCGTCTTCTGCCAGGCAGCTTTTCCAACAATTTATTATTTTTTTTCTCAATATCAAAAGACATTTGGAAACATGACTCAAGCAAACAGTGTCCTACATTTGATTATGGGATTCTAAAATGAAAGGAAATATTTCTTGCTGGCATCATGATGCTTACCCAGTGTGACTCACCGCACCAGGAAAAAAATAAAAAAATCAAACCTAATTGGATTGAACTTTGAAGTAACAGAAAGTCTGCACACAACAAGGCTCTTCCTGTCATTTTGTAATAGAAACCACGCATTGATCGGCACAAAAACATTTTTGAAGAGTGGGTGGCTCAAGGAACTGATCTGGTTGTTATTTCATTGAATAGTTAGACTAGAGCAAGTGCAGCTAAAAACAAAAAACTTTCAAAAGAATCTATAAACACGTGATACCAGCAGTTAGCACTAAAATACCAACCTGTCCTTTGAAAATTACATTTCCTGCTAACTAGAATCTGGTATAAATCTTAATTTAAAATATATAGGCCTCTTATTAGGTGGGCAGGACCTCTTGCCTACTCTGATCTGCGTCTGATGTTCACTTTTGTTTTCTGTCTGCACTTTAGTCAGATCACTTCAGATGTAAATAATTGCCAACTTTAAAATGCGAACTATTTTTAAATGAAGAAACTACAGAGGAATAAATCTTTTAATGGTAAATATCAGGAGACATCCTTTGTCTTCTAAGGCAAATGCTGTCAACAAGTTAAGCTCTTACATTTTCGCCTTTCATTCCCTAATATTCGTATCTGCCTAATTACAGAAGTGCTGTCTTAATGTTTCCTTGATGGACTTTACTTCATTCAAAATGCTGGATATTATGAAAAAAGCTGGTTTGGATTTTAAAGTGAGCTCAAGCTGACATCATGCATTAGCAGGTCACTTTCGATGAGCATAAAGACTATCACAGATACTGAGAAATTAAAAACAAATAGTAAATTTAAGTAACTCAATTATTCCAAAGTAAGACCAGATTTCAGAGTTTACCTCCCCAGCTTGCAGGGTGCTGTTCCCGGGCTCGAACACGCCACAGGTCTCCGTTGCTAGAAGCCAATAATCGGTTCCAAAAGCAATAAGAAAGAACAAGAAGCCGGTGCAGCCGAGGATCCCGGCTGCCAGGGCAGCTACTCCAGCCTTCATGGGGCACAGGTAGGCAGCAGAACTGGAAATCAGAAAAGAAGAAAAACCACTGAAGTTTCCAGGGTCACTGGAAGGGGGGGGAAACGAGAGAAGTGCTATTTTTGGTGATGACTACTAATCTACCGGCTGGTGTGAATTTCAGTGGGTGGTGGGAACAGGACTAATAAAAGCAGATGACCTGGCGTAACCAAACAGCTGTGGCATTAAGGAGCATGACAAATAGCTATTGAGACAGAGCAGGAGGATTTCCAAATAAACACATGGCTGCTCATTTCAGCAGAGCAGTGGAGAGAGCCCTCACCCTCGGCAGTCAGGCAGTGTAGGTCATGAGCGGTTACAATGCAGAACTGTCCAGGACATTGGTGACGTTTTGAAACCCTGCTTTTGCCTTTAGCAAGTGCAGTATAGAAGTGACACTCCTGGAATACTCAATCAGCTCCTCCTTCCTCTGAAACCAAGTTCACACCGAGTAACCCCAGAGATCCAAGCAAAACCATTAGAACATTGATGATATCTTAAATATCTTGGTGGTCTCAGAAAACATGCAATCAACTCATGCAAACATGTTGAAATTAGGCAGGTCTACATCTACCTAGACGAAGAGCATTAAAATCAGGTATACGTACCAATAGACGCAGAGTGTCTTGCCAGGCGGTTGTAGAAAGATGTTCTCTCTCCTGCCACAGAAGAGAGGACAAAGTAGCGTCCATACCCCTTCTACCACCTGAGCCTGCTGTGGAAGAGGTGTCTCATGGGAACGAGGACATTCCTGCATGGAATTTTATTGCCATTTGGTCCCTAATGTTTTTGTCTTCTGCTGGAGCATCTGCTGTAGATCACTGCCAGGAATGGGATGCCAGACTAGGAAAAATTATAATTTCTGTAGGGCAATAACTGTATTCCTGTGGTATGCCAGAATGCTGGGCGAGGAAATTTCAATTACAGTGGAAATTCAAGTTCTGACTTTCTAATCTTTGCCCAAGTCATGACCAGTTCGAAGATGGGGGATAGATGAAGATGTTGACTTCCTTGTCCTATGGGACTTTGTGTTGCCAAATTAATTTCCAAATCAATTTAATAGTTAAAGTTAACTGTGAACATATGGGTATCTCAGAGAAACTGCACGCTGGGTAGGGAAACGAAACTGGAGAGGGTTGGGTAAAATTTTGACTACACTTCCAGCCAACTGTTGAGGCATATGGACTGATGAATATGCTTGTTCTTCTTCTATGAGCACAATAGACCTTAAATCACAATAATTTATTCTATCCTCTGCATTGTTCTTTCTTAAATATTGCAGGGATTGTTTTTAAATAATACATTAGCCCTCTCTTCCTTGCTGTTGAAGTCGGAGAGCTGCTGTTTGCTTAACCTGACCATGGGAACCTGGAAAGAGTTCCCTGCCCAGAGGAGTCCCCATACTGATACATGGAGGAACGAAAAGTGGGACAGGTTGCAGACTTGCCATCGTACAAGGTTGAAACTCAGTTACAGTCCCCACAGCCCCATTAGTTAGAGCTCAAGCGGGGCTGTGAGGGGCAAAAGTGTGAGGAGGGCAGGAGGTTGTTCCATTTGGTGTGCTGGGGCAGATGATGGGTGAGCAAGGCCACAGGGAACTGCAGGACAGGGCCAAAGGGTTGTTGTGAAGGTTAGGTTTACATCTTGGTTGGTCATTAAAAATGGAAGAATGCCTTCTGATGTCAGTATAACAAGATGAAAGTGCCCAGGGCAGAGCTGAATGCTGCTTTTGGTAGGTAGAGAAATCACTGCATGGCCTTCAAACATGAAGCAATAGATGTGCATCTGAGTCTCATTTTCAGGGAAGTTAAAACATCATCACATCTCCATCTAGGATGGTTAACATTCCATTTCTTCCAAGTAGACTATTTAGCAAAGAGAGAGGAGAAATCATTCTGCCATAACACAGCCTCCCATCAAAACCCCTTGGCATGCCTGTGGAGGACCAGGCAGCAGCTCCACTCCTCCCATACTCTCTCAGCAGTACCACCTGAGAAACAAGCCCTGCAATTCTGCATCAATAAACATACACCATTCCTCCTCAGACACTAACCCTCCTGTGTTCAGCTGCCACCTCCACTGGAAGTAATCCTTGCCACTGGGATGGGTTTGCATGTAGGGGCTTGTGGCCAACTGTTTCTACACCTTCACTCATCCCATTTCTACATGTATTAACCCTCTCCCAGCCCAGCCCTGGGCAGCCCAGTATTATCCAACCCCTTTCCATAGTTTTGAGCTGCAATAACATCCCCACCTCACATCTGGTTAGCTCACCATTACTGCAGTGAGATGACCTCTTTGCATTGAACATAAAACGCTGAATTAAATAGAAAATGCAATATATCTAGCACCTAAATAACCTTCAATGAATGTAATTTCAATCAGTTGCCATTTAACCAACACACAATAATGATTAAACCTGTCCAAAGGGAAAAGGAAAATCAGTTGGCACCTTCTGATCTGGATCTCAAATCTGGGCAGGATGGACAGAGGAGGAGCTGGGTGAAGACAAGGGTTTGCACACCAGAAGCGAGGCCCTTTTTTTGGCAGATTGCGCTGCAATCACATAAAATTAATATGTAAAACAGGCACTTGTGTATTTAAAAAAAATAAATAAAGGGATTAATGCACATTTCCACATTTACAAGCATGGTTTCTAGTCAGCTGTACTTGGCTTTGCTGCATTTATGCAAATGTGCCTTCGCAAGCGAGCGCCATTTGCCATTTGGAAGGTGTCCTCATCTATTCTCCAGTCCCGTTGGCAAAAAAAAACCCCAGCATGGCTGAGACAGAGCATTGCTGGTGCCCAGTCTTGGCTCCTTACCGGCTGTTATGTGCCCAACCAAACGTTTTTCCAAATTCCTAAGCTGCGGAATAGGAATTGAGTTTGCAAGGTCAGAACGTCTCTCCATGCAACGAGCTCTCCCTTCTCCTTGGCACATTCCCATGCACACACTCAGCACCGGTAGGATCTGGAAAATTCCTGGACGGGATGGACCATGAGACTGTGCCTAGAGCAGCAGTAGCTGCAATGATGGGGCAGCTGATCCAGTAGTTTGTGGTAGGAACATCCAGGCTTGCTGAGGTCAGCTAACGCAGGTGGTGAAGCTACAACCCCCTTAGGTTTCCTTCCACTCAGCTTCATTATTTTTTTTTTAATTAAACATCAACCCCATTGCATCCAGTCAGCCCAGAAAGTGCTGGCTCCTCAAACCAAAAGACTAGGGGGCTACCAGAGGAGTAAATTCCTTCAGACCGCCTCAGCCAGGGTTCACCTAAATTCTATTCCCTCCTTGCTTCTTTATTTCCTCAGCGCTTGGGAGGTGGGGGGATAGATAAAATTAAAATTTTTATAATAGGAAGTGGTTTGGTTTTTTTCAGAAGACTAAAAGAAAATACAGTTCTGTTACTTTTCAGAAATAAAACATCTTTATCAATTATAAGATTCAGGCCCATCCTGGTTTCAAAGTGTAAATTAGTCTTTTACATTTTCTTCTGTGTGAGTATTTTGTTCATATAGATTTTATACAATGCAAAAGACAGCTGTGTTAATAGACAGGACATACACGCACTAGAAGAAAAGAAAGGGGAAACAAAGAAAGAAAAAATGGCAAGAAAGCCACCAATAAATCATTCCAGCCCCCCCACCCCCAGCCCCGCTCTCTTCCTCCATGGTTAGAAAGGGCTGGGGATTTTCTGATGAACTCATCAGAAAATGTGACGTTTAAAAAACAAAACAAATCATTTTTGAGTAAGGGCTGGGGTGAGTGAGCACCTTTGGAAAAAAAAAATTAAGACGGACATTCCTTAATTTTAAATGTTTCATTTCAACATTTTCAAAGAAAAAGTTCCATTTCCCCGACATAATCAGATTTCGCTCTCCATCCCTCAGCCTTGCCAAGGGCTCAATGAGCCCCAGTTTTACTCTTCCACCAGAGATGATCTTTCATTTCGAGAAGGAAAGAAACAATTACCCAGTCAGGAACAGCAAGTCCTGGTGCCAACACTCACCCCACTGGCCCCAGGTTCTGTAGATGCCCGGCCCAGTCCATCCCACCCCTCAGCAGGACTTTCAAAAGGCACCTCTAGAAAGAGATGCAGCTCTTGTTTGATCTAAATGACCCTTAGGACTCCGCTCGTTTCCTCCTACAAAGCAAGTCTTTGTCTGTCTTAGGCCACACTTTGAATAGAAAAGTTAAAATTTTTTTTAAAAAATTGAAAAAATAATAGTAAAAAATAAAAATTAATAAAATGGGCATCTACATGATGAACACAAATGGTTTTGGGAATTGGGAGCACGAGGGAGATTTATAGCCTGGTTTTTAAACGTGGCTGCCTGATTTATGTGCCCAGACTTTTCCAATGTCATTTTTTGGGCTCTCACTTTGCCATTGAGCTAGTCCCCATCATTCACCACTTTTGCCCATTTTAACCTCAACTTTCAAAAGCCTCCTGTAAACTTCCAGCATGAGCGCCAAGCAATAACTCTCTGAACTCCTAAAAGAACCAAGCCACTGCAATTTACTTCCACAGAACCATGCAATATTCAATGATACACCGAATCTGTGTTTTTAACACTTTTTTAAAGGACTAAAACCCTGGAAAGAATTAATTAGGCATGCTCTGAAGCCGGAGCTTTTAACAGTTTTCCACTCGGTTGTTGAATTTTAAGACCACCAACACTGGATACTGGCAAAGATTAGCAAAGGTATTCTGGGCTGAAATATACATTGGTCAGAGAGCTCAGCCACGAAGCAACTGGGAAATATTTCATGAAAGATTTAGCTGGGCTATTATATTTTGTAAAGAAATTTTAAGATAAAATCCATAGTATCTAGAAGGTTAAATTTAGGGCAGAGTGACTCAATGGGAAAGTATGTGGTGCCCAGTATATTGTCTTCTCCACAGATCAAGCAAGACTGTTAATCCAGCAGAGAGGTATTTCTGGTCCCAGCAAGGGATTGGAAGGGATTAATGGGCTTGGATCTGCACAGGATCCGGCCAGTGCGTATGCACTGGGGACATGGAGCTGGCTGAAGAACATTCTGCTTCCACGACACACCACACATCTGGAGCCGAGCAACATCTGGAATCGCTAGATCCTGGCATCAAAATATCTCTTGTTGGGCTAAAGTGAGACAGAAAATATGCCCTTTCGAGAAAATGCAAGCAAACTGTTGGGTTTTGGGGTTGTTGTTGGTTTTTTTTCATTTTCCATATCAGATAAAATTTAGCTCTGTTTTATAGAATCATAGACTCATTTGGGTTGGAAGGGAACTTTAAAGGTCATGTAGTTCAACTCCCTGAGCAGGGACACCTCCAACTACAACAGGGCTGCTCGGGAGCTTCATCCAACTTGCCCTTGAACGCTTCCAGGGATGGGGCATCTACCCACCTTCTGGGCAACCTCTTCCAGTGTTTCCTTGGTAGCCCAGAACGATAAAAATTTGATAAGGTTCTTGTCAGTCCAGAACAACATAAATTTGATAACGTACTTGGTAGCCCAGAACAATATTGCAGAGAATTCATTTTACATGGAAAAAACATCATTATTTAAGTACCCAATGCCCAGAAGCATGACGGATGCTGTAAAAGGCAAAGATGGTACAGATATCCAGGTATTTTAGACAAAAGCAAGATAGCTCAGAAACCAAAATGAAAAATAAATAAATAAATAAGGTAAGAATTGGCCAAGGGATTCAAAAATTTTCTATCCTTGGTTAAAAATAAACTTGATTAAAAGCTCCTTGACAAGCAACTTGATTTATTTGCCTTTTTTGCTCTCCAGCTACAGAATAAAAAGAACCCATCTTAGTAAATCTTTCTACAGCTATTTACTCTGCAGAACTTCAGCAGAAATTCTGAACACTCTGGACATTAAACTGCAGGCAAACAGAGGACATTGCAACTCCAGACAGCCCAGATCCTTCAAATTCAGTATTTTTTTCTCCTTTCACTCGTCTCCAATTGCTTGCATCAAAACCAGACCCTTTTTCTCACGCGTTAAACCACTTGCCTTGCTCGTGATCTTGTGATCACTGACCCAGCGTTGCCTGGGGCAGAGCTGAGGTTGCTGCTGTTCAAAGTAGATCTGCTGTGCCGGATCAAGGACATCTGGGGAAACACCTACACGTGCTACCAGCTACCGCCGACGTCATGGTGAGCATGTGGCAGATGCGAGGAGGTGACCACTCGTAGAAGATGTTGTAATACAGCATGTTTAATTGAAAAAAAAAATGGAGGACATTGCAAAATATTAATCTACGTTGCATGTTGCAGCATAATCATAAATGTTTTATATTACAACATACTCTAAGATGGGCAGTTTTCTAAACAAGGTATAGACAAATCCACATGACTCCCATGAAACCAAGAAATAAACGCCAAAACTTCAATAAAGTACCTGGAAATGACAATGGACTAACACTAAAATTAATAAATATGTACATATTTGTATATACACACACAATATAGACATATAAGGCTAAAAAGTCAGATTTTCGTTCTCAACAAGGTGAATTCCCAGCGATGGGGCAAAGAGTGGCCTTCAAGTCAAAATGAGCTATATCAGCTCATGCCAGGACACTGTAAGGGAGCTTGTTCAAGTGAAAAGGAAACCACCACATCATTGCAAAGCAAATACATCCCATTTTGTGTCTCTAATTTAAAATGAAAGCCCCAACGCACCAGGCACTGGTTTCCTATTGGAGTACTTCGGCACTCAGGAGATTTTCGACTTTGGGAGTCCAAAAATATCATGCAAATTCCTACAGTTTCTTTTATTTTTATTTCAGAAAGAGTCACTTATTCAGATTAAATACCTTTGGATCTTTCAATGCAGAGGAAAGGGAAGAGAAAGAAAACTGTCGATGTTTGCATTGCTAAAACTTAGTCTTATCAGGTTCAGCTAAGGACAAGAACTCGAAGGTTTGAACATTTACCTGGAGTTTGAAAGAAAATGACCCAAACATGGAGATAACCATCTTCCATCCCTGGAGTTTACCTCTATCTGCTCTGCAAAGGGGATTGCACCTTCCCTGGCAGAAGCACTCCACAGCAGCAAGGTTTTGGGTCTCTCTTTCTGCCACATCTCCTAAGAAGACACACTCAAACCTCCTTTGATCCTGCAGCCCTTGGCTACATGAGCAGAGATCAGCTCAGAGAGTTCTGGCAGGCTTGCTGCAATTCACCAACCACAGCATTTAAGGGCTGGCACGCTCACCTCCTGGTATCTCCACTGGATTTGGAGTTTCCCTGATTTATTTTTTGGGGGGAACCATTCTTGAAGTAATTTTTTTTAAAGTCAGGGAGAATATATTTCCTTTTTAACGTAGCTGTGATAATTTTTCATTAGGTATAGGACAGTCCCTCCATTAAGACACAAAACCTTATTTAACTCTAGGATTTAACATTGGTCTTCATGTGATTAATGTCTATAGTCAGGACCCATCAGTTCCTGAGAAGTAGAAGAGATCGCTTGTGGTTTCTCCTGTCTTTCCTGGTGGCACATTCCATTGCCTAATAAAACCCTCCTTGAGGTTATAAAGCTTTTCCTAACACATAATCTAAATGCTCCCTGCTGTTTAGTCTTGTCCCTGCTGACTGAGATCTGATCTCTCACCTTATTAAAACATCTTTTCTTGTAGTTGCAGACAGTTTCAGCAATTTTCCAAGACTGAACAGGCTAATTTTTTCCTAGATATTTCTTAGAAATTCTGTCTCTGACATTATCTTGCATTGCTAGCGCTCAGCTGTTCATTTTTGCCCTTGGCTCCCATAAAAAGCCCGGCACCGGGCAATAAAAGCACGTTCCAACGCAAACCACTCAGGGTATTTTGTGCTGTCCATGCTGTCCTTTTCAACACACATCTTATATACATTATCTGCACATATAGAAACAGAGGAGGATCCCTCCTGGGAAGCCAGCAGTAGCACTTCTGTTTTTACATCTCCAACGTCAGCTCTTTCTCCACTTCCTTCTTCTCACCCCAAGCTGTTCCGCTGGGCTGCAGTGGTGGGATGACGCACACCGACTTTGACCGGTTCTGCTTCCCTTCCCGAACGTGTTCTGCATTGCTCACTGCAAGAAGAGAAAAACACCAACTTCTACGAGAAATGTTCTCTTTTGAAGGTCAATGGGAGCGAAGAAACACCAGGAGTTACCTAGGTGGCCATTCGCTGATTGGGGATGAGCTATTCCATTGCACTTTTAAAGTACAAAGCACAAGCCAAAGACAAGTGTTGCAATGGAAGAAAAAGAAAACAACAACAACAAAAGAGACAATTTAAGCTCTATTTTGTACTTGGAAATATGTTACGTGTCTGGATCAATATCATCACTCTTTTGTCAGTCCCCGCCAGCAACTCTGCAGAACAAAACTTCCTATCAGCAACTAACTACCTTAAAATAGCTTTTCAAGTTGCAGGTGTCCTGCCCAGCACCTATAGTTTCAGGTTGCCACATTAAGTGATTTTTTTTGTGGGGGGGTGATATATGTGCAATCACGATGGAAGGGTTACAATCTCTTTCAGCCCTATCACCAGAGTATGTTGGGGATGTTGTGCTCACATTTTCCTGGGGATAAAACCAAATATCTGCCTAGAAACAACACTTTGTATCACTTTGCTTTGCTTACAGTCATCATACTCTTCAGGAAGAACATAGTTTAGATGTGTGCATCCCAGCACACATCAAATCTTGTCTCGAGTCCAGCTAGGATGGGGTTAGGAAGTCTCTTGGCTCTGCTTGCACACTCACAATGCTCATCTAAGGAGCCCCACTTTGTCCCCTGGGCTGGGTGATACCCCTGTTGCCACCCTGCCTGCAGCCACCAACCTGTAGCAGACAGCCCAGGTCTTCCCACTGCTGCCTGTGACCAGGTTGGGAGGGCGGGAGGCTTTGCTTCGGCCCTCTCCCGAACCCCAGCCCTGCAATGGAGATGTCATGGACCTCAGCACATCCTCCCTGCCACCCGTTGGGCCACCCAACGGTGGCACCCACCCAGCTCCCCAGCTTACCGGTGAACGAGCGGCAAAGCTTGGGCTGCACACTGGAGTCACTTCGTGCTGAGTAGCAGTCCTCCTTCTGCGACTGAGGAAGAAAAGTATTTTAAAGGATTTCTGAAGATTGCTCGAAAGCCTATTAATGATGCTCCTCCTTCACAAACAAGCCATTTTCCAGCCCCAAGGACTCCATTTCCATTTGTTTTACTTTTGCCGAGAAAAAACAAAAAGAACTATCACTAAAAATAGACCGAAGAGATGGCAGGAAGTATTTACAGATGATGATTTGTTTGGAGTTGGTGAAGGAGGCCAGAGCTCTCCAGGAGTGATTCAGTAGATAGGATGGGAAGGAGCTGCCCTGGCGTGGGGTGGATGGGGCAGGTGAGTTGGGGAGGCAAAGCCCATCCCCAGGACACAGATGTTTCTCACCTTGGCTGTTCCCCACCTTGGCTGCAGGCCAAGGAGGCAGGTAACGAGCTTGCACTAACGAGCTCCCTGTCCTTTCACTCTAGTGCTAATCTCCATCCTTCAGGAAAAAAAAAAAAATAAAAAAAAAATCAGGTAGCACAATGCTGCCTGAATTGTTCGGTGCATCTGTAAACTGGGAATAAGTCTCTTACACAGCTGTGATTTGGCACCTCAGTCCAGAAATCCAGACTGCCAAAATAACTCTGGACACCTCCCAGCCTGGTTTGCTGTTTTGTTTCGGTTCGTTCTCCTCCCTCCCCTAACGAGGACCGATGCCCTCCATCCCTTGTTCCCACTTTTATTGACCATTTTCATAACAATGCCTTCCTGGCTCCAGCAGCAGCGCCCAGGTTCCCTGGAAAGTCATTCCCAGGGGCGTTTAAGGATTCTCCGAGCATGCTCCATGAAAGGGCTCCGACATAATTACCAAAGGCAGTGTGTCATTTACGCACATGGCTTCCAGGCAGCTCCAAATAAGCTTCTGGGGGGAGCGAACTCGTGCGCTGGCAGAAGAAAAGAGGAGAAAGTTGCCTGGCTACAGGTGCAAGGATTTTCTGGGCGCTCAGTGGTAAATAAAAACTATCCTGGGTCTCAGAAACCGCCTCATCAGCCTACTCTGGGTTGGATCCCTGCCAAAAATCAGACAAGCTCAAAATCCGGACAGCGTTCGGAGCCAGCATTGATGCACAGCTCCAGGAAGCAGCAGCCTCCAGCAGGAATTTTGTCCTTAGGCGGAGGAAGGCGAACTTTCTGCTGGAAATAGTCTTGGAGTTAATCCTCTGGGCTACGATTCAGATCTGAAGTCACCTCATAGTCTTGCCAAGGGTTTTCTGCCCGGTGTAAATCATTTAACCTGCATCGCTGGCTCGGCAGGGATGAGGATGGTTCTTCTCTTCTCCCTGTTCACTCTCCAAACCCTCCTTGGCAGGTGCTTCTAATGCAGCCTGAGAGTCATCTCCTCCTTCAGTAAAAGCAAAGGCAGACACCTAAAGTGCAAGTGCAGTAGCCCCCAAGGCACTTAAAGCCACCCAGGTTAGAGAGAAGAGGTGATTCACCCTGGCTGAAGCCTGGTGTTGGCCATGGACCACTTCCTTTCCTGGTAAGGTCACTGGTTTCTTCACACTATGGAAGGAGATGGATTGTCCATCTGAGAGATGAACTTCACTCTTGGCTCCTCCCCAACCTGGTGGAGCCATAGTCCTATAGAAAGATGTCCTTCTGTGCATATCTTATTTTTGTGGTGACTGATACAAGGGGAAAAGACCGACCAGCACCTGATAAATAAGTGAGATGAATCAAAGTGAGCTACAACAGCTTCATATTTTGATAGTAAAGGACTAACTAACTTCACTAAAAAAAAAAAATATAAACACAGAAAGCCAGTGAGCAGAAAAAAGTAGCATTTCTACCGAACCAAAGGGACTTCTTAATTATTCGCTCAGCTCACAACATCAAACTGACCAAAGCATTTTTCAAACAGACTGGCAACAGAAGACATGAGGGTGTTTCACCAGTACCAGAGGGTTTTCAGAGGCCCTTTGGCCGGAAATTGGTTTCGCAGCCCCTTGATTTCTAGACGGGTTTGCAAACACAGTTATAATGCTTCCATCTCGTGGTGAAAAGCAGAATAGAAACGTGCATGGCATGAGAGAGTCTAGTTTTTTATTGCTGACTCAAACCCTGGAAGGCCAAACCCTTCCTTTTGGGACTACAAAAAGACAGAGTACGTGACAATTAGAAAACATCTTCAACCCTAACTTGCTATATTTTTCATTCACCTCTTTTTTAAACCGGAAAATGCCATTTGTTTGTCAGCTTGGCACAAAGCTAAATCTGAGTGGCTTAATTTTTTTCCAAAAACAAATATAAAATATGGAGTTGCTTTTAGTGGGCTTGAAATCTACTTTTCATTCAATACAGCATTCCTTCTTTCTGCTGACAAATTCTGCCATCTGTCCTCCTGCAGCCTGAAGTAACAGCATTCACCCACCCTCAAACCTCATGTTAATATTCGAGGGCTCTTTTCGAACACTATCCCATTACTTTGGGGTATCCCCTTTGCAGCAAAATGAGGCAGTTATTCTGAAAACACTAGCAGCTGAAGCTGCTGATCATACAGAACACACCTGACCTCCTTTAGAGTGCAGAGGGATGTTTCTTGGGCTTGGAGCCACCCTTTCTAGATGTCACTGGAATTAGCTCTGAATTCTGGTAGCTTTGCAATTCCCCCGTCAAAATGTCCTGCCCTCTGAGCCATAAATATCCAAAATACCAACAGAAATGGTTCCAAAGGTACTAAATTTCCTACCAAATGCAGAAAATGGGAGCAGCAGCAAAGGGGAAAGCAGGAGCATGAGGGTTAACCACCAAAAGTCCTTCAAGTCCATGACATCATGATCAAAATTAGCCTGAGTTTGATGTTCTTTTGAAGTTCAATTATATCAAATGTTCTACGGGAACGTGCCACGTTCTTGCGTATCTATTTTCAATTGTAAGTACCAATAAGCATGTAAATAATCAAATTAAATATTTTAAGTTGTTTGCAAGAGCCCAGAACACCTTTCTGGGAACGAAGGGCTGGGAAGCAAAGGCATTTGGTGCGTTCTTGCTGTTCTGGGTGGAATCTTCAATGACTGGCATTCAAACAAAGAAAGCGGTGTGGAAGGAAGCCTGGGGCAGTATTGAGTTCTTGTGCTGTCGTGGAAAATTACTATCTAAACAAAGCAAGACAAATTATTTCTTTTTAAAAGGTCATTCTGTTCTTCTTAGTGACGGACCTTTGCCACCCGGATGAGAGACCGCGGTTCGCGCTTGGACGGTGCTCAAGCTTAAGACATCAAAACCTAAGATTTGGAGAAGTGGGTGAAATTTAGGGATGGTTCAGCAATTATTGCTACTGACCTGGGGATCTGGAGCAAAATACATGGCAGTGGGGGGTACGTGTGAAATTGCTTTTCCTTGAGAGGAAAAGATACAGAGGATGAGAGGAACTGAAAAGACCAAGCCCGCGCCTTGTGCGCCATTCCTAGATCATTTTGTCTTTTCACGGGGAAACGTTGGCCCAGCTTCTCTCACTGATTTCCAAAGAAGTCAGCAAAAGTCTTCACCAGTCACAGATATCATATTTACCTTCTTTCTCATCTAATTCAGAACATGAACCGACGTGGAGCTGTGCCAGCAGTAAATTTGGACTCAAAGTGGAGCTCCCAGGAATCCAGTTTGCAACACTTCCCTGTATTTTACTTCCTCCTCAGAACCATAGCTGCTTTTATAAACAAAAAACTCCCCTTCAGTATAAATAGGAAAGCTCACAATAACGGTTCTGTCCTTTCAAAAGAGTTGGGGGGGGGTGGGAAATACCGAAGCAGTTTCAAATATTTACAGTCCATCTGGACCTCTGACAATGGGTGAACCAAATTCCCGCCTTTGATGAAATCTCTCAGAAAAGAAAACACGAGGGGAAAAAAAAACCCAAACCTCTGAATCTACCAGCTGAAGGCCAGTTAATAACATTTTCTCAGTAAATAACTTTCCTAGCATGGACACCAGCCTGTGTTCACAAAGCACTGAGTGGCACTGCACCCAAGACAGCTCAGTTGTTTGTGAAGAGTTGGGCTGGCTTTGGTTTTATTCCCTGGAATTTCCTACTCGCTGGATAGCAATTTAGGATTAAGACAGAATTTTTTTTTTAATTTAAGGCAATTTGATTTATCTTTAAAAGGAAATACCAACAATATTTCAATAATCAACAGCACTACTCCTGGTGCTTATTATACCTGCACAGGGAAAGCAGCCCATGCACAGTGTTCTCAAGTCCAAGCCTTCCCTGCTCTCCCTGCTCCCTCTTACCTCTTTCCTGGAGCTGGCCATGTCACTTCCACTCAGTTCCACCCGCAGGCTCCTGTGCCGGAGCATCAGGATCTCCTTGGCATGCTCCGTGGGCTCGGTG
The DNA here is from genome assembly GCA_013396935.1 of Baryphthengus martii. NCBI lineage: Eukaryota > Metazoa > Chordata > Aves > Coraciiformes > Momotidae > Baryphthengus > Baryphthengus martii. The sequence continues at coordinate 263,145 of VWZK01012750.1, forward strand.
TCTTTAGGAAGGGTGTGCCTGTTGTACGCCGGGCCCTGCACATTGCACCAGAGAGACCACAGTTGGATGTGGGATCACCCCTCCCTTGACAGCAACATCCCTTCACTAGCGCCTGTGTCTTCCAGGGACCTTGACCCATTGGAACCGCTCTGCCTAGTTACGGGGATAGACTGATCCACCCAAGCATGAGAGGTGGAGATGGAGGGAAAGAGCCAAGGAAGGAAGATGGGGATCCAAAACTCTGCTTCTTTATGCAAAATCGCCCCAGCAATCACTGAAAGACTGAGAAGCATCTCTCAGTCCAGGTGACACCAATCTACTGGAACTACTCTGTTCAAGGTGTCTTCAGACTCAGTGCCTCTGCCTAGCCCTCCAATATTTTACCTCAGCCCCATTTTCATATCCGTATACATCAGGCAATCAACAGGAACCAAAAATCCTGCTTCAAAAGCCAGAAACCAACCAAAATCCAATCTTCCACTGACATCGGCAGGAGTTGGGATAACTGTCGCTACGGGGGCTGAGGCTGGATTTAGGCAGGAGGAAACACAAACAAGAGGTTTCTTCATTTCCATAGGTTTCCTCCCAGCCTTATCTAGTTGCTTCTCTTGGCTCAGGGTGGTTGATGCCTCTGCGCCAAGCTGCCCACACTAGTTGCATCCCCCAAGGACTCAGCATTTCATGTGTAATCCTTAAAACAAAGGCTTAGGTGGATTTTAAGGATAAAGCTCTGTGTGTCACCACGTGCACAGCAATCACAAAGCACAGTCCTAGGTGCTCTATAAAACCTCAGGCAGATTATTCATGAGTTATTCTGCAAACAGCAAGTGGTTGCTGTGCTATTTACCCATTGTACCAGTTTCACGGCTTTAAAATCTCTGTGGATTAATCCTCCCTGACTGTGGTTTATTCTACAGGGGAGGGGGGCAATGCAACATGAGGATAACCCCATCCCTGCTCAGCTCTGTAAGGATCCAGGAGCTGCTGAAATGGCTGGATTCTGTGAAACTGCTGCCTGAAGATCCCCGTGCTCCTCCTTTCTCCTTTCTGGTTCTGGGTACTGATGCCTAAAATACTTCAGCAAATTATAGGCTGACGGGGTGAACCTTTCAAAAGCTGTCATGCTGCAAACAGAAATGTGCCACTGACTTGGAAACTGGATCTGGCTTCACACAGCCAACTATTCTCTGCTCACAAAGAGACATCATTAGTAATTATGTAAATATTCATAACATCTGCTCAGGCTGGTAGGATAACTGAGATAACTTTTGTTATTGGGCATCTAAAATACAGATGGAGGGACAAGTTATACCGTTCTCCTTATTCGGTACAGGTTCCTTGCCAAGATTTCCTGTATATTTTCCAGGACATTCGGATTCAGAGTATCTTCCAATTTTTTGTCCATTACGACAGTCCTGTTGTTGCTGCTGCAAAGAAAATCAGAACATCTTATTTTGGAAGATGCACAGCAGGACAACCAGTGCATCCCAAACACTCAGTATTCACAGCAGCCTTTTCAGATCCCAGCAGCAGTGGATGTGTCCAAGAGCTAAACCTTGCACATGGAGCACTTGGTATTTGCATCAGGGCTGGGCCATCCATGTGCTCCCTGGTAGGTGAAAGAGCTGTGAGGAGTTATGGCAGAGCAGAGTTGTCTGTAGGAGCTGAGGAGGTCATTCTGACATGTAAATATTTGACACTGTTGTCTCAGCCAATGTTCATTCTTGCTCTTGGCTCCTTCAGTACACACAATGGTGCAAAGCCATCCAAAACTGGTGCAAGAGCCTCTTTCTTCATCATTTCTATGTAATTCTGAGGGGAATACAGATAAGCCTCCATGTGCAAGATCAGAAGCTGCTCAGCAGCACCAGTGCCTCACTCATCGACCCGATCATTATTTAATACCCACTTACTAATCTTTAAATAGGGTTTACTTTGCATTTCTCCAAGCTATGTCACTCCTTCCCAAGGGACAGTCCAACAGGGATGTTTGCAAAAGCTTTTCATCAGTGTTCCCTGCTGTGGGAGGGTTGGGAAGAGTGATGAAAAAAGGAGCACTTACAGCAAGGACGGGTGAGACGGGGGATGGCCCAGCTGCCCCGCTTCGGCCAGCTCGATGGCATGTTTCCGCTCCAGCTTTTCGTAGAGAAGCACGATACTTGATTTGGGCTGGTCGTATTCTCGAAGCAGGATCTTCTGCAGGTATTTGCTGTTGAAATATTCTAATCTGTTTGAGAACAAAACAAGACAGACTTAGCCTACTACCACGACTCCCCAGCACCTTGGCTGAACCAAGCCACCAGGTTCATAGAATCATAGACTGGCTTGGGTTGGAAGGGACCTTTAAAAGTCATCTGGTCCAACCCCCCAGCAGACAGCAGGGACACCTGCAACTAGAGCAGGTTGCTCAGAGCCCCTAACTGCCCAATATTCCATTATATTCTATTACTTTCTTTCCAGAAACCAGGACCAAGAGGTCAGTCTCTAATTATTTCTGCTCTGCAGTACATAAGCTGAGATATTAAAACTTTACCAAACACAATAAAAAAACCCCAAAGGGCCAGATTTATCATGAATTCTACTAAAAGTTCTACAAGTACATGCAGTATCACAGAATGGTGGGAGTTGGGAGGGACCTCTGGAGATCATCTCATCCAATCCCATCCAACAAAGCAGGTTCATTCAGAGCAGGTCACATCAGGCAGGTCTTGAAAGTCTCCAGAGAAGGAGACCCCAAGGGAGGCAACAGATTTAAACCCTTCCAGATTCTCTCTTGAGCCACTTCCCCTCATTTTCTTCTCCAATGCAGCACAACATTTGGGAAGGATCTAGCTGTTTTCAAATCCTCATGCTCAAATTTGGCTGTTGTTGGCTGTTCACAAACTTCTTTGCAAGGAGCCCAGACGCTCCTCAGCAGCAGCAATTCCCATACCCTCTAGTGGAACTTCCAAGCACTGACATTCCTAAAAACATCCCTGCCAGCTGCAGGCATTAGAGTCCTGACCATGAATTTAGTTGAATCTGTGTCTGCATATCCAAGGAATCAAACCTGGTAGGTCACTATTAGTATATATTATATTATTCGTATTTAGAAATAAATCTTAATGAAAATTGAGCACTTTGCTACAGAAACCTGTAGACAACCTCTAGAATTCATCAGCCCACAACAAGCAGTTGCTCCTCCAAGCACTGCAATCTCTTATTTGTACTGTTAATTGTGCACACCCTGGGCTGGGGTCTTCAGCTCCTGCACAGCCAGGCAGGCAGGAGAGCATGTCCAGTGCTGCTGTGGGGAAGGACAGGTTGAAGTCACACAAGCTGGGTGCTGTTTCGGCACGGCCCTTTAATTTCCAGCAGATTTCTTTGGACAAGAAGGGACAAACATAGTAGGACAGGAGAGAGGAATCTTTTTAGGGTAAAGTACAATAGGTGACCTGAAGGCTGGGAAAGCACCCCAAGAACCTGGTCTCACCTTGGACAAGGAAAAAGCAGCCCCTCTGTCACCTGCCTAGTGCCACCAGGACAAACAAGGCTCAGCTGCCCACCATGGAAACTTAGGGAATAGAAATACCAGGCTTTTGGTTTGGGGTTTTTTTTTCTACACATGTACACGGTTGTATTTTGGCAAATCCTTACTTGTCTTTCCAGTAATACTGTCCCCAGTGTCCGGATATATCTTCAATGCCAGCCAGTAAATGATCCAAGAACTAAACAGAAGAGAGGATTTTTGCTATACACCAGTTGCACAGATTACATATGTGATGAACTCAGGCAGCACACATCAAAAGCTAGCAGAGAAAACAGGAGATGCTTTCAGCTTGGTCCAGAGCACCAGTAAAGAAGGAGAGGGGATGTTGGGCTAATTCCGTACCCAGGCATCCTCACGTACCCCTCGGTTCTGGAGTAAAGTAAGTGGTTTGGCTGCTTGTTTTGGGGTCTCTGAGAGCAAAGAATGATTGCTGAGGAAGGTGGATCTGCTCTTTATGACAGGTACAGGATGGTGGATGGGTGGCATGTCCTGCATATTGGGCCTTGATGAGCAGGAAGTGCTCATATCGAGGTTTTTGAGGACAACTCGTCTCAGGAGATCAGTATCTTCAGGATATGGAGGTAGATAACATACAAATGATGCTTGAACTTGAATAATAAATACTGTCTTCCTCTAGACACTTCCCACTGCATGGAATCATTGTTCATAGCAAGCCTTACACAAAACCATTGTTATTATTGTTTAAAATCATATTAAAAATTCCAGACAGGTTGATTTTTCCACCTAGAAGTTAAATCTCTGTAATTTCCCAATTTGTTTTCCCTCTCACTGGCAACTCTACAATGGGAGAGGTCTCTGCTCTGCTGCAGGTCAATGCCCTCCACATTCTGGTACCGATGTCCCTGAAGCCTTCTCCACTTCTACTTTTTTTAAAAATACATTTTTTATGGAGTCAAGGATGGAAAAATTTCAGAGTGGTTCACCCAGCCCTGCAGCCTGGCACAGGTTTAGAGTCCTGATGTTGCTAGTAGCAGCTCTGTGGTCTGAAGATCAGCAAATGACATCCCCTCCCAGCACTGATCATCATCCTTGGGAGCAAGAATGTTCCAATTATCCAGATGGAGAAATTAATTTGAGGAACAAAGTGGCTTCTGGCTTCTGCGTTCCTGATTTCCAACTATCTGCATTTTTACCTTCTCGACTTAATTGGTACCTGGTGATTTCCAGCTCACATCTCGTAATAAACACATTGCCAGTGATGATGTACTATTCACACACAAACAAAAGAAGAAAATATTCTCTGTTCATGACAGGAAAAGCCTCTTCAGCTGATTGAACTGTTCCCTTAACCTCAGACAAAGCCCCTGTAATACAACCTAATTGTGAGGATGCCAAACAGGTTTTATAGACGTCCTCAGACCGAACGTCTTTATTTCCAGCTACCCAAAAAGATGACCAAAACCTTTCTGAAGGAGCCATGCCCACAGAAACGTGACTGGGGATGAACAATTAGATTCAGAGATGTAATTTTACATTGGATGCAGATGTAAAGCCTCAGCTCGGTGTGCAGAACATCCTGCTTTCTCCTGGAGTTGACTCCCTCTGGAGAAGGCCTCTATAACTAGAAAGGTCAACGTTTGGGTGGTGAGAGCAAGTTGAACTAAATTCCACTTTTGGATTATGGACTTAAAATCACAGAATCATTGAGTTGGAAGAGACCTTAAGGATCATCCAATTCCAACTCCCCCATGGGCAGGGACCCCTCCCAGTAGACCAGGTTGCTTCAAGCCACTCCCAACTCATCCTTGAATGCTTCCAGGGATAGGGTACATCCAAACTGACAGTGGAGATGTGACTGGTGAACACATGGAAGATCCCAACTCTGAGAGCAACCAAGTCTCATTTTCTTTCTTTCACTCTTTCCAGAGAATCACTAAAGTTGGAGATAGGTTAGAGCATAAACTTTTGGGTGAGTGACCATATTTCCTGTCATGTTTGTGCACCACGCAAAGCAATCATCAGCCTGATTGAGTTGGTGGCTGCTATTTCAATGCAAATAATAACCCACGGTTAGGAAGCTGCAGAGGACTTCAAACCTGGAAAGGGATTGGCCTGCAGAGGATTCTGGTCAAATTGCAGGGCTGTAGAGTTCCTGGAGACACCCTACAATTCGGGAGGACAACATTGCCATCAGCAAAGGACATTGGAAAGCTCTGGCCACGTGTTGATGGACTCATCGCTTACCCGGATATGGATCTGCTCTCCCACTGTGGGAGCACTCTCTCTTTTCCTCTTGACAGCCAACAAGTCAACGAGAGGACGGATGGTCATGCCCTGCAGCAGAACCACAAAGACAAAAATTACCTTTCTCCACATCAAACATACTCAGTGGTACCTGCACCAGAAAGAATATCACCAGCATGGGGATGAGCCACAGGTACCTTGTTCTTTGACCCCTCTCATCTGCCCTGTTTTATTAAAAAGATAAAATCTGTGAAGCTTCAGCAATGCTGGAAACTGTTCTCCCAACTGCAGGGCAAACATTTTGTTTGCTACTGGCAGTGGTCTGTCAACAGGAGCTCCCATCCAGGCTTCAGGACTGGGGTAGGTGGAGAGGGGCAACACTCTGTTCTCCTCATCTCACAGACCACAAAACATCAACCACTAATGGCAAGGTCAAGCCTGTAGCTTGCTCTTGCTCATAGCCTCCCAGATGCAAAGGGGCTTGAAACCTTCAAATGCCTGAAATGCTGATAGTCCTTGAGAATTCACAGCACGTAGCCTCTGCTGGCGCATGTCTGCTCATTTTTTGAGGATTGTGTATCACAGATCATTACTCCAACCATCTTTGATGGCTAAGTTTACAAATCAAAGTATCCACCTGGTGGGAAGGGTCAAGAGAAGAGTTTTAACGTCCTTTAAGCCTCGTGAGAGAACTTCTAAAATGCTGCTGTGGCGCATTTCCGAGCCCAGCTCCAGTATGAAATGACTTTTCTAGGACATGTTTACAGCAAAAGTGATGGAGCAGTTGATGTTTACGACTTCTGAATGTCACAAATGCCGGCATGGAGGAGACTTGAACATATTTTTAATTGCAGAAACAATTAATGTGTCATTTTAATGGCTAATAGCAATAAAAAAACTGCATTGCTATTCAGAGCAAACAACATAAAACTCACAAATTCAGAAATAACAGAGATTACAAGAATTAAGCAGAGACTATGTGTTTTGGTCTCTTGTCTTCACTGGATAATCAGCTTCATTTGTTTTCATTTTTAAGTGGTATTTTTTTGAGTTTTGTGACCAGGACTCCCAAATTGCAAATTCCTTTGGTGTTTCCTGACCTTGGGAGCACCATGGGAATCCCACGGGTCATTTTTAGGGCATGTGTCCGTTCACAACACACCGTCAGGTCCCCTGTGATGCTCCCCCACCCACCAGGGAGAACTCATCTGAAGAACATGACCCAATGCTGATGACTCCATCATGGTTCACGCAAAATTTCTCTTACCACCACTGATTCAATAGCTAATGGGTCAGTTTAGGCAGCAAACAAACAAAAAAAACCCACCCATGTTTCTTCACAATTCTTACATTTGTTAATAATTTCACAGAAGAGGTCAATAAGCTGAGAAAGTGAACTTCAAATGGAGAATGTGATATTTCATTTTCAAACTGCCCTGAAAAGCAGAACAATGAGGGCTTTTTGTGACATTCCAGACAAGCCCACAGCAACTTGGAGGACTTTCTGATCTACATGGCACATATCCAGGCCTGCCTGGAAATGCTGAGGACTTGACAATCGCCCAGTCAACCTTCTCAAAATTGTTAAGCAGCCTTGTTGTGGGAAGAGCCTTATCCAACTACATTAGGCCAAAATAGATGAGTTTCCTGGGTTGGGTAATTCACTGATAGACCCATGTATGGACAAACCAAACTGATTACAGGTCGGTCTGTGTAGCACGGGGCTCTTCAGACACCGTGGTCAGGATTTTCAAGAAAATGAAGCAGGTTTGTGCTCCAACAAGATGCCTCGGTGGCCCTCACCAGCCTAAAAGGGCCCACATCATCTCTCCCTTAGTTTTCATCCTATGTTAACACAGATCATCCCCTCCTCCCAAGTCTGTGTTGATAGCACTGAATATAAAGAAAACTTCTTGCACAAAATCACAACAACAAAAAGAGAGTCTTCTACGCACAGAAGCTGTTCTGTAGACATTTCACTTGTCCCTCCCACCCAAAGCGCCACACACCATGAAAGACGCTGCGATATTGAAGATATTCACTCTATGGCCCTGCACCCACCGGTGTGGCTGGCAGCAGTGCCATGGGCTTCACAAGCTGTAGGATTCATTTGCAGCCCCAAGTTTCTGAAGGTTCATCATAATCACAGGATGGTTTGGGTTGGAAGTGAACCTTTAAAGACCATCTAGTCCAACACCCAGTACCTGCTTCTGTTGGATTTACCCACGTTTTCTGGGCTGAGCTACAGCAATATCTTTCTGGTTCAGCTTTCAAGCAAGTTTACTTTTAGTTCACACCCCTCCCAGTTCTGGTGGTAGCCTCAGCTACACAACCCTGCATGTACCAGGAGCTTGAGCAAAGTCTAGCTTTATAGATGCTACCTTCTCACTGAAGGGCTGAAGGTCAAGGGGTCACCCTACCAGCACCTGCTGAACTCTCACCTTTTGACATGGAGATGACATCACCAGTTGAGCTTTGAGTTTACACAAAAGCTCCTTTTCTGGTCCTGGGAAGGATTTTCCAAAGCCTCAGTAGAATGAAGCTGCTGCCTCAGACCAGTCTTTGAGACTCAAGAGCATCTCTGCATAAGCAGATGTGCCTCGTGACCGTATCTTTTCCATTTCCGACCCACATTTGCATCTTAAAACTTGTTAACCTCTATCAAAGTACGTTCTCCCCACCCCTGGCCTCTGCTCTCTCCTTTCAGGCTGAAAACTGTGCCTTGTCCAGCTGCCCTGAGAGCCTCAGCTCCAAGCCCATCATCACATCACACTTGATCACTTTTTCAGCTCACGATGTGGATTAGGTGGACATGGGGAAGCAGAGTCAACTCTAAACCTCCAGCCACCCGAGCACCCAACACCAACACCTGAGGGGGGCAGGGAGGCCAAGTGGAAGGAATTTGCTTATGTAGGGTGATGCTCAGCCATGGGGCCACTCAGCAGCTGTCACCAAGACCCAGCATCTCCCAAAGCCCCAGCAACTGCTCTGCTCTCTCATGCCGTTAAGCAGGAGCTCCTGGGGAGCTCTTCTGCGGGACACCTTTCCCAAAGGACACCTTTCCTAGACTCCCATCCCACTGGCTTCAGCCCTATGGAGATCCACTCTTCACTTTTTGGGATAGACCACACCAGGTAGACATCAGCCTTGCTCACTTCAGGACCAGACAACCCCAAGTTTTGCACCACATCCTTCTTCAAATGTGACAGCGTTTCCCAGGGGAACTAAGAGGTGTATTTCAGAGAAACCCCGAGAGGAGTCTCTCCTTTACAGACCTGCTGCTGGGCAGAGAAGAGCAGGGAGCCACATCCAAACCCTCCATCCCAGAGCAAGCTGCAGGAATGTTTCTACCACTAGATGTCATAGCGATGCCAGGAGCTGGTGCCTGTTCCTCCTGAGCGCTGAAGCTCAGGATCTCCTCACAATCTCAGCCTCTGCCTCACGGAAGGCAAACCTTCCTCCATCATACATCTGGACGTGTGATAATAAAGGATCCGTGGGGGAAAAAAACAAAACAAAAAAAAAGCAAACGCATTTTAGCAAGGAGAGCGATGCCAGTGCCGAGTTCTGCTCCTGTCCCAGTTGCAGGTTGGCCATCCTGGGTCTTTGACCACTATGCAATTGTAGGCAAGGGTTCGGATGTGGCAGGTCCCACATGCTCCTCAAGAGTAGCCCAAGCTGCAGATGCTCCTACAGAGTTTTGCTAGGGCTAGGCTACACAAAACACACTCACGGCAGAAATTAGTCTTATAAAAAAAAAAAAAAGAAGAAGAGAGAGGAGAGAGGACAGAGGAGAGAGGACAGAGAAAAAAAGACCCAGTTCATTCATCTTTTAAACAATAAACTCAGTATCTCAGAGCAAGCAGTTCTGTGAGGGTCCACCTCCCTCTCCTCCTCTGGCAGTGAGGGGGGTTAAGCATCCACAGCCGTCAAACCAACTTGCAGAAGCCTTCCCAATGGGTAGGACACAACCCAGGAGTTAGCAAAGCAGAAAAAGAAAGCAGGTAGCAACAGGGCTAAAGGATCAGTTCTAAAAGGAAAATTAGAGGCAAATAAATCAAATGTACTATGACTTTTTTATCGCCTTCCGATTTTCCTTGTTTTTATAACTAGTACCACACCTGGATTTTTATTTTTTTCCACTGGAAGAGTTAAAGCAATCCTCGTCCTGCTGCATCATCACAAAACAACTGCAGATGATTTGCTGAATGAATGTGAAAACTTCTCAGACATGTACACAAAATACTTTATCATCAACAACTACTGACCATTATTGCTTCAGCTGGTGGAACTCAAAAAATTTAAAGAAATCATTCCTTTAAAATCAGGTCCTTTTCAACTGCCCCTCCTTGTGAACTACCAAAACGGAGACAACCAAACCATAAAATTTTTGTTGTCCACGTTCAGAGGGTTTGGGAGATCTCCAGTATCACACACCTTCTCACCTTTGGGATCAGGAAAACTGATCTTCATTATTACAGAACTCCAGCAGTATTTCATGTCATGACAAGACCCACAACAACAAGCGGCTCTGACTTTGATCAAGCAACAAGCTAGTTATAGAGGTTGATTTTTTTGTTGGCTTTGCTCTCACATAAAACATGGAAAAGCACTAATTCAGAGAGGAAATCTATGCCAGCATCATCCTCCACAATTTTCAGCATCGCTACCTCAATACGGATGGACCGGCACAAAGATGGGACAACTTATCATGGAAAATGCTACAGCACATCTAAGTCTACAACCATTAGTTGACCTCATTAACATGCAACACATTCTCACAACTTCTGCCTCTGTGTAATCACTTTAAATTTCTCTATGCTTAATCAGCCCATGGAGAGAAGTTTTAATGACTTAGAAATCCTTGTATCCCTCTAATGGTTTAGTATCTGTTATTTGTCTAGGGGAAAAAAAAAAAAATAGATCATGCTCATTCTTTATACCTTTTGGTGTCACCGAGATTGTTTTTACCTGTATAAACACGGTGAAGAGGATGACAACAGTGGTTGCTGCAATGAAGAGCTTCTTTCTGTGAAAGTCAGGAAGCAAGAAAACCAAAGAGAAACAAATGGCTCCTCGGAGACCCCCGTACGCAATAATGAACTGGTCTTTGCCAGTGATGGTGTTCACATGGAATCTGTTCACAAAGAATGTCAGCACAAGAACCCCTGAAAAGCAAGGAAGAAGATGGGAGCATGTTAAACAAAAAGGCAATTAGATAAAACTCATAATCTTATGATATATTTTACAGAAAAATGTCACTGAGCTGGTAAACACCAACCATGAGGAACTGGCCAGGGCCCAAGGTAGTATATTACAAACAGACCACTGGAGAAGCGTTTTTCTTCCAGCCTGGTCTAATAGGTTTGCATTTGATTTATCCAAGTAAAAATTAGTTCCCAACATATATCTGCCTTGAGGGATTACAAACATCATTGACTGGCCACAGTTCTCAGGGTTTGTATAACCATAACATTTTAGGTAGCTCATCTTGTAGTAGATCCTCTTGGATTTTTGGTTGGACATTCTTTGGGGGGGAGTGGTGGTTGTTTTTAACTCAGCCTTGTGCTTTCACAGTCCATCTGGGAAACCAGAGTTTCCTTCAGTACTTTGAACTCTGCAGGGGAGTTTCAGTGTCATCCCACTCCCATGACCAGAGCTCCCCAGAACGTACCATTTACCTGGTGACTCGGTGTTGAGCATCAGCTCAATACTGAACAAACAATAACCATTCACAATATCCGACAATTACGGTTTTTAGGGCCTTTCTATGGTCATGTGCCAGATGAAAATTTACGGATATAATAGTATGGAGCCAGATTCTGAGAAGTGAGTTGGAATATTAATTGATTTATTCTAATCAGTGATAACAAATGATGGACTTGCTGAAGGCAAAAGCATTAGCAACAATTTAGCCACAAATTACCCTCCAATTTCCCAAAGTTTCCAAGCAGAAGCTGGGGTAAGCAGCCATGTCCTGCCCATGTTAATGTTGTTTCTCCACAAATCTTCCATTCCCAGATTTATCCTGTATGAATTTAAGCCTATGCCAGGTGACACAGCAAATGAGGTAATTCACAGTCATTTGCAAATCATGAACAGATGTAGAAAGGTAAAAAGTCAGGCCTTAAAACAGTATGTCGTGATCTTAATACCAACGGCCACGATAAACATCTTATTTCCTGAAGATTATGGCCATTGGAAGAACTGATGGCACAGACTGTCACGGACTTTTTCTGGGAATTAGCTGGATCCACATCACTGCAGCTTTTCCACGGGGTGTTTGTGAAAGAAAATTTCCAAAATAAGTGTATTTATAATGTATATATCAAACGTCTTCCCACAAATGTACAATTAAAAATATCCAAACTCTGATTGCTCTGATTTAGGTTTGAAGAAAACAAAAAGCTGGGGATGCTCAGGAATAAGGAACTCAATTAACTGAATCTTGCAACACCTTCCACATCTCCAGAGCTCTGTGGAGCTGGTGCTCAGATGGGAAGTACTTCAGTTTCAAGGTTTTGCAATTATAAAAAAATAATAAATAAAATAAAGCATACCTCAGATCACACCTGTAGCTACTCTATAACTCATGCAGTACTGATAATTCAAAGGAACAAAGTTTACCTGAGCTAATATCCTGGCCTTATTTATTTATTTATTTTATTTAACCCTTGCTCAGAAATGATTATTAGTATTCCCTAAACTAAGTCCAGGACAGTTTGCCCCAAGAGATGACATATGATTAATCATTTTGAGCAGAATGTATTTTCTTCTGGAGATATACCTTGAGAAAGAGCAGAAGGAAACCTCCCTAGTGCTCACACAACAGCAGAATCCTTGTGCTGTCGTGCTATCTATGCAGTTCGGTTTTTAGATGCCCTCTCTTGTATCAAAACAATCCCAGTCCTCAGTTCAGCAGAATAATTTCTCATTTAAGAGCACTGGGAGGAGCCAATAAAGGAAAATTTACACACTAACCTCAGCACCAGCAACCCTAAAATCCCCAGTTTCTGCACAAAACTCTACAGCCTGCCCACCTTGAACCCTCCCAGCACCCCCATGGCTCTCCAGGAAGGTGCTGCCCAACAGGAACACCCTGCTCAGGATCATGTAAGATGATTTTCAGCCCTGCTTTGCATATCCTTATTTCATTCTCAGGGGATTTTGAACATAAAGAGGGTTTTCTTGCCTGGCTGCAGCACTGAGCACTTCTCTGATAACGTGCTGCATAATTTGAGAATGCAATCAGAAGAGCTGAATTTAGAGAGCCAGAGGATTTGGGGTGTGCTTTTGCAACATTACTATGTTCTTTCCATCTTGCGATGAGGAATTTTTGATCTAAAATAAAGTCAAACTCACTCAGAACTCATTTGATCAAATAATTTAAAGGCAAACCACTTAATCATAATAAACCATTTGAACGGATGCACAACTGACTCAGAAGCATGTTTCCAAGTGCATTTATGGTGCATGGTTATTAAAACAAACTTTGGCATTTATTACCAGTTAAAAAAAAAACAACAACGTTCTACTCTGTCTTGCTAATCATAGCCTCTCCTATTTAAGCAATTTCTTGAGGTGTCTATCAAATCTGAGTTCGCTGTTTGACTCAGCACTTCATAAACATAAATCCTGTTGAATAATTTTTTTTTTAAGTCCTCAGATCCTTTGCCAAAACGTGTGCTCTGCTATATTTGCAGATAAAGTTCATATATGAAATTATCTGCACACACTTGGGTGACAACACCACCACGCTCCAAGAGGCAAAGGAGAATTAGCCTCTCTGGACACCAAATCAGTGCAACCAGGGACAACGGCAAAGAAAAAGCCCACATCTATTTTTTCTGGATCATTTACAATGCATGAAAATAGGATCTCAAAATATTCTGGAACTAGGACTCAGGTTTTCATTGTAACTGATCTCAAGATCAACATTTTTAGCCACAATCGTCAGGAGAGTATTTTCATGCATAAGCCTTTTCCTCTGGTTGTCACTAAGGCTTGGTCACTCTTCTACTGTGAGGATGATCAAACACTGCAATAGGTTTCCCAGGGAGGTTGTAGAGTCTCCATCCTTGGAGACCATCAAAAGCCTGGATATAGTCCTGCCAAGCTGACCCTGCTTAAACAGGGGCTTGGACCAGATGCTCTCAAGGGGTCCCTGCCAACCTCAGCAATTTTCTGATTTTGCGCAATTCCAAAATTCTCAGTCCTTATCTGAGGTTTTTGAGTAGCAGCTGGAGCATCCTCACATTTTAGGTTCCAGATCCCATCTACCCAGCAGGAAGCTATAAAGCAGAACAGCATCTCCAGGAGCAGCTGAAGGTTTCTCTTCCAGTTTCCCATTGAAGGTTGCTGCCATACATAAACTTGTTATGAATGAAATCCCTTAAATCTCTGCAATTCAGAATATGCAGTGAGAGGCCCCATGGTTTTACAGGGCTCTTTGATCCCAAGTTATGGACTTATAATCTCCAACTGTGAAGATATCAAAGAACTAAGATACACTGAAATGAAAGAGGAGATTATGGCGATCAAAGGAAGCTCTAAGACAGAGGTATCAATAAAATAGGTGTAAGAATTTCTATTTTTAGTAGTATTGGGAAATTATAGTAAAATGCAAGACTTACAGTTGAACAAGTGATGGAGGAGGTGGGAAGAGTTAGGTGGAGTGTCCAACCTTAATCCTTGTGTTCACCTCTGGGATAACCACACACAACAGGAAAGGATGATGGTGAGGACAGAAGCATTCTCTCATTCAATGGAATCACAGTTTTCACTCCCATCAATACTAATACATATAAAAAAAATTTTTAATCTATAATTTGACCATACCCAGCGCTCTCCAAACGAGACAGAAAATGACAGTGAAGCAAATGTACGGCCAGTTCCACTCATGATTTTCCCCAATGGTGGAAACTCCGAGAAAGATGAAGATGAGGGTATCGCTCACACTGCTCCACATCTTCATGAAGTATTTGACCGTGGTGTGAGACTTCAGAGAGATGTTGGCCTCCACATAACGTTTCATGCCCATTGCACAAGCAATGATGCTGAGAAAATGAAAATGAAACAATAATTCTTTCTACCTCAGCACGAAAAATCAGCATGCCGTTTATAAAAAATTAGTCTTCATTAAGTCTTAGATGTTTGTAGACATCTCACTGAGTAGTGATTTGCTTCCTACATCAATAATATCAGGACCACCAGGACAATAAGGTGCTATAAAGGTCGACCACACAGTCTGAATCTGGATTTTAACAGATAAAGAACTCAGCACTCATTGCATTTATCATGGCCACACGGCAATGTCTACAACCAACCACACCCAACTCATCCCATCATAATACATCGGTTTCAGTTCTTTAACTCTGCTAACCTCTCACCATCTGGGCTGAAGAGTTTCATGCTTAGGGGCCCACATCACCTATTTTGCCTGGATGAGAGAAAGACATTTGAGGGAATGGGGATTGGAAGGGTCCTCCGGAGCTCATCTGGTGCCCCCCACCCTGCTCCAGCAGGGTCACCCAGAACAGGGGGCCCAGCATCGCATTGTCCAGGAGGGTCTGGAATCTCTCCAGAGAAGGAGACTCCATAACTTCTCTGGGCAGCCTGGACCAGGCTCCAACACCCTCCCAGCAAAGAAGTTTCTCCTCCTGCTCCAATGGAACCTCCTGGGTTCCAGTTTGTGCCTGTTGCCCCTTGTCCTGTCACTCGGCACCACTGATAACAGTCTTGCCTCATCCTCTTGCCCCCTGCCCTTTAGATGTAGATCAGCCCCAGGGCTTTCAGTCTTTCCTGGGCACAGAGATGCTCCAGGCCCCTCAGCATCTCTGTAGCCTCTGCTGGACTCTCTCCAGTATTTCCTTATCTCTCTTGAACTGGGGAGGCTAAAACTAGACACAATACTCCAGATGTGGCCTCACTAGGGCAGAGAAGAACCTACCCNACTAGGACAGAGAAGAACCTACCCCGACCTGCAGATCACATTCTTCTGAATGCACCCCAAGATATCATTGGCTTTCTTGACCACAAGGGCACATTGCTGGGCTTCCCATGAGTTTGGCTGATACCTGGTCACTGCAGCAGATTCTCATAGGACTCAGACCTGATGTAGATTAAGAGCAGCCTAAATGCTGCAATCCTTCATCCATGGGACCAAAACTAATTTAAAGTTGGAGAAATTCAAGCATACAATGTACTTCACACTGTATTTCTAAGCCTGACTGGACTTACACCGTATATCATCTGGGCACAGCTATGAAGCCATTGACTCCACGCAACCAAGAGACAATAAAATACTCAAGCACATCCATAAGGCTGCACAATGAGCCAAGAAATGTTCCTATAGCCAGAACATTTGACCTCCTCAGGTAGTGCATACCCAAGGTCACTTCAGAAGTGTGCAGCACCAATTAAAACTTCTGCCTTGCAATTTTTCATGGGTAATGGGTTCTTCAAGTTACAAGGTACAGGAGGTTAGCCTAACTCATCAGCTTTTCAAATCAATATATTTTCAGGCCAGCAATCTTAGAAGGTCAAAACAATTGAGTGTTTGAAGAGTCAAAGCTCCATTTTTTATATTTTAACCTGGACAGAAAAGTTATGTTCTAAATATTATACCAGCAGTAGCAAAATGGTTCTGCACTTCCAAAACCTGATTTCCATTCTATTTTCCTTTCAAAGGGGACATCAGGGTAATTATTTATATTATACCACATGCAGACAAGCCCACAAAGAAGTTGATCCTTGGCTTCCAGAAGTGTACATGGGTCTGACAGCTGTGATGACCAGGACACATGTAAGTGACCCTTGAGTTGTACAGTCTGGAGAAAAGAACCCTCAGAGGAGACCTTCTCACTCTACAACTCCCCAGAAGAAGGTTGGAGCCATGGGGGATCAGGCTCTTCTCCCAAGGAACAAGTGACAGGACAAGAGGAAATGGCCTCAAGTTGCACCAAAGAAGGTATAGGTTGGACCTGAGGAACAATTTCTTCCTCAGAAGGGTTGGTTCAAGCTGCCCAGGGCAAGGGTGGAGTTCCCATCCCTGGAGGGCTTTCAAAGACGTGGTACTGAGGGACATGGGTTAGTGGTGCCTTGGCAGTGCTGGGGCAATGCTTGGACTTGTGTCTTGGTAGGACTTGGTTACTCTTGCTGGGAAAAGAGATCCTGTTTTATCCAGCAGCGCGAGACTGAGATTCAAATCCCTTTTTTCATCTAATGTCATTTGAGTTCACATATTTCACTTCTTAATAAAATGCCCCAATACTTAAATCAGTCTTTTTTGATTTATCATTTTCAGACTGACCCACTTTGTATAAAGCACTGAACCAGAAAGTATAACAAGAATTGAACCATGGGCTAACAAGAAAATAAGAAACTCTGTTTCTGTATCTGCCTCAATGAATAGCTGGTAAAATAGTTCCAACAATGAACAAAGTGACGGGCAAGTGACTCCCAGGGCTGTGGTTTGGGAACACGTAGTGGAGAATGGATATGGGTTCACATCAGATTCACAGAGAGGGAATAAACTTGAGCTATCCTGTCACAGCTTCCAAGATGGACGCTGCTACTAGGGCATGGAAAAGAAAAAATAATAATGATCTTTTTTTAAAAAAAAAAAAGAAAATCAAACTAAATCACATTTGCAGAACTGTTCAGCAGATTGGGTAGCATTCACAGATTTTATTTTTTTTTTGACTATGTAGAATTGATTTTATTTTTTTTTTGACAACCAAATTATTTCTCAAAGAAACAAAATGCCAAGATCTGCTCCTTCTACCCCAGTATTCCCTGGTCACAAATGAACCAATTGTTTGAAATCAAAGAGATATAAAAGAGACATTTGTAATTTGACAATTAGAAGAGCAGCAGAGCAGGAATCAGCTGCCTTTGCAATTGTTTGGCTTTGGAAACAATGCATTATTCAAGAAAATAGCAAATGGGTTCCATAATGGGTACAGTAGATTGTGATTGATGGAAGGAGACACCATTAGGATGGAATGTTTTCGGCTCCACGATGATTATGCAGTGTATTTATTTCACCGTTCCCTAGTACGCCTCTATAAATAGGCTTCCTCTTACCTATTCCCAGGGCTAGAATTGTTTTCAGTAACGCTGCAATATTGCTCCTATTAACCACTCGAGGAAACAAAATCCACAAGATACAGGAACAGTTTATATCCAAAATGGTATCATTAGTTTTAAAATAGATCTCCCAGACACTCTCGGGCCATGCTGGTACCCAACTTCCTCTTTTTTTTTCTTTTCTTTTTCTCGTCATTATTATCAGATTTACAGTTGTTTACACTAAGTGCACTTTATAGTCCTTTGGGAACTATTAAATAGTTGCTTGTGATCCTCCGCACTAGCTGACTTCATTTAGGTTAGAGACCCAAAATGCAACAGACACCAGCCCACGGAAACCAGAAGGACCGAATCACTCTGGTTTTCATCTCTCTTGGCTTTTTTTGACCATTATTATTATTATTACATCTATTTTTTCCCTCAGCACCTGCTCTGCAAGTGAAGTGCATAGCAAGGTAAGCACGAAACTCAATGATGTTTCTTAAAACTGAAGGATCTGGCCCTGAATCATTCATTTTATTGAAAGAACTTCCCAGTAAAAAGAAAAATAAATTAACTGTATTGAACTGTAAACAGTTTGGGTTTAGTAACCTTGGAAATCTTGATCTCTGACAACTTCGACTGAAATACTTCAGCAGATTTGCAGTGTTATGGGAGATAGAATCACAGAATTATTTTGGTTGGAAGAGACCTTGAAGATCACTGAGCCCAAATGTTGTCCCAGCACTGCCAGGGCACTACTAACCCATGTCCCTCAGCACCACATCTCCACAGCTTGGAAACCCCTCCAGGGATGGGGACTCCACCCCTGCCCTGGGCAGCCTCAGCTTGGCCTGTACAACCCTTCTGAGGAAGAAATGGTTCCTTATGTTCAACCTAAACCCTTTTAGGGCCATCACCCAAAGGTGGCTGGGCTGGTAGGTAGGGCTTGTAGATTAGGAGAAGGATGCCAGAACAGACATGTTGTAAACTGAGACCAAACCTTTCTGAGGAGCAGATTAAAAGCTCCTTACAGCTCTTCAAATATTAGTTTTGACTCGACCACATACGGAAAATAACAAAATGCCAAGAAAACCTCTTCTGGTTCTGCCAAACCTAGCAGACATCTTGTTAATTGAACATCCAAGGTTTCCAGACAAAAACCATGGAGCTCAAATAAACATTCCTCAATAACCTACAGACACTGATCAGCTGCTGGGAGCTTGCCCAGCCGTTGTCATCTGGATCACTTGTGACTTGGAGCTATTGCTATCGATGTGTCATTGTGTAACATGTGAAACAGGATTACACCTCTTGGCTCTTCCTCCAGCACATTTGCTGCCATACACAGCTTTCCAACTACACAAAATTCCTTCACAACTTGCTCTGATACTTTTCAGTATTCAGAAAACTTTTCAAGGCAGAGAGTTTTCCTGGATAGATGAGATTGCTGAGACATACTTACGCCACAATCCCTGAAAGGTGAAACATTTCGGCAGTGAGGTAAGAAAGATAACTGTACAGGAAGACAAAGAGCGGCTCGATGACACGGATGTCCTTGGTGAATCGTGTGGTAAAGGCAGCAGTCATCCCGAAAGTAAGACCTACTAAAATACCTCCTAGCCCAACCACAAAGAATTTTCCTATGCCAGCAAAAATATCCATGCTTTTGATGGTTGGCATTTCACAGAAAGATCGAAAAAGTTTGTAGAGCACCTAGGTGAAAAAAAAAAAAATTAAGAGAAGACCAGCTGTTAAGAGGATACTCACCAGACATGGACACAGGTAGCACGGACACTAAAACAGGCTGTTGAGATTTTGGCCAGTGTGGGGTCAGTATCCTTCTCTGGGGGTCAGGCTCCTGCAAGGGCAGTGCAGTGGCACTCACATGCATTTCTCTCCCTAGATATACAGCCAAAGATAGTTTTACCTGAAAGCTTCTCAGGATCTCAGGCCAGAGAAGTAGACCAGGAGTCCTCTGCTAGAAGAAGCTATTGATACCTCCTTCCTCTGCAGAGCTCACATCTCATTTCTCAGCATCAGCCTATCCTTGCTCAGAACATGAAATACCCCAAACAAAGGTCAGTCCTTACCACCGTCACCGCATCGTTCAGAAGCGATTCACCGAAGACCAAAATGTGCAGCTTCTCATTGACGTGGATCTCCTCAAACACCGCTAACACCGCCACGGGATCCACGGCGGCAATCAGGCTGCTGAACAGGAGGTTGTGGAGCAAGGACACGTCCTGCAGACGAAAGGCTTTCACCTGGCAGATCCCATAGAGGGAAAAGCCGATCCCAAACACATTCCATATCGTCCCCACGACCGCATAGAGCAGGATCGTGCCGATGTTCTCAAAAAAGGGACGACTGGGCATGAAGTAACCCGCGTCAAGGACAATGGGTGGCAAGAGGTAGAGGAAAAAGATGTCGCTGTCCATAACAGGTGGTGACCTGTCGTTTAAGCCATAGATGATTCCCCCCATGATGAGGCCTACAAATATCAACAAGCAGCTTTCGGGAACGACAGAAGGCAACTTGTTATATAGATGGAAACCTGGAAGGGGATGGATAGATAAAAAAATGTATTATTTCACCAGCCCAAACTGGCTGAAGAGCACCAGACAGGTCCTTCTTGGGGCGGGGAAGTTTCCTGAGCTCCCACCTCCAGCAGGCTGGGCTTTGGAGCACTAGTAATAAATACACACAATGAAGGCAAAGTCACTTGATAAGAAATCAGTTAGAAAATCTGAAAGGTGACTGGAAACACCAAACTACCTAAAGCTACTGGTGGTTCAGACTGCACCTCATCATAGCATGAGGTTAAAGATTTATTTTCAGGTCAGACACAACTAGAAAAAACTAAATATGCATAAATAAAAAGCTACTTGGAATTATTTATGTTAGAATCTAGTTTGCAATGCTATCTTCAGCATGGATTTGCAATGGCTAATTTTAGACACCTTACAGATTCCCTACAACCAAAAAAAGATAAATAAATAAAAGCATTCTCACTAATTATAAACGGTGCCAATTTCACTATTATTTAATCATTAGCACTTCAAGGTAACACTGAAAAAATCCAATCCAGCCAGGCTTGTGCACCACCCATTGTTAGAGAGAAATGCTGACAACCACTACAAGTACTCTAGGTGAGTAATTTAAAGTAAATAAATGGAAAAAAAAAAAAAAACTGGAACAGGAATAAAAAGGAAAAAAATTCTGTGATCATTATCATTTTTTTCACGCACGTTGATAAAGTTGAGATCTCATCATACAATATGCAGGATAGCACAACAAAAAAAAACTATTTCCATCTGAAAGAAATCTGGATTTAAATGAATCTCACAGATTTCTCCCTTCTAAATGAAAAAAAAATAAAAGCAAAAATGCTGTAAAATAACTTTTATAGCAGCAATTTAACGGAATTGATCACAATCCCTGGAGAAAACCATATAAATACATACAACTATATTATTACATATACATTTGTATAATTATATATGGATATATAATTATATATTAATATAATTATTTTATATAATATACTGTTAATAGTATAATTAATAATATCCTATATCAAGTTTTACAGGAAAAAGAAAAGGGTAGGTCCAAGTTCTATAAAATATAATGTTTTACGTGTCGTTACACAGATAACCTTGATGCAGAGAGATTTGATTTTAGGATTTCCATCCTGAAATGCAACTGGGTAGTAATTTTCCATGGGTGTGGCACACAGTAGATGCATCCTTAGGACCTGGATCAGGCTCCAGGATTGAAGAAGAGGTGCAGCAAAGGCCACCATGTCCACATTACCCCCATGGAGACCCCTGGTCCCTCCTCACCCTCTCCAGATGCCTTACCTATTTTGGCCAATGATGCCAGCATGATCCAGAGAGTGATTTCAAAGGGGACTTGGACGTGCTGATAATCCAGAGAGAAAAAGGCGTGCTCTGAGGATTCGTTGCCCTGAGCTTCCTCATCAGCCCAGCTGCTGTTCTCCAGGACCACATCCTCCAGCAGTGAGGAGCCCTGCAGGGCTCTGACCCTGGTGGCTTGAAGAACAGAGGAGAACAAGAATCCAGCTAGGACAGCAGTTGCAGCTTTGCACCCTGGCCTCTGCCCCTCCATTTGCCCTGGAAACTGTCTGTGATACGGATTTCGCTGCTCCCGGTCAATGGTTCTGTGGGAGAGTGGTTGGAAGCACTGCCAGAGACACCAGAGCTCGGCTCACCCTCGTTGCGTGGGCTGCTGCAAAGAGGAGGGACTGCTCCGCCTCCCACTGACTCTCCTCTCTGGTCCATTAATTCCCAGCTGGGAGACCCTGCAGGGAATCGCACCCTTTGGCACCACATCCCCAAAGAGGTAGAGGCTCCTCCTGAAGATGCCTCCTTGAAGAAGCGTCTCATGTGTCCTCTGACCAACCACACATCTGGGTATGCTTGCGAAAGACGTTAAGTTCTACTTTAGTCCCAACTTTGGACATCTTTTGGCTCTCAGAAACTCTTCTTGGAGGAAAAAAAATAAACCATCTTCAGTGCTGCTACAGCAGCTAGGCTTTGATGCAACAGGTCCCCCATTAAACAGTCCCATCCAGAAATGGACCTATCTTACAGTGGGTTTCACTGGGTTTCTCCAGTGCCCAGAGAGAGAACACAAGCAAGCAACATTACCAATGATCATAGTTTCCATTTGGGAATTTAAGCAAAGAACACAGCTTTTTTTATACTAAATACAGAGCTGCAGCTTTGTGCTTGGTGGAGGTCCCCAGCCTTGGGTGGAGGCCACCAGCCCTGCGAGAATAAGTTGTAACATTTGCTTCACGCTTCTTTGTAGAATAAGGGCTAATAGGACAACTCCTCTTCATCTCTCTGCTGCTTGAAAACAGCATGGAAAACAGAGTGAGCTTGCTTAGGAAAGGTGGAGGGATGAAAATAAAAAGTTATTTGCATCAGTGTTAGATGTAATAGCAACACAGAGGAAGGAAAAAACCATATTGGGACAAACTTCTCCATAGTGGAGTTTCATTTAAGTCACTGAGGTTTCAACAGGGATGAATTGAGTTCAAAGAACGCATGTAATTAAAACAGGGAGGCCGCAGGCTGCTGCCAGACTGATCGATGGCCTATTTGTTTCTCTTCAGCTGCCTAAATGACACCAAAATTGAGCTACTGGTGACCCACTTTCCTGCTGCAAAGTCAGACCCCCCAACCTCACACAGACCCTGAGCCTGAATTCCTCAGCACCACGTGAGCTCCCTGTTTCTGATCCCACCTGTGAAGCAGGAGGAGGATAAACTTTGGGAGACGAGAAAAACACAGCAAGACGCTCTAGGAGAGAGCCTTACCTTACCCTGGTTAATTTGAATTTCTAATGTGCTTTTACCACACTTACCGACTTTAAAGCAAACCAACACTGCTCCTTAGAGAGATCTTCTAGCAAACTAAGATTTTCAAACTTGGTGTCGCTTCTCCTTTTGCATATTTAAAAAAATAAACAAATCTGCAGGATGGACACTCGGAGGACAGAACTCCCAACAAGGTTTTCCTCCATCTTTGGTCCATAGCTCAATTCCACAGGGTCTGGGATGGGTAGGAGAGGAAGAGGTGAGGAGATGTTACTCTGAAGGAGAGAGGATGCACCGCTCTTAACAGCAATTAAGAAGTAATTAAGAAATTACTCAGCCAGAGTTGAGAGCAGTGGAAGCAGTTCTGAGCCTGGCCTCACATACCAAGCCATCATATTTCCTCCTCCTGCTGAAATATTTGGTACTGAGCTTGAGGACTTTGAAGACTTGTTCCATTTGGTGACAGGGAAAAGGAGCTTTGCCAACTGCCCATTCCCTTCTACTCCCAAATGATCCATTCCACATTTTGCTGTTTTCAGGAAAATCAACAAGGAAGTTAATAATACATTTGCCTTAAGCTCAAAATAAAGATGGCACCTTGGAGGGAATAAAGACCTGCAGTGGGGAGCTCAGTAGCGCTGACTGGAAAAATATTTTTGTGTATAGAATCAATACCTATTTGATAATGGAACCAGAAATAAACAGCAGAGTTGGGACAGCATTTCAGGAAGGTCAACAGATAGGAGAATGTTCAAATATGCTCCATTTTTCAATTAAATTGATAAAACCAGGACCTTAAGGACTAAGGGACAGGTAACCAGTGAAGTCACACATATGAATGTTTCCTTATCTTCACTGCTCACCAAACCACCCTCTCTGAAGAGAGCAAAACCCACCGTGGCTCTCCAGAAGGAGAAGTAAAGCATTACCAGAGGGCAGAAGAGCCTGGGCCAGAACTCGATTCACCTTGTTCTGGGACAGGGTGACAACCCTGCAGCAAACCCCAGGCAGACAGATCATTATATATCAGTTATAAATAAACCAAAAAGCCAGAGACAAAATGTTTTTCCTAAGTTCTGTGTGATAAAAGCACACATGGTGTTCCTCTTGTAATGGTTATTGACGGTATCGAACAACTTTTTAATGCAAGTACCATTTGATTATATGTTTATTAACATGCTTTCTTTTTTTATTATTTATTTAATGTGTTTTCCCACATTTTTAAGTTTCAGGGCTAGATTCTGCTCCCCATAATTGTATTTATAGGTACCTTGCTCCTGCTGGGATGAAGGGGACAGAGGAGAACAGAGTATTATGTGGTATGGTAACGGTGGCCAGAATTCAGGCTCCTGCAAGGAAAACATTATGTTAAATTAATTGTTTTAACTCCTTATGCTCTTTAATTAATGTCAACAAATTATTATATAATTATATGCCTATATAATTACATTTACCATTTATAGTTATAATAGTATAATGTTTAGAACTATAATAGTATATTCATATTTATAATATAATGGTATGATAATATTATAATTATAGCTATTATGAATAATGTAACAAATTTAGAATTATCATAATATTTATTATAACAATACATTCAATATTAATAAGCAATGAGTAAAGAAGAAGAAATCCAAAGAACTAGACATTCTCTTTGCCCACACTCTCTCCTAGTCAGGAAGCTACTGAGGTTGTACACACCACACGATGCAAATTTTGGGGCTCGTTATTTAACATTTTGCCAACTCATAAACCACAGATTTAGTACTGCTGCTTTTACTTTGCCTAAACAGAGAGAGTTTAACATAGTCCCTCCCATACCAATGTCAGGAAGATCCAAAAGATCCATACTCTTGCTGTGCACCTTGATCTTTAGTTTCCATACAGCTTCCCTATAGTTTCCATACCATTCTCATTGCAAACAACCTGGTTGTGCTCCTTGCCAGGCAGCAGCCCTCCAAACAATTAACAACCGCCTAATTAACATGGTCTTAAAGAATTCCTATAGGGCAATTCCTGGCCAAGTAGCACTTCAATCATTTTGACACCAGCTTGGGTTTGGATTCTGCTTTTGTCAGTAACGGCTTTGAGCATTTGGAGCAATTGCTGAAATGTCTTGTAAACTAAGCGGCCTTGGCTAATTTTCTTGATCATTAATTAGAACCAAATGTAGCCTCAACAAAACAACTAAGACTCATTCTTTTTGGTAATCTAAAAACTACTTTTCTGATTTAAATTCCAAACTTTTAGTTCTCTGAGACACATCCAGAACTCACACAAGTGCAAATCAGAACCATACTCAAGTGGTAATGTCAGATTTCCTCCATTAAATAGAACTTCGAACGCTCTTTAGATGACTTTTGAACTCTTTTTAGACAACTAAACTTAAAGTCTTTAAATCTGTGAAAAAAAACCCTCCAGGTTGCAGTGCTGTAGAATGAGTCAGTCTAGGAGACCCAGAGACTGAGTCCAATCAGAGGAGTCAACCAAGCTATGGAAGTTGTGTCTCATTAATTAGGAGCCCAAACCAATAGGACTTCCAAGGATCCTTCAAGTTCTTCTCATGAGAGCCCAGCTGAAGATATTTCCTGCTCTAATCTCAAGCATTACACATAACAAGACTGGAAAGTATTTCATAGTGCAAACAACAAACTCCTGCAGGAATCTGTCCTGATAGGTCATGCCCACGGGCCATATCAACGATTTTTGCAAACACCTATCCTTTCTTTAGCTGTGATCTGGCTGCTGGGAAAGGTGAAGGATCTCAGCTACTTCCTCCTGGTGCTTTCCCTCACGCTTACACACAGCCTTGGCTGCAGGGGAGGATGGAAGAAATTCTTCTCATTCACCATCTTCTGCCAGTTTACTCAACTCTTCCTGTCTCTTGACCAAACTGCTGGGAAAACACATGAGCCTGGACAAAGCAAACACTGAATATTAATGTTGTCATGGTGAGTGGTCACCATAGTTCTGTAATCCCAAAATCAAGCAAGAGATAAAGAGGAAAACAAACCTTGAGAATAGGCCTAAGTGATTATAGCAGGCAAATGACATTCAACTTAGGACTGTAAATAGTCATAGGATGGTTTGGGTCGGAAAGGACCTTCAAGATCATCTAAGTAGATGATGGCAGTTGCTCTCCCTTATCCACCAACACTGCAGCCCAATGGTAGAAGGCCACCAAATTTGTCAGGCATGATTTGTCCCTAGCAAAGCCATGTTGGCGGTCACCAATCGCCCCCTTATTCTCCATGTGCCTTGTAACATCCTGTCATAAAGATGTCGTTGATCCAATGTACATGAGCACAATAATTCTTCACCTCAGAGGTTTGAGCATGTTATAGCTCCTGAAGACTAGATATTTAGTAGTGATATCATGGATATTTTAGCTTTGACTCAGTGTGATGATCAGTCCCAGTTTATTATCTTACTGAGCATCAAGCTGCTTTCTCTGGACACCCACACGCCAGTCCCACATACTGATGTAGGCAGACACACAGTTAGATGTCTACGTTTCCCGATATCCTTTATCTGTCAAATGCAGCTTTTGGTTTCTTTCTGTGGAACAAATATAAGCAGGTGGCACCTTCCCAGAGTGTTTTTGTTTCATAAAAATATTCAATAAATCTGTCCAAGAGCTATTTTAATGCAGTGGCATTGCCTGGGAGCAGTGACCTGTATATTCTGTTTAACAGCTGGGCTCAAGCAGCACATGGTTAGCAAAGGGCTTCCCTTCTGAGCACACGCACACCACCACAAACATCCACGCACATTATTTTCCAGTCTAGCTTACACAATTTTTGTATATGCAGCATCAATGTTTTCACTTTCTATTTCAGGAAAGTTTGGGGTTTTTTGGTAATTCAACTAATAGGAAAGAGGAATAAGAATGAACAAAACTTATTCATTTGAGACTTCAAGGCAAGATTTTTTTGACATTTCTTTGCAGTTATAGTCCCTGATCCATTAAGTTCACAAATATTACTCATCTGAAACAAAGCAGTAATGTAGTTTACGGACGCAAAACCAGCAAGAGCTCACTCTTCTTTCTTAATGAGGTCAGAATGGAAAGGGCTCTGAGCAACCTGCTTTAGTAGCAGATGTCTCTGCTCCCTGCAGGGGGGTTGGACCAGATGACCTTGAAAGGTCCCTTCCCACTCAAACCACTCAATGTTTATGATTCTAACTTTTGTTACATTTCAGTTTAATCATTAATTATTGAAGTATCGACTTTATATTGTTGAGCAACGGACAGAGCAAGGAAATAAACACTGTGTCTAACAAATTCGGTATTGGAAAGGAGAAGTCTGTAGTCACTACAGATGGAGAATGAGGATGAAAAATAGCAACGCAGCATCTTAAGAAATTGTATTATTGCACAAACCAAGAAAATTTTAGAGGATCATCACGGAATCCTAAATAATAAGTCAGAGCTTACATGTCAGCAAAGTTCTATGGGTGCATTTCTCTCATGGGAAACTGTAAGCATATGCTGTGCTTTAGGATTGGGGGAATCTATATAGGTCTTCCTACAGCTGGGTACGGTGGGACCTGAGAGTTTGCAGAAAAGCCCAATACAAAAGCACAAGAAGTGAATTGGAGCTGTACGGCACTGCTTAGTGTAAAAAACTTTGGCTTTGATGAATAAACCTCCACATTCCCAGCAAAGCAAGTGTTTGCAGTCCCAGGTAAACAGCAGAGGGTAATTAAAGCCAGCAGCTCTCTTGGGGATTCATTCAATCACAGGGATGCTACCAAAATAAACCCATAAGCCAGCTCGAGCTAACTCACCATCATCACCAATAGACAAAGTAACCAGAGCTTCACAGGGTTCAGAGCCACATATTTTAATTTTGCAGAACTAGAGCTATATTTAGGAAAGAGGCTGTTTCCACTCACCCTGGAGGAGAAGCAGCATTCACGAGACGCGGAAAACCCCTCTGAGTCTTCGTGCTTCTTCTGTAGTTGGTTTATAACGACCCAGCTCTTCTGGCCTCCTGCAGTTACCATTCACCAGGTGATGTTCCTCAGCTCTTTGCTCACTCGTCTTCCAGCACTTAAACACACATCAGTAAATGAGGAAAAGTGACAAGACACCAGATTATTTTTTAAAAATTTTTAAAAAATTTAAAATGGCAATTTAACAAGACTATAACAATAGTGTCAGATTTTCTCCCCAAAAGAGAACTCCAACCAAACATCCCAAGCAAAACAAAGTCCACTCCATCAAATAACCCTCCAACCTTTTTGCCTTGTCCAGAGCACAGCCCCCAGTTGAAGGGGGAATAATCTGCAGTCTCTGGGTGGGACAGGATGGAAAAAGGAAAATCTTTGGCCTCTCAGGATTCAAAGATCAATACAAAACAATTTTATTTTCACTTTGAAGGCCGCCGGCAGCCAGGAGGTTGTGTGTGGTAGTGGCAGAGTTCATTAGCTGCTGGGTGCTCGTCTACTCAGTGCCTGCTGAACCCTATGGGTGATTTCTACTCTCAATAGATTGATGGGGTTATCACAAAGAAAATTAACTCAGAGGAGATGCAGGCAGGAATGAAGTGGTGAGGTTCTTCTGGTTAAAAAAAAATAAAATAAAACAAACCAAACTGGGCTAATGAAAAATCAAATAGTTAAAATTTGGAAGCCAATATGAAAAAATAGAAGCAAAATGGAGAGAAAAAAATAATCAAAATTTGCAATTCCATGTATAAACTAGTGGGGAAAAAACTGGATTTTCATATTTCTATGTTTTAGCCTGCAGAATATAAGAACATCAACTGATGGAAGCTATTACTCCTCACACCCAGACATCTTTTTTTGTGGGAAATAATCCACCATCCAAGGTGAGGTGGACTTCGAGATTCATTTGCAAAATGACTGTAAACCTCTGAAAATGTTGAACTAAAAGGTACTAAAGGGAACCAACACTAGATATTATCATTTGATTATTTAACAGATGTCAGAAAAGTTGTTAATGTTGATCTGGAATGTAAAAATCCCTGTTACACACCCAGGGAGACCAAGTCACCTTCTATAGGGGTTTGTATCCCACAACAGATAAGGGGCTGGAGAATGACATCCAATCTATAGGTCCCAGTTGGCTTGAAAGTCTAGGGCTAGGGTTCTGAGGTTTGAGGTCAGCAGGAGAGAAGGTCTCCTCCAACGCATTTCTCAGGGCAGGGAAGGGCAGAAAACCAACCAGAGTCTGGACCTCAGCTTTAAACCCCGACTTCCACATTTCCTGAGGTAGAATCTTGAGCAATGCAGTTTTTTCAAGACCTTGGTTTGAACTATAAATACATACCAGGGAAAAATCAAAGGCTGGGGCAGGGCAGCATAAATGCCCCAGGGTCCTTTCTTCCTATAATTGATTGTAAACCCTCTGGTTACTGATGTCCTTTGGAATATTTTTGCCCTCCCTCTCAGTCAACTTATTCTCTGCACCTCTACCGAGGAAGATTTTAGAGCACTGCCCGTTCTGGACTCCTCTAGAATCTGAAGAAGTCATTTGGCCTCTTCCAAGGGACTCTTGACTTGATTTTGAGTGCTGAGAAGGGCATTAATGAGACAAATGGAATTAGAACAATGTACAGGAAAAAGAAAAGCATCTTTTCCTGTCACCCCCCAGAAAATAGGGACATATTCAGCGTTACTCACTCTCATCAGTAAGGTCAGAATTTTTGATCAGCCAAGGAACATTCACTTGGGTCTTGGACATGTACGAGTCCGATTTTATTCTACACTACAAAATTAATTCAATTATTTGCTACATAGTTTTTAATTTACTTAATTATTCGCTGTTACTTTTTTTTTTGGCAGGAATTGTATTTGTCTGTCATTTTAATCAGAAAGTAGAAGTTTTTACTTTAGTCACCTAGCCCACTTTTCCCACAGGAGCAGATTCATCTCAATCCCACCAGTCACCCAACAGCAGCAATGCTCTCTGATTTCATCTGAAAACATTTATCCTACAACAGTTCACTTATGGAAAAGACAACCTCAGATTGAAGACCACCTTCAAAAATAACATAAGAGACTGAAAGTTGGGTATTAAACAAAGATCAAGCAGGGGATTTTCAAAGGCAGCTGAGGGAAATGAACCACCAGCTTCTGAGGCAATTTCAGAGAAGCAGAACATCCATCTTCCTACAGCTCCGAGATTAGAGTGTGGAAAAAAGCCTGGGAGACACCTCAAGATCAGGGGGATTCACTCTGCTCAGATGCTGCATCCAGATAATCAAGCAGATTTTGTGTTTTATTTTGGATCTTTGCAGTTTGACCTCAAATTTCCCTACATATACACAACTTAAACCAGATGCTGGCATCGGAATGGGTGCTGGTTGAGTATTGCCAACCCTAAAAGGCATCAGAAAAGGTTCAAAACTTTCAGGCACATGGAAGTTTTGCAGTTCCTTTTCCCTTTTGCGTGCTGCTGTATTCAGCAGCCTCTTTAACACTGAACACGATGACAAACCCTTCCCTTCCTCCTCTAAAAGTAGCCTCATGCCAAGAAGACGTATTTTTTACATAGGTATAGTTCATTAAGGGTCCAGAAATCTGCAAATTTCCTTCTCTGTACAGTTCAAACCAAACACATTTTCAGTCTAAGCCCCATCATAGTTTCTATGACAATGCAACTCATTAATAAGTTAAATTACTTGGATTAAGAACTTCAAAGTGAATCTACTGTGAACTTAGATCTTCTCAACGTCCTGAGGCATTCTTTCAAGCCTACTGATATTTGTTATAAATGTCAGCTCAGAGATTATTTTTTTAAAAAAGCCCAACAACTAAAGATGCTGGATTTATAAAAAAGACAAGCAAAAAAAAAAAAAACCAACCCCAACAAAACCCAACAAACAACTTTGCTCTCTTCAAAAGATTCATCAGATGTCAAGGGTCTCATTTTACAAGCACAAATATGTTTGCTTTTGATGTATTATTACCTAGAGATCACAAGATCTTTCATATTCTCTTAGAGGGTTGACAAGATTAATAAAATTTAAGACAACTAAAAAAAAAAAAAAGCACATTATGCATCCGAGTTTGAGATGAGTCTCAAAACCAAAGAAGGTTTTGGGTCGTGTTGGTTGTTTCGTAGCAAACTCAGCCTACCTCTATGCACCAAGTGGCACCAGAACTGGATTAAATTATATAATTCGTGCATTAGAAAGGTTAAAACTGTATAGTCTGTCACTCAATTTTTGGATTTGGATTTCACGATTGCAAGCTCCGACTAATTCAGTTACCATTCTACAGTGATGACACACATTAATTTCCAGTTCAAAGACTTACTGGGAAGGAATAGAAAAGGATGAAAGAGTTTGAAAGCTAAGTAAGGAAATTTCTGTACCAAAACCTGCATTTAAATTTCTAAAGGAAGACAAAGCAAACTTGAACAACCTTTCCAGGGATACTGCAGCCCTCTTAGCTCATCGAGGTTGCCGGTACTTCATTTCCAAGGAAATAAGGTAGAGTCCATTTACTAAAAACTCAAATGGAACATAAAACACCCACATACTGACAGACAACCGAGCAGATTTCATCAGAGGTAAGGGTTTATTGAAAAGAAAAGCATTTTTTTCACAGAAAATGAAATACTTTTACAATCTTCATCAACTATTTCACCATCACCTACTCTCCACCTACACAGTATAAACAAGCACATGCAATATCATCAGCATCTCAATTCAAGTATCAATGTCAATATATTTCCTATCTATGACAATATCTACAAAATAAACCTGAGTTCCAAACATCTCCAGGTGCTGACAAGGTTTTCAAAGCAAAGAACTCATTTTTCAGCCACTGTGATCAAGCTTTGAGGTTCAAATTTTGCTCCTGCAATGTCCACACCTTGGGCTTCAACTATATAGCCCAATCCAGAGTCCAGCAAAGACATTGAGACTCTTTTACTCACTCTCTGGGTGGATCAGTCTCTTAGAGCAAAGTTTTACCAGTACATGTCTTGATTGGTTTTTCTTGCAGCAGTAAATCTGATGGTGCAGGAGTTCAGTCACTCATACAGCCAAGAGGCTCAGGAAAAGGACACTATATAAAAATATAGCTGACTAGAATTTTAGGGAGAAATTCCTTTTAAATTCTGTATTAGAAAAAAGAAAATCACAACCTTTACTTCCTCTGCTGACAAACTTTAAGCCTTAAATCACTTATTTGAAGAAGTCTGTAGCATGTCAATGTTTTCATTTCCTAACCTAATTCTCAGAGGAAAATATTCGTACCCAACTCGTATCCATCTCCTGAGATTTTTAGCTCAGTCACGACATCAACTCTGTCCTGCAGCTCTTTTTCAGGCACACTGGGTTGGAGATCTGCAAGTTGGGAGTACTGAATTCAGAGCTGTTTCTACTGGCAGTGCTGTGCAAACTAACCAAAGCTAAGGAGTGCAAGAGCACTTCTCGGGCTTTTGAGGTTTCTATGTTCTGCTCCTGGGAGATCTGAAGGCTTATCTGATTCAGGCTGTTCCTTATCAAACTGCAAGTGAGGAGGTTTGTTACAGAACCACACCTGGCCAAGTTTTCTTCAAAAAACTGTTTATAGAGCTCTGCCATTTTCCTTTCCATGTACTTGTTGAGCACAGAGTTTGAAAGAGGCTCCTCACAGAGCATGATACTCCTTTCTCCAGCTTCATCTCCAGCCAAGAACTTTATACTTGGCTTTTCAGGGTGCTCCCATATAGGGGACTGACCTAGAGGAATATCTACAGACCGTAAAACGGGGCCATCAGAAAGTTCATCCCACACACGGTCCAAAACACAACCCGAATCACACGTGTGGTCCCCGACGTGGTCTCCCCCTATACGTAAGTCGGGATAGTTCTGATAAATGCTGTTGCACGACCAGGATCTGTACAAATCCACCTGCTCAGGGCTTAGGTCTTTTTTGGGGATATGTAAAGCCAATGAAACAGTTCCTTCAACAAGCGCTTTCTGATCTTCTGCAGGTACCCCTTTCACAGTTCTCCACTGAGTTTCTCTCCTGTGTTCCATTTTGCCACTGCCAGCAGAGATCTCATCCCGCTTCTCATGTCCATCAGTAAAGCTTTTAATTTTGGGGCTGTCTACAAGCTTCTGTCTCCAGATTCCCTCTTGATCCCTTCTGGATGCAGGAGACTTGTGAGGCTTATCTTGATGACAGCTTCCTCTATAAATGAGCTTCGTTAAGATGCCTTCTGCCAACATGACAACAAGCGAGAGCAACAGCCTGATCAAGGGAGTTCCATGTGGTCCTGGGAGCGAAAGAAAGACAGGTAGAGAACCTCAAACTTACCTCAACAAAGAGAAAGAATAATAATAAAAAAAAATTAGCAATGTATTTTTCATAAAGACTGTGATTGTTATTTTTCCTCTAAAATATTTTCATTTGGTAAACCACATTGTTTTCCACGATTTTAACAGCTATACCACCCCAACAAAAATATTTCTGAAGATATAGGAAGGGCATTAACCAAGTTCTTCAGCTCCAATGGCATTTTTCTTCCTAGGTCTCTCTTGTGCATTATGGCTCATTGGGATAGATCAGATTTCTGAGCTGTGAAAGTCAGCAAAGTTACTTTGCTTGCCTGTATCACTACCATCAGTTGCAAAGTGACATCTTCCATTAAAAGGCAACAATTCCTAAGAGCTAAAGAGGTGACATAGGAAGGAAATCAAGAGGAAATTCAGATACAGAGGTTGGGTCTGAATAGGCCTGAGCACCCCATGAGGTGCTGAGGAGCTTCAAGAGATGCTGATAGCTCTCCAAGTAAAATAAAAATGCATCCAAAATGCAGTTCACATATATACAAATGTTTTTAGAGTCTCTCTTAAAGATGATTTTTTAAAAAACGAGTCAATTTGTCTTCCCCAATAATAATGAGTAGTATGTTCATGTATCTATAGGCCCACCTCTAAACGCACATGAATAATTAAAAGCTACCCAGTAGGCCTCAAACTAATCCCCTGCTTTTAATGATTCCTTATTATTCCTTTTCCACTCACCTACTGTTAAAATAAATGGGAAACTTTCTATTTAGAGCCGAGTCTGAACTAAACTCACTAAGGAAAAGATCATCACCACTCCGGAATGGGAAAGGTGAACACAGGAAAATCTCTTCGCTCTTCAAAGGTCTTTTTACTCTGCATAATTCAAGGACCTTCGCACACCTCTAGCATGCTCGTTGTTTGAACAAAGCAGGTGAAGCAAGAGGTGAGGTGGTTTTACTGAGAAGTCCATACACCAAAACCTGCTGGTTTCATGGACAATCAAGGCTCAACGTTTCTCCAAGCGCTGGCAGTTTCCAGCAGGAGCAATGCCACACCAGTCACTAGCTAGTTCTCCACACAAACGAAAGCAAACAAAATCTCATGTGATATCTGACAGACAACCAGAAAAGATCCTCTTCATTCTACTCCCTCACTTCTATCAGCAACCAAACCATATCCTCCCAGCTTATTTGTTCTGCAGTGACACTGGATACACCAGGTCACTTGTTTTTAATCCCAGAACTACTTCCAGAAAGTTTTTCTACAAACCAGTTACTTGAGAGATGGAAATTTTTGACTTCTCTCCTAAATTCACATGCTGCCACAGTACAACCGCTGGGTTGTTGTTTGTTTTGGGTTTTTTTCTTTTTTAGGGCTCCTTTATAGCTCAGATGGCATTGTGCTCTCCCTGAGGTAATGCTGGGATTGTGATACAACTGTGCAAGCAAGAGCAAAGCAGACAAGAAAGGCAGCACACCCCATGTCTTCTCCCAGCTACAGCAGCACAATTTAGTTATCCACAGAATCATTTCCACATGCAAAAAGCAGGCAAATGTTTTCTGAAGTTCTTAATGGACTTGGGAAACCAAGTGGTTTCCTTCAAATGACACAAGAGTACTCGGCAGTCTCAGTCCTGATGAATGTCGATGGAATTTGGAACCCTGGGCACCCCATTTGCTCCTGGAAAAGAGGCCATGGGGACCCAGATCCTCACATGGGAGGATCCTCCTTTTGCTCTATTGCTTTGAAAATGCTCGTAGTGCTAGTTTAGAGCTAAACTTGGGTGATCTTAGTGAAAACTGTGGTCTCTCAAATGAAATAAGAGGTGCCTGCATTCAGGAACAAAGCATAAGGTAAAAATAAAAGCATGAAAAGTCCAGACTTACCAATCCTTGTGGGATACTCACATAGCCCAGGACTCTCCTACTACAGCTGCTGGAGGAGAACAGGTTCTTACACACTCTTTCCTCACTGCTGTCTGTGTGGAAAAAGAAAAAAAACCCTCAACCTGACACCCATACGATTTAGTTCTCCCTTTTTTTTTTTTTTTTGGTTTTAAAACAGAAGTGATCCCTCTGGAAAAGCATGCGGTTTTTGAATACAAAAAAAAAAATAAAAGCAAAGTGACCGTATATCTAAAAGAGGATGTTAAAAGAAAAATAATGAATTGAGATGTTTCTGACTGGGGTGCAGCGCTGAGGAGCTGCAAATTGTCACGTCTTTTAAACCAAAAAAAGACTGTTAAAGGGTCAGAGCATCTGTACCTCACCAGGCTGTTCAGAACTGAAACTGAATTCCACCAAACACTTAGAGAAGTTTGGTTTGTTCCATCATCTATCTGACTTATAGAGGCGAGGTTATTTACAGCATTTCCCCTTTAGAAATAAAGAGCTAAACTTACGATCTTGCAACCCTCTTCTGATGGGGAATATGTTGACAACTTCACCTCATCAAGATTTTTTATAAACAAATAATTTCATAAACATAAATATGAGAATCTGTCTCTCAAAGCAGCACCCATCAGAGAGCTGTGGACAATCATGTCACTCATTGACCCAAGCCACCTTCTCTGGCCTCAAAAATTACCTGTCTCAACAGCACGTCAGAGGTGCCCCCACGTGTCTTTAGCGTGTTCTTTTCACATGGGCTGAAGTTGAGCTCATGCACTGAGCCACATCCCTCCTCTAGCACCAAGTCTGGCCCACAGACAGTTTGAAGAGTTTTCTGTCAATGTTTTTTCTAAGTTTCCTTTTCCTCAGAAGCTTAAAAAAAAAAAAAAAATCAGAGGCTGAATTTCATCCAAGCACCAGACAAAAGACCTCAAAAAGACACTGTTTAGTGTAACGATAGGAGCAAGTCAAATGGGAAATAAAACAAAAACGTAAAGATAACACTACAGCAACATACTGACTGCAACTCATCACACAACACGTTTTGGCAGCAAAATAATGATGAGCCTTAGAAACACAATTAAGGTAAAGTTTGAAGTAACACCAGCCCTATAAATCCAATGAAGTCTCTTTAAAATTATTCCGCTTCCATCCCTATCACATGGATTTCACAAAAGGCTTCGGGTTTCATGGCAGCAGAATGAAATCTATTTTCATTCGTTGCATAAAACTCATTTCATATTTAAAAGTTGCTTAAAATTACTTCACTTCTAATATTTCACATGAAGTCACAGCCACATCTACCATGCAGAAATTAGGCAACAATTAGTGTTTCAAATTTCACGTGGCTTTAAAACCTCACTGAGCTTGTAATTCATGCCAGTTGCAGCTGGATTTTTTGTGCCACAGTTTCAACAAACCACCAAAGTAACAGAGAGAGAGGGAGCAGAAGAAATTAAGTATTAGCCTTGAGTGATTAGAAACAGGTCACTTTTCATTTCAGTTGTACTCAAGTGCCAAATGCATCAATATCCAAGGAAATCAATGTAATTCTAGCAACAAGATCTTACAAAAAAAAACCAAATCCTGGGTTTACAAGAATAAAATCACGTCAAGGTTATTTCAGCTGAAAACAGAACTGCAGTTCTAAGAAAGTCTGTAAGACAATGATGCCTGAATCCTGAGGCTAAATTTAAAGTAGAATGTAAGAAGAAAAATAAATTTGACTGTATCATTCATATATAAAAACAAATAAATAACAGTCCTGTGTACTACTACACACAGTTATCATCTTAGCATGTAAACAAAGTCTCTTATTTCAGCCCAGCCTGCAGATTTTATATGCATAAAAACGTGAAAGAGAAGCTGACATGAACTGGGTTGGGTTTTTTCCAAGCACAGCTGTTGCAAGTCTTGCGTTTTCCGTTCAAACCGGCAAAAATTCACTTTAGCAATCCCAGCTTCTCCGACTTTTCAAGCACCCACTTGCACAATAGCTCCTCAGTGACCCCAGCAGAATTTCCAGCTCTTTGGTGACGCCTCTTCCGACCGATTTTAATAAAACCCGCCCCAAAGCCGCGTCCCTCCCGCTGCTACCGCCCGGCCTCAGCAAGCGACTCACATCGATCTGGGCGCCCACTCCGAGGAGGGGGGTTTGCGGGTCTCTTTTGCGGCTGGAAGATGCGAATCTGCGCTGCCCAAACGCTTTTTACACAGAAAGAAGCCACCTTTCGCTGCTCAACGGAGGGAGGGAGGCGGGGGGAGGCCGCAAAGGCAGCGGGGGCGGCTGGGTCAAAGGAGAGCTCGCCCCGCAGCCCCGAGCGGGCACCCAGAGCAGCCTCCCGGGCCCAGCGCTGCCGAGTCGGGCCCCAGCGCTCAGGAGGAAGAGGCGGACTGAGCCGGGCTCGGCCGAGCTGTTCCGGGGAGAAGGCTGCGGGGAGGACTCGGAGGGCTCCGATTCCCGGCAGTGGCGCCCTTTACTGGAGAGATGGACTCTACCAGGAGCGGTACCGAGCTACCAGCCTCGTCTCACGCCGAGCTTGGCAGCGCCCCTCGGGCCGCCTCAAGGAGGGGTGGGCGGGAATTCGCGCTGACTGACAAGATCAACGCCCAATGGGGAAGGTGGGGCGGGCTCGCCCCGATCGCTGAGTGGCGGTTAGTTGCCACAGCAACGGCGCGAGGCTGAGGGGACGCGGGCGCCATTAGGGTCTGTTAAAGCCGGGCGGGAAACGCAGATCGGGGCGAGACCCCGGCCGCTCGGCTGCTTCCCGCCCCGCAGCCGGGGGCCGGACCGGGCCGCAAGAACTAGGGGTCGGGCATTAACCGGCTACGGGGCGAGCTACTTGGAGTGGAGATCAAGCGAGGGCCGGAGGAGGCGACGATGCTGCCGCCGGGTCTCGGGGGCGGTGGGTACGGCGGAGCCGAGGGCCCGGGCCCGCCTCCTGCCCTGTCCTTACACTGAGCTCCGCTGAGGGAAACGTGGAGAAAGCTCCGGGGAGATCTTCTTGTGGCTTTTCAGTATCTGAAGGGGTCCCACAAGAAAGCTGGGGAGGGACTTTTTTTCTATGCCAAGTATAACCCATTCCCAGTCCCATTTTTCCATTAAAAAACATGACTGGCAAAAGAGGAAAACACCAAGTCAGGAAAAAACAAGTCCCAGGTGATGAGTTGTCTCAGTTTCTCTTAAAATTGGCCATTACAATTCTCATAATATAATGGAGAAAACACAGGAGACATGAGCACTAATAAAGTTCTTAACGCAGGTACTGACCAGTCTGAATCTATTACATTAATGGATTTAAATTGGTCCTTTGAAAAAAAACAACATAATTACATTGCTCTTGGTAAGTCTTATTTCCTGCATTTCTCAACTGGTGGTCTGA
Source organism: Baryphthengus martii (assembly GCA_013396935.1). Taxonomy (NCBI): domain Eukaryota; kingdom Metazoa; phylum Chordata; class Aves; order Coraciiformes; family Momotidae; genus Baryphthengus; species Baryphthengus martii. Next base: position 301,829 of record VWZK01012750.1, read on the forward strand.
GTGCACAAGATTAGCCAATACCTTTTTTCTCATGTTAAAAAACCAAACCAACCCCCTCAAACTGGTCTTGCAAGACATTTCTGGCATTTGAAATACATGCAGCACAAGCTGAATGACAGAATCGTGCTTTGCAGAATTTTCCATGATATACAGATCAAGAATAATAAATGAGAAATGACTAAATCCCCCATGAATTGGTAGAAAAGTTTATTATCACACAGTGCACACCACTGAAACCTGAAACAGCAAGTTGAAGCAAACATGATACTCACATGTGCAGCATGGGCTATAAACAGATTTTGGACAACTACTTGCATTGAGCTTTACATTAATGAGTAACAGTTTGGGGGGTTTAAGACTTTTTTGTCAACAAAGAAGAAAACCAGAGATTTTTTGGGGCTAGACGAGTGAAACGTAAAGGAAATGGGATTCATTCTAAGTCAGAAATGGCACCAGGAGAATAGAGAGTGTAAAACTGAACTGTTTCAGTTTAAAAAAAATGATCCTACACTGCCCTCTGGCCACACAAATATTAAATAACATCGTTCCCCCGCTGTGAGCAGCATAAAGCTAATTAATTACACATTGTAGAAAAACCCAAAAAGCATGTGAGGTTTTGGCAAGCTCTGCAAGCACCGGGCCAAGCTGCTCCGCACCACCTGCCTTAGGGAACATGGGCGAAAGTGGGTTAATTGGTGTATCAGTGCTCTACCAAAACCAAAAAAATTATCTGGAGTAGGTGTAGCCTCAGGAACTAAACCTCATTTGTAGCCACAGGTGAAAGATTCAACCCAAAGGATGTAACATTTTTGTTTGAAAGCTCCTTTCAGCTTCAAGCCATGAAGAAAACACACAGAGGAGTCGCCGGTGTGAGAAAGCGTTCTAAAACAATTTTATTGGAATGATACAGGAGGGGTTAATATACAGGTTAAATCCTCAACACTTGCCTTCTACAGAGGGAAAACAAAACAAAACAACATAAATGAACAGATTCTGTCCTTGCGCAGGGATTGGAAACAGAAAATCAGCATCGAGGCAACAGATTCCCAGCTCTCCTCAATTCCCGCATCAGAATGAACGCAAATTTTTCACATGGCCCCGCCACAAAGAGAGGGTTTTGCTACTTTTTTGGGGGGATTGTGTCAGTGCCTTGTTCCCTGAACAAAGGGATTCAGGCTGTTCCCCAGAGCTCGCTTGGGAGTGCTGAGACAGTTTGAATGCTACCATATGGTGACGGTGGGGACCGGCCGAGGGAAGTGACTCCGTTTTCCTAAACTTGGTGGTTTTCTTTACAGTCAGAAAGAGTTCGACCTCGTTTCTGAATTATTGGGGTCGCTGAACTGACAGAATTTGGCAGCAACTTTCAATTAGAGCTGCTTCAAGATAATGACTGTAATTCACAGAACTTACACCCAACGTTCCTTACACAGGAAACGAGGAGAACTGGTGTGAGATCAGTGTGACTTGTGCGTCAAATCCCACCTTCTTCGTGAGATTTCCCTCTCTATTCTCACAGAATTTCTCCCAAACATGACCCCTGGTTTAGACACAGAGAAAGGTGATGCCAATACTAAGAAAGAAAAATCACCTCAGTTCAGAAAAATGAAATCACAGTGAACAACAAAAATCAGACACTGGATTTAAAAATGTAACCTCATTTCCAACCCCCTAAAGAGCCTGAAAAGAAATTTCACAACATTTCAGCATTTCCTAATAAAGCCTGTTAATGAGAAATGGGTTAACGTGGTAATCTCGAAGGCAAAAACGACATTAATCTACCCCTAAGCCTTTTGATACCGTGCTTGCTTTGTAAGCACGAGCTTCAAACTGACTCCTAGGCTCCCGAATCTGGGAAAGGTAAAATGTGAATTAAACGTCATTTGAATTAATTTGGCTGCGAGCGAGATCCTGCTCCCTTGGGACGTCTGGGGAGGTTCCATCCTGAGCTGTCCAGAAGCAGAGCTGCTCCCCAAGCACAGCGACAAGCGGCACTTCTCACACTGACATCATCACCGGTTGTAGCGAATGGAACAAACGTTGATGAGGGAACCACTGAATCTCTGCACATCGGAACATCTTTGTAAACCTATGTATTTATTTTTACCCCATTCCTAATTTCAGACTTCAAAACTACACCCCATAACCTGTTTCAGGAGGTATTTCCGAAGCGCTGCAGACGTGAAGTCCCTGCATTGACGATGAGACCGATGAGACCTCGGCCGTTCTGCACCACCTGCTTCTGTCTTTGTAGGGCAAAAGGGATCAAAACATGTGGGCAAAGCTCCATCAGAATCATCCTTGAACGACAATGAGGATTATCTTCCTTACTGGTCTTACTGGTTGTCTGATGCTTTTGGGGAATTACGTGGTGAAAAATGTGTTTGAAATTACTGACACATTTTAAACTTGGTTCTTATTCTTCGGGGCACTTGTAATTCTTCGTATTTTTTTGCAGAATATGGCCAAGAAATAGAGATTATCTCGTGAGCACTGGGAGAACAGAGAGGTTAATATTGCACATGGTGAATTCACCGACACAAGTCACTTGGAGGGATTCGCAGTTCCTGTAGTAGCGTCGTGATATGGCAGTAACAGTGGAAACAAGTTTTTAAACCTTAGAAATAAGCAAGTCTTGCTTAATTACAATAGTTCTTGCTATTCAAACATTTTTTTCCTCATTTGAAAAAATACTATATGAATCTAATGGCTACTGAAACATGCAATACGATGCCTATAAGTGATGTGAAGTGGGATTTTTGTAGAGAAATAAAAGGCTTTCACCCTTACACAGGTAAGGAAATGCCATTTCTGGCCGTTTTGGCTTATTTGCAACATTGCCTGGGAATCCCCGTGCCAACAAACCGGTCATCGGGTGATGAATTCACCAATGGAAAAGCCGCCTGTTGCCCAAATCCCTTTTTTTATGTCAAGAGTGCGCCACGGATCACTTCAGTGAGAAATACATGGCATATTTTGTTTGTTTTTTATCATTTGAACAGTGTGTTACAGCACAAAGCTTAAATAACCATTCTACAAAAGAACAAAACACAACTTTCCAAAGTGACTACAATGAATCTACCACACGCTACCGCCTACGGTTCAGACCAAACCAGAAAAGACACCGGAAATTTACTGTGTAATTCAGGAACACTTTTTTTGAGGCAATTCAGGCACTAAAGTTAAGATCTGACAAGTTTTTAGATGCTGTTGCTTGTTTTCCTAATGTTAGATCTCTAGGGATGAGGTTATTAGGACTAAAATAGTTTCTTGACATTTATACCAGACGGACGAATTGCCAGGATAGTTTAAACTACGTGAAAATGGTTCCTGTCTAATCACTTCATAGAATGGCTTAGGTTGGAAGGGACCTTAGAGATCATCTAAATCCTCAGAGATCACCTAAAATCAGCTTCAGTTTCCTACGTTTCCAAACTCGGTAAAAATACCCTCTGTGCTCTCTACCTTTACGTTCACATTGTCATCTTGTGTCAAAATTTGTATGAGACGGTGAATGCCGCAAGCACCAATCAAACGTTAAGAAATAATCACAGCTCTATTTCTTGGAAGCAGAGACAATTGGGACTATTGTATAAAAAGCTGTGGAAATTCCCTTTAAAGAAGAGTTAAGGCAGTTGGAAATTCATGCTTGTTGCTTTGCCAGGGCTTCAGCTTCCTGAAAAGAGCAGAGGAGAAGGACACATATTAGTATTTCGGTTTTAACTCTCAATTCTGAGCCAGCTCAAGTAAGGTCTGGACTCTTCCAATCAGTGCCCACAGCTGATTTTGACCATAAAAGTTTAAAATGAAAGAAGATCAGATATAAGGAATTATCCCTCATTTCATGCTAGGACACAAGAGCTAGTTAGAGATCAAAGGTTATTTGAAGAACTAGGTTTAAATGGAAACTGCTGCTACTGAGTCCTGACTGGAATTTCCCCAGTGCCTGTTCCACAGCATCAGTGGTGACAGCAATGTAACTGCATCAGGGGGCTGATAATGACTTTGTATATATTCGTATATATTCCATTTCATTGTTATTATTTCCATTAAAGCTGGTTCACTTTTCTTTTCCAAGTGTCTCTCCCTTATTCCCTTTCCCTTCCCCTTTGGGAAGCATCTGTTATTGGTCCAGTGACTGGCCCAGCCCTAACCCTTGACAATGCTGGAACAGCTCCAGCAGTTTAGCAGACACAAACCTCTAACAGTTCTCCGCGTGTTTCAGAGGGAACATTAAACCTGAAGAGCTTTCCAGTCTTCTTTTAGCCTTCATAAGGTGGCCACAAATGGGAACAGAGTGACAAGAGAAGGTTCTTTTTCTGGCACTGAGTCCAACTGGCCCTACAAACCCTGGGAGAGGCTGGCATTCAATTTACTTTAAATACCCCCACTTCAAGTAATACAGGAGAGGTTAAAAAGAGAAGATTTGGTGAGTTAAAGGCCATGATTAATTATCTAAGGGCCCCAGTGAGGGGCCTTGAGGGAGAAATGAGGATAAGGAGGAGAGCAGGATAGTGTCAGATGTGCAAAGCTGGGCCTTTCCCAGGTAACTTGCAGGATCACGCCAAGGAAGCGGAGTTTGACCTTCAAGGCGACCAGGTTGGCAAGTTCTCTGAGTTACTCCTACCCACATTTCCTGAGGATTAGGGAAATACATCTTACTGCTGCCTGTTTGAAGAGAAGGAAAAAAGGATTTTTTTTCTGAAGCTGGTTTCTTCAAGTGTACTTTTGAAGATTCATTTAATTACTCATCAGCAGCACTGTGGCCTATAAGAAGCTGTGCAGAGTCCCAGCGCTCTCCCTGCAGCATGGGGTTTATTTTCAAGTTAAAAGTTTGACATCTGCTAAAACCTTTTACACAATGGCTCTGTTTGCTTCTGTGTCTGCACAGAAATCCTGAAGACAACAGACTCAACAGCATCGTTAACACCAGTCAGTGTCCTAAACAAACACAAAGCAAGCGGAGGAAGGACTACGGGAATTTCCGAGATCTCCCTTATCTCAAGTGCAGTGGATCTCTCTGGGTTTTCTGGCTCTCCGCCCATCCCATTGCATCGTGCTGCTGTTTGACTCGGGGAGCGTGGGAACAGGCTCACTGGGACGGCTGGCTCAGCTCCGCAGCACTCCCGGCAGGCGCTCTGCTCCTCAGGCCGTACGGCGCGGGTCAAAGAGCCGCGGCAGGACATCACCGCACAGCCATGCTGCTCATGTGAGGGCATCCTACCTCTTCAGGGCAAAATAGGCCAATGGAGAATGAAGGTAAGATTAAAAAGAACTACAAAGCCTGGAAAAAAAATGAAGGTGTTTGATATTCTCTAAAAGACAAGGGGTTCTTTGAATGGTAAGAAAGAGGAGATGGTTTCTTGGCTTTGTAACAACTCCATTAACCAGCTGTAGGCAGTACAGCAGTGACATCCAGCTCTTTTTTTTTTTTTGCCAGACAATGCAAGACTAAGCACTTATCTTCAAACAGGCAGCAGTAAACCAGAGAGGATTCCCAGTATTTCCCTAATCCCCAGGAAATGTGGGTAGGAGTAACTCAGAGAACTTGCCAACCTGGTCGCCTTGAAGGTCAAACTCCGCTTCCTTGGCGTGATCCTGCAAGTTACCTGGGAAAGGCCCAGCTTTGCACATCTGACACTATCCTGCTCTCCTCCTTATCCTCATTTCTCCCTCAAGGCCCCTCACTGGAGCCCTTAGATCATGACCTTTAACTCACCAAATCTTCTCCTTTTAACCTCTCTCGTATTACTTGAAGTGCGGATATTTAAGCTAAAATGAATGCCAATCAGTCTCAAATAAGATGGAGGTGGCTCTCACCCTGTGCGCAGCCGGCCTCCTGATGCCACCCACGCGCAATTCTGGGGCCCGTATCACAGGTTTGGCTCTGGATTTCCTCCTAACACCGTTCACATCCAGGCAGCTGCTGCTTGAAATTAGTTTGGCTCACAAAACTGCTTCGGTCTGACCCACAACTTGTAATGGTCATGACTGACGAATCGTCACCCACCTTTCAAATTAGGTCTCTTAGTGATGTACACAGTGTGACCTTCAACTCTTACAGGAAAAAAGGCGAAAGGAACGGGTGTGTTTATCTGCTGGAAGAAGAAAGCTGGAAGTGACCTGGAGGATCCTGCTGCTGTCAAGTGAAACGGATAAAGCAGCCTTGTCCTATCCTATCAAAATCAAAAGGAGGATTCCAGCCCATTGCACCCGCAAAGCAGCAACCCAGTTGATAATTGGCAAAGGAAATCAAGGCTTCAGATAACAAGCTGGAGGAAAAAATTACTCGGATGCAAGTCCACATTATTTCAAAAACAGTGACTCTGGTTTCAAGGTATTTTCTAGGAAGAAAATCTCATCAAAACATCACATGATTTTTTATTTTTATTTTTTTTTTCACTGAACTGAAATAATTCTTTGGTTTTGTGACTATTTTTTAATCTATATTTCTTGTGCATTCTTCAGCGCAGATCTCTAACGACTCTTCCACTTGTTCCCAGACTGTACAATAAAAGAGAAATCCAACGGTAAGAGACGACTAGCGAAGAACTTGACCCAGCTCTTCCTTCCAAAGCAAAAAAAGCTTTTCCATTAATTCAAACCAGAGCAGGGTGGCTCTGCAGTGAGGGCACCAAAAGAGCTTCTGTACCAAACACAGAGTTTTTCTGGTAGAAAGAGAGGAGGAAAACACCTCCAGGGAGCACAGCGTCCTCCAAATAAACTAGCACACAACAGCAGCACCTTCCTGTGATGTCTGAAGCCTGGAAGTTAGTCCCTGGAGATTGACCAGGTAGATGGGTTGGCGCAACCACAGAACACACAAAATATCTACAAGGAGCAGATGTTAAATGCAGGCAGTGGTTTCCAGTGAGGAAGGTGCACACCTACCTTTGAACCAGGAGGTGCGGTCAAGCCTAAAAACGCATAGACCGCGTTGTTCTCTCGTGCCTCGAAAAAAGCTTCGTAGTCCTTCATCACAGGAGTCAGGGAAGGGGGAGGAAACAAAAGACAAAGGATGAATCATCAGAAAGAATCAATCACAGCTCTGTCTGGTGTGTTACCCAACCCATGCCGAGTAAATCAGTTCTGGTGGCCCAAAGCAAACTGGAGAGTCCCTGCAGGTATTCACCCTTAGCACCAATACCATATAAATGGTACAGGCTGATAAGTGACATGCTGGGAATTTCAGGGCCTGCTGCTGTGAGGTGCTTCTGCCTTTCCTAGAAGGAGAGAATCCATAGCAAGGTGGTTGTTGTCGCTAGCTTGGTGTGGGATGGCCCTCCTGCAGGAGTGGGTTCAGCCCATACTTTGTCAGCAGAAACACCACCGATGTTCCCAGATGTCACTGCTAATTACTGATTAGTAATGGCTACCGTGCAACTGGACATCAGAGAATCACAGACTGGTTTGGTTGGGAAGGGACCTTTCAAGGGCATCCAGTCCAACTACCCTGCAGGGAGCAGGAACATCTGCAACTACAGCAGGTTGCTCAGAGCCTCCGGCTGACCTCCTCTGGAATGTTTCCAGGGATGGGGCATCGAACACCTCTCTGGGCAACCTGGGCCAGGGTCTCAGCAAATGCAGTTTGAAAACAGCAGCCTGTTCAGAACAGGGGGCGGGTCTTGGAAGAGGTTACTGCAACTGGAGGATTCAAGCTGCTGGGAGATCAGGGATGGTGAATTATTGTTCCATCTCTATATGCAGCATTCAGGTGCTGGCCTGGTAAAAATGTGCATGATTGTGTTAAATCCTCCCTGAAGTTGGTCTGTTGACAGTGCTGGGGCTGCCTGATAACAAAGAGGGTGTTTATCTTGCTGGGGCACAGTCCAGCCATTGGCTTCCGAGCATCTACCAGGAAAGGAATGTCTGTGAGTAAGGAGCAGGGGTCATGGCACCTACAGAGACAGCCCTTCTGCTGCTCCCAGGTCCAGAAAAGCCAGTGTGCTCCCTTCTCTGCATGTTCTGCTCCATCAGACGGAACAAACAGGGAAGTTCATGCTTGAGGAGGGTTTCATAAGGACATAGAGAGGCTCAAGCCGGCTCCACAAATTGTCTGTTTCAAAAGTTTCAAGGCAACAGTATCACCATGACCTGCTGGCATCTCCTACAGCTCCCCTACAGCCAAGGGAAAAAGGTGATACTGTTGCAACTGGACTTCCTGCTGGTACCAAAATATTTGCCTCTTTTTGTTTGTTTGTTTTTAGAGAAGAGATTTTCAGCTCTCTGTGACTAGCCCCTCTGTGACTAGCCCCTCTCAGCAGACAACTATTGATGGTGACATTTGTTGCTTCACACCAAATCTTTTTCCAAGTCACAACCACCCTCAGTAAAACTGGGAGAGCCAAGTGGTATTATCTGGCTGTGGATATAATTTCAAGTTCTGCTTTTACTACAAGGAAGAACAATTCCTGGCACATGGAGAATGATTTCTTTCAGGAGCCTCAGAATTGCCTCGTAAAGGTCCAGAACTAGCAGGTTCTGACTTTGCAAAAGGACTTGGAAACCGAGACACAGCACCAGAGGAGCTGCGAGCTCTGTTCAGGAGATATTTAGTTTTAAAAATAAAATTAACAGTTAATCTAATAATCACTCAAGCGTGGCCTGCTGAGGAGAAGCACTGGAGGGCAACTTACTTTTGATCAAGCATTAAAATAATGAGAAGGAGGGATTGTATTCGCAGTGTGAATTTGAATCTGGCACTAGAGCCAGTATAGCTCCACTGGAAGGCGGTGGTAGGCTCATTCCAGCAAGGAGAATCAAAAGGTCCAAATTTTAATCTCTCCTTTATGGAGACTGAGAGCATTCCAGTCAAGTAGAATCCTCCTCGGCAGAACTGGAATATTCAAGAATCTATTATTACTAAAAGCCCAAGAAGAGGGGGAAATGTCTAACCCCTTCCCAGCGCGCACAGCTGAACAGGCCAAATCCTTCCTTGCTGATCACAAGAGCAAAGCCCTGCCTACGGCAGCCAGTGAAAAGACTGGGAGGAGCAGGGCTGGAGGCCTGGGGCCATCCCTTACCCCGAGGTACCGGCTGTCATTGAAGAGCCGGGGCGGCAGAGGGTTCCCGCTGGCTGGCCGGCTGTCCTCAGGGACGTTCTCGCGCATCCATTTCCGATTCTCCTCGTTGGCGGCGATATCCTTTTCCTCAAATTCAATTTTATTTGCTTCCAAGAAACCCAAGACATCTTGTTGCTGTTTTTTAATCTGTCACAAGACAGGGAAGGAGAGGAGAGAAAATCAAACAAAAATCAGTCAAATAATTTTTTGCTGCTGCTGGTTATGCAGTTCCAGGGTTCGTTGTGGAAAATGGGAGCAGTAAGAAAATTCTTAGAATAAAGAGTTGCATCTAAGCTCCTATAAAACTGAAGTCAGGACACTGTCCCATGCACACACGAGTGTTGTGAACTTTAAGGGTCTCCAAGTGAATCAAAGCTGTGAGCAGTCCCCTGGCAGAGCCTGTGTTGTCCAGGCCTTACAGTTAATTTGGAGGAATGCTGTTTTTTTCAGGAGTGGTGAAGTTTGCTAGGTGGATATTTGAGGTGCAACCTGCTTCCTTCATGATCCTGGAAGCAGAGATTGAACCTACCCTTCCCAGAGTCCAGGTTTCCGTCCTATCTCAGGTGGCTGCTGGATAAGCTCCCACTTCTGACGCAGCTCGTCCTCTGAGAACTCACAGCACTCAAGTGAAAAGCAGGATCTGGGTGGCAAAGACCATCCTGATTTTCTCCAGGAAAGGTGGTTTTTATTACTGTCCTATGTGAATTATTGACTTCCTGACACAGAGATGTTCCGCTTATGCTTTGTGCAATCCCCTGCATGACTTTACTGTAAAGGAAATTATAACCACGCGCACACTGGCAAACAACAAAAAAAATAGGATTTAATTGGAATTTTTGTTCTTTTTGAATGATTCCCTTCCCTACAAAATGAGTCCAAGGTCTGGCTTGAACCTAATTAGCCGAGTGGGACAAAAAGCAGTGCTTCCTCCAGATGTTGCACTGGTTCTACTTCAGGGCAGCTTCTCCATATACGGGCAGGGGAAAAGCGGTATGTCCCGCAGGGCCGGCGCCGGCGAGAGCCAAATATGGAGCCTGCGCCCCCAGCTCCGTACCCACGGGGCACTGGGCCAGGCTGGGAGCTGGAGAGAGGGTGCGAGGGTCTGTCTAGGGTAGAAATGCTGCCCTGGAAGGGTGTGGGTTGAGGGTGGGGGGAGGAGGAGATGGTTGTGCCTTGGTAGTCGTGAAGCATCCACTGACTCCTCGGGAGCTGGGGCTGCTGGCTGCACAAGAATCCACGGCAGGGAACCAGGCCAGGATAAACTAGATCCTGGGTGGGGTGGGTTGTTTAAGAAGCCTGGATGGATGGATGGATAGATAGATAAATAAATAAACACGTAGACAGATAGATAAATAGACAGATAGATTGATCTCCCTCTGCAACCAGCTCCATGTAATGTAAAAAGACCAACCCCACTCTCCCAAGGGAGTCAAAACTTGCTTCTAGTTACAGCGGGGCTGCAAGAGCCAACGTAATTCCTCCTCCCGCGTCAGCAGGGGAGCCGCTGAACTCTATTAACGAGCACCCTGCATCCCTTAAGCAGAAGACTACTGCTGGGCATTAGTTAATTTTCATCATAGCTAAAAATAAATAAAAGTGGACAAGTTAATACCGCCCCGAGGAAATCATTCATGGTACAGGCTGGAGACAAAAACATTTCTCAGCAGACTCAAATCCACTGGTAAGAGATTTCTTCGCTTGCCTTTAATAACTGGGGGCACAGCAGGAGGGAAGAGTCAGGGGAAGTTTTTCTCCATCATGCCGAACAGCTCAGAGAGGGGAAAAAAGAAGTGAGCACTTCTTTCATGAACTATCCTGTATGAAGTGAGGGAAAGGTCTTTGTAATCCTAAACTCCTCTGCCAGTGGCCAGTATCTGAGGCAACATACTGACCTGGGAATAAATGGAATTTTTTTCCCCTAACTAGTTCTATTTTAATTAACTGCAAATTACAGATCCAGATAAGTTTTTATTAGTCTCAAGTCCTTCACTTGCCCAAAATCTGCTGCTTAGCGAGAAGGTGCTTTGAGATGTCCCAGAATTAAAAAAAAAAACAAAAACAAAAACAGAAACAAAAACCCCAAGTTTTTACCCAACCTACAATTAAACTGTAGACTCCGCCGTCAAAAAAAGAGGTCTAAGATTGATGGTAATCAGCATTTTGGTCTCCTGAGAAGCCTCTTTATTTTATAAATCATTTTGACTCTGAGATTGCCTCTCAGCCCTACACACATCCTCACAGCTCAGTCTCCCGCTGCAGCCCCTTTAGCCTCTGCATACCCAGTCCTTTTGTGCAGTACCCAGTCTGACAGGGCTGGGCTGTCTCAGCCGTTAAGATGCTTCTTCAACATGAAGAAAAAGCCCCGTGTTGCCATTATTTTCTATCATGAACTTAACACACAAAACACCTCTCTGTACCCCGCCACACTGCCCAGTTTGCTCTGTTTTCACTCCTTCCCCAGCTTCACAGAGCAACAACAGTCTCAGGGTTGTTTTTTCCAGATCCCAAAGGGCTGACAGAGCAGGTAGAACCCTCTCTGCTGCTTTGTGAAGAGCCAGCAAAGCCAGAAATGGAGTTTTTCTGCAAGAAAAGGTACCATGCGTAAGGCAAGCACGGCAGTTTGGCCTCCATGCTGCTCACAGTCTGTGGTCAAAGGGGGCAATTCTCTGAGGAACTGTAAAGAAAATCAAGGAGCTGGTGCTGATGCAGGAGGAATATTAGCTTGAAACTCTGATTTTCTAGCTAAAGGAAAAAAAAAACATGGCAACGTCTTCCTCCCAGCTCCTCAGAGAAGTTTTCTACCCACAGTGACAAGCACTTAGAGAAGAGTGCTAAATGCTCCAGAGAAAGGTGGCACCAAGCACCAGGCAGCATGGCCTCCCAGCTGCCAGAGTGTGTTATTTTATGGGATTTTATTTAGAAAACTTCTATTCATCTCAGCTGCTGGAATTTCACTGGAAGAGCCTAAAATAGAGCAAGAGACGCCTGCTGCTGCTGCTGCTCCAGGGTGTTTTGTCTTACTGGAAAGGGCATAGTCAGGACAGGAGCCTGGAAGATGGTTCCTGCTGCCCATGTTTGGGAAGGAGTGAGGAGCCATTCTTCAAGACGGGCCTGTCAATGCGCAGCACTCGCTTCCCAAAAAAAAAAAAAAACCACCTCTTTCAGTTGCTTAACTGCACATGGATACTGGCCAGCTCCAGATACAGCACCTCATCCGCCACAAACAACTGTCATGTCTAAAGTTATTTTGGCCTGTTAGCTGCAGCTGAGCGTGGTTTGCAAACACAAAAATCCTTGTTTATACTGAGTGCTCCTGACACATTTTCCAGGGCAGAGAGAGCCAGTGGAGAGCTGGGAATCGGTGCAGGAACCAGCAAGCCAAGAGGCAGGGTCGACCAGCACTGGAAGGGCAGAAGGATTTGTAGATACAGAAAAGCACAGCAGAGAAATCACAGACAGGGATGGGGAGACAACTGTGAGGAAGAAAAGAAGCTGCAGGAAGGAGCGGATGGGAGTGAGGAAAATGGATAGCTGGAGATGGGGGGGAGGAATTCCAGGGGTGGAGGTGGGATGGAGGAGGAGGGATAGAAGGAGAAGGGTCAGTACTTCCAAGAGGAAGGAGCTGCTGGAACTCCTCGCTGCCCTGCCTGGGGAAATGACGTCCTTGTGAAAGCCACTTATGTCCACACACGTCTTTACCGCCAACCCCCAGTAAAACACACTGGGTTTCTCAGCCTGAATACGCTGACTCATGCCTCCTGGGGCATTCCTGGCGGAAAGCTAGCTACAACTACTCAGGTTAGACTTTTTTGTTGATGTTCCCAAGTTAACTTTGAAAGGCAACACTTAAATCGATAGATATTCACTTGATTTTGGCTTTCAACATCTGCTCCTGAGACAAAATAACTTTATTATTTTATGGCATGTTATTGGCGGTTAGGTTAAGTCTCACCACCCAGCTGTCATCTTCTGCACACAAGATCCAGACAAGCAACATTAGAAGCTGATGCTTCATCAGATTTTTTCAAGATATCCTTGTGTATCAAGATCCGCTCCATTCCCAGTTACAAGCCAATCATGAAATATTAAGCTTTCAACAGAGCCACGTTATGAAAACGCACAGTTTAGGATTCTGAACAAATATTCTCCCTCACTTGAATACACACCAGAAGTTAAATTTACAAAGATCTAACCGGCATCAGCAGACGACATTAGCAACGCAAGAGAAACCACATCCAAGCTGCCCAGAGTAGAGATAGGTGATGTTTTCCAACAAATGAGTCCCTCAAAAATGGAGTTTTAACTCTAAAATGGGCAGAAAGCTTTCCCCAAAATGCTGCAACGTTTCAGTCTCAATCTTTTTTTCCTCCTCTAAATTTTTACTCGCTGGAAAATAAAAAAAAAGAGCTCAACTATGTAATAGAGACAGGGTGATGCTGCAGGACCTGGGAGCAGGCAGAGCATGCTGGATACTCCATCCCCAGCTCCAATCAGGGCTGTCCAAGAGCCAGCCTCTCTCAGCACTACCTCATCGCAAGGAAACAGTTTTATTTTATAATTTATTGAAATGAACTTCAAAGAAGTTTCTGTCTTACTTGGTATACACAGGTACAGCTGTCCAAAAGAAGAGCTGAGTTTTCACTGCTGGCAAAGAGGAGGGTAGANTATTTTTTCAGTTTATAAGTAAATTCCTTGCTGTACAATAGACATGGTTGGGAAAGCTATTTATGGAACCTGAAGTAAGTTTACAGTTTGAGCATTGCTGTTTTGATCACACAACGAACTTCCCCGTGTGGGTGACGCAGCTGCAGCCCCAGCACTGAGCACGGAGCCTTCTCCATCATTTCTGTGGGTCCTATGTCCTCACTTCTATGCAGGAAGAGAAGATACAGATTTACTGATTTCTACTCCCAAAGATGCAATTAAATGGCTCATTAAATGGCTCCTCATTACTGTGGGGACTTAAAAGAGCTTGAAAGAGATTTCCTATATCGTAGCTTTAAAGCGGTTGTATTTTAAACCACTGATGATTTCAAACAAGCAGGCTCGTCATTAGAGGGGCAATTCTTTAAATCACAGGGAATATTTGCTTTGTGCAGAAAGGTGAGAGAGTTCAAATCCCCAGGTGACACTACCATTTGTAGCCAGACTCATAACCGTCAACTCTTCACAAAGGTCGGTACCTTTTGAAGATTGTTAAACTCCAATTTAAACAGTGAATGGGAAAAGCACAGGGAAAAGAAAAACAAACCACCCAGAAGGTGATTTTCTCAGGAGGGAGCAGGATGAGGAATAAGGAAAATGATGCTGCTGTCAAGAGAAATTCAGTGGCCACAGGGCTTTCTGAAAGTTGAGCTGCGCTCTGGGACTTCAGGGCTTCACTGCCTCTGCTGTGTGGCTGGTTAACACAAGAAGGTGGGGTTTTTTTTATTATTTTTAACATTTGTCATCTATTTTCTAAAAGGATAATGCCCTCGTCACTCAAGTTGCTAATGCACAAGTTCATATTTGCAAGTGAGCTGCAAAAGGCTTAGAATTCCGCCTCCTGGAGCAAGGGAATTTGTAGGAGTTCCAACAGCTTAGCTCTGTGGTTAAATGTCACGGATGCCTGACGGCCTGGCCCCCCCAGACTTGTTCTTCACCCCGGGGACACTACAGCAGAACTCCCTTCAGAGGTAAAACCTTCCCCCTCTGCCTGGTAGAACATCTCCCTATTTTTAGGCCTCGGTAATTATCATTAGAGAACTCAAACCATGCCTTTGTTTTCAGCAGAGCGTTACATGTCACAAAGTCATCGTTCTCCCTCCACGGAGTTTGGTTTCTGGTCTGTAAGGAATGAGATTGAGGACAAACACAGCGAAACCACCGTGAACTTCAGTGACCTAAATCAAACACAGGAGGTTGGAAATGCTCACACTGTCCTTGTGTTGATTTTTTATATTCATTTTTTTTTGGCAGAAATTAGGCAGCGTCCAGATGGGCTCCATATGTAGTTACTCTGGCCCTCCAGGGCTCTTTGCAGAAGCCCAGGGCCCATCGACATGGATCCTCCAGATCACTCTTGATGTGGTTTGCTCCCAAAAGCTCAAAAGTCATTTATTTGGAGATGGTTCTCACCTTGGGGCACCCACCACCCCCAGGGTGCATTAGCACCACACACCAGCCCTCGAGCCAGGGCAGGAGGGAATGGGCTCCAGCTCCACAAGAGCAGCCACCAGATTCCCTTTTCTCACAGGTGGTTCTGGAAGATATTTTTGGAAAGCAGGCAAAAATCCTGGGGTGAAAGGATGCAAAAGGACCACCACGAGGCGTAGGGGGGAAATCCAGGCTAGGGAAAGGTGTTTGCAACCTAACGTGGAGGTTGTATCATGGCTGGAAGTGTGCAGTCTGCCTGCAGTGGGGCATTATGCAGGCATCAGGTATCACAGCACCCATCAGATTTTGCAACAGAAGCGAAGAACAGAGGTAAGGCAAAGGCCAAAGTCTGCGTTTCCCCAAACGAGACTACAACTTGCTCCAAATAAACGTAGAAAGTTACATAAATGGAAAAGCTGATTCATGAGAACAAAAATGCAAGCTTCTCTTGTGGATTATCATTATGGATTATTCTCTTGTGCGACGTGTCGGAAGTGCACTCATGCAAAAACCCAAGGCCTGAGAATCTCTTAAATCCCACACCAACAAAACCCAGGCCAAAGAACCCCAGAGCATTCAACAGGGTTTTTCCTACCAGAAGAATCAAACACCAAAGTTAATGTCACCTCCATTTACTAAAGTCCAGGGGATGGGGATTCCCAGTGGAGCCCAAGGTCCTTATGGACCCAAGTCCCACTCATTTTTATTTACTCTTTGACACCAACTGCAGAGAGAATTAAGACCCCAGTGAGAGGGAGTCTGGTTTTTAATCCCCTTAGCCTGCTCTGGAAAGTGCAGCCAGTAACACAGACCTGGCTCCTGTTTGATACAGCCCAGCAAAGTAGCCTGTTGAGCAAGTTCCTAATTGCTCTGGTGCTGTCTGGCTATTGGAGTTCAAGGAATTAGTCAAGAAAAAAAATAAAAAGAAACCTTTTCTATACTGTTCCAAACAAAAGAATCAAGTCATATAATCATCATTTGGAAGATACTATCTTAGAAAACTAATCTTGGCTTAATTACGTCCAAAAGCACAGGAGAAATAAACACAGGATCTCACACATCAACTGTTGCTGTGGAACAGCATCAAGAGCTCACTGAATCCCAGTGTGGTGGGGTTGGAAGAGCCCTCTGGAGCTCATCTGGTGCCCCCTCCCCGCTCCAGCAGGGTCACCCAGAGCAGGGGGCCCAGCATCGCATTGTCCAGGAGGGTTTGGAATCTCTCCAGAGCAGACTCCACAACCTTTCTGGGCAGCCTCACAGCAAAGTTTTTCCTCCTGCTACATTTAAAGTAGGAACTTCTGCGCCTCATAAAGTATGATACACATCTAGGAAAGGTAACTATGTAAATACCACTCATCCCCAGTTTCCATCACCACTGGGTGCACGCAGGACAAAGTTACTTCCACTCAGGGCAGATCCAGGTGAGTAACTGGTGTCACACCACTTTAGGCTGAGGTGTAAATACAGCACACCAAGAGAGCAATGGTCGTGGAGAGCAACTGCTCAGAAATGGGTTCCAAAGGCTTTTCACTGTGACGCTACGTTGTGATCTGGGGTATTTGTCGCTTGGTACGTACAAAAGTAGACGTCTGCCAGCAAAAGTTGAGGCTGGGGTCCATGAAGCAACCCCTTAATCGTGTTGTGGGCATAATCACAGGAGCAGCTGACAGAAGCAAACCTGAGAAGTTCCCATTTGTTAATGTCGCATGACACGAACAGTCAAAAAATCTCCAGGCTCAAATGGTGCAGATTCTTTCATTTGAAAGTCTGATGGTTCGAGGATTTTCAAATTTCAATTTCAAACATCAGACGTGTGACACAGCCAATTCCACTGCAACTCGATCACAGCCAAATTCTAATAAGAAAGACACTAAAAATGCCATAAATAGATCAGAACTGATGGGCTGCATCCCATCAAACGTCTCAATAGCTACTTTCTACCCGCAGTGGCCAAAAGTAGATTCCTTTACCCATTAGTCAAGTGGGAGGACAAGCAACATTTCCTTATTTATATCTTCTCAGCTCCTGGCAAACAGCAGCAGCACTGCCTAATGAAGCCTTGATTACTTTTTAATGTGGTTTAAGTTTACTTTTTAGGAAGGCACCTGAAGGATCAGTGTATTAGCACAGCTTAAGTCAAATTCTGCTCTTAAATAATACTACCCAAGTACAAGCGGACTGGAGCAGGGGGGTAGAATCTGTTCATCCGGCTGCACCTCTTTGCCAAAGGACTATGGTGGTGCTACTGGGTTTCTAACAGAGAACATTTTGTCATCAGCAATATCTGATGACAATGGATAAAAGCACCATTTAATAAACCTCCCATTTTGCTCTAGCATATGAAAATGGATCTGTCAGCTGAAACTCTATCTCTTTTCCTACCAAAGCCACAAAATTCACAAGCAAATCTTTCTCTTATCTGGCTGCAAGGAAAAAGAGGGTGACTGCACATTTCCCTTTAACCCTCCTCCTTACTGGCTGCTCACCAGTACTTTTTTTTCAATCACTCCTTCAGTATTTCCTGGCCTTTCGAGTTTCACACACCACAGTAGCACCAGTCTCCTTGTTTTGCCCAAGAGTCCAGCTGAGCCACAAGCCCACCAGCCAGCTGGGCAAAACTCAGAGTGTTCTGGGTGGTTGTGCCGATAGCAACGTGCCTCTCACCAGGATAGCTGTGTCCATACTCAGAGTTCATCCCGGAGGAAGCAGCTCCACAGTTAAAACAGAGAACTCCCAACACAAAGAAATTTATTTACTGTTGTGATCTGTTTGAAACAACCAAAAGCTACTCACTCCACATGTGCTCATCTTTGCTCGACACTTATTAGCACCGTGCCCGACATGCTGGCTTATACTGGTAATCAGGTTATTCACTGTTGTGGGAAAAAAGATCACTATATATTACACGGCTCAAAAGTGTTCTAAATCCAAGGAAAAAAAAATAAGGATCTCTGTGCAGTCCACATCACAGTCCTTGGGAGCCTGGACTTACTAAACTCTGCACAACACTACTTTCCAATCCATCGGGCCAAGGATGGGTACTAGTGACAAAAGTGCAACAACTATAAAGCCTTGGCAAAACTTTTTGCACTCTGTATTTCTATGCACACAAAACACAAGATTCCCAGCAGCTGGGCAAGAGAGGAGTTAAACCCCAAGAAGTCACCAGAAGGGGCTGGCAGCACCGGAGCTGTTACTAGAAGAGGCACCAAACCTTGCTAAATCCACGTTTTTTTTTTGTAGACAACCAAACAGCCTGAACACAGGAAAACAGGGAAGACAAATGAAGCTTCCAATGGCTGAGCAAGGTGTTTCAGATATGGAGAGTGTCAGACTTGCACTTGGCCTCTCTCAAAAGGATCACTGCTTGATTTAGAAGAGACGGGACACCCAACTATGGCGTAACTCTGCTCATGCTGCGCTTCAGGCCCTCGTGGCCCCAGGAGGAGCAACAGCAGCAGATTCTCCCCTCCCTTCACGTGATTCCTGCAAACAGCCCCACCAGGAGCCTTGTTTGATTAAGGATGAACTTTGCACTTCCAGCAGCTTCACGTAGCAGCTTGAAACTCCTACGCCAAGACCTTCAAGCATGCAAAGCCTTCTCAGGGGCTCTGCCCAGGTTGCTCCCAGACCTCACCTCCTCCAGCGCCGGGATGGTTATACAGGAGGGACCATGGGGGAAGCAAAGCGCGTGGTTGGGACCACATATATTCAACCTGCATATATGAGGGGTATGGAAAGAGGCCTCCTGGAACTCCAAAGGCTTGTCTCTGAGCATGGATTTGTCCCTTCTTGCTCCAGTGTATGCCTTGGTGGGCTACACGGAGGTCTGAAACTCTCCCAGTTGCACAGCAGGATTGTTTTGGTGGTGGTTTAGGGAACAACCCAGCTCAGCTCCTTGTGCCACCAGGAGGAAAGGTACAGGTCAGGGAAGTCAACTAGCCAGGGGATGTCTGTCTCAGCAGCCATGTATCAAACTATGGCCTCAGGCCACTCCTGTCTCAGGCCTTTGCTTCCTTCAGTAATAGGAAGGATTTGCAAGTGTAAATCTACTATGATTTTTTTTCTAGTTTCTTTTGTGATGAGACTACTGAAGTCAGCCAAAACAAATGTATCGTGAAAAATCAAGCTGCCAGACCTATTTCTCCCCTTATCTTGCTTTAGATAAGAATGTAAAGATCTGCTGGTGTCTTGCAAAGCCACACTGACACTGTCCAAGAACCATCACGGCGTGCCCAGAATTGTCATAATCAAAAGGCAAACACCGTCACAACGACACAAAATAAACTGACCCTTGGCAATTTTCTAAGTCAATTTGGTGGCATTTGACTTTCATAAGCCTGAAAATTGCTCATCTGGTCCAAAACCAACAGCGAGAGAGCTTCCTCCAGCGGGAATACAGGCTCCATTATCTGGGGTAGCCATGAACAAAGCAGCAGCGGCAGCAGAAGATGAACTCCTCATTTATGAGGCACAGTTGTTTTCGGCGGCAGCCTCGGAGCTTGGCAGGCTGTACTTTCCTGGATGTCTAACGTGCACCCAGCCACAGCACCCAGACTCTGCGCCGGGTTAAATAACAAACAAACAGAAATACTCCTCCCAAAAATCAGCATAAAACTAAACCTAACTCCTGACCATCACAAACGGGAGAAGGGCAGCAAAAGTAAAGGAGCCGACACACCCTGCATTATCTTGCAGCCAACACCAGCTTTCCAAGACTACCCGGGAGAAAGAAGCTCAGACCCCAGCAGCCACTTAACAAAAACTGGGTCTGGAACGAACTCATGATGTATCAGCCAGAACGCCTCCAGGAATCTATTTACCTGAGCGAGGTTTAAGATTAACAGGCAAAATGTAACAACAAACCTGTTGTCCCAGCTTCTGAATTTTCCCTCATTAATCGTGAGTGACGTTGGCACAACTTGGGCAGAAGAGCAGGGAACAAGCTTCAAGGAACCCTGAGTAACTTTACTACTTGAACACTCACAATCTGGCTTAGTGCTGGTACTAAGTCCTGCACTGGGTCCATTCTCACCGGGAGGAGATGTCCCAGCACCGCGAGACCTGGGAGCAATCCCATAGCCACCTGCTCGCCACAGGGTCACCGTCACCACTTCATGTCCCCTTCTCTAGCTGGGTTAACCATGACAGAAGGTGAAGATGGTTATGCTCATCCCCTGCTCCAGCCCTGGGATGCTCAAAAGGCAGCTCCGGGAGAATCTAAGCAGAGGGCAGCCTCCAGCAACAGCCTCTTCTCCTGGCACGATTGTTCAGTGCATTTCCAGTGCCTCTGCAGCTCCAGCTGTTCTTATATGATGCACAAAACAGTCCTGATAAACAGACACTTTTGCAACCTAGAAGAAAAAGAAAAGCTCTGAAGTCTAAGCTACGTCTGTTAGGAACAACTTTGAGCTCACCCTTTGCCTCTCAGAGCTTCCTTTTCTAAGCTGTTAGTGGGCAGGAATGACTATTTTTTTCAAACCACTGTTTGTTTACTTTGTTATTTGGGTTAGGGATCATTTCTGGCTCTTTCTACAAATAGTATCAAATACACAACATCCTAGCCTGACAGACAGGCTTTATGCACCAACTAGAACGCAATTTAACCCACAGAAGACTTATTTCCAACAAAATAATCAGGCTCAGCATCACGAGATGCAGAAAACTCTCTGGAACAAGACCTATTCTCAGATGTTCAAAAGTTCTCAACATGGCTGAGAAAAAAAAGAAAGGGGAAAAGGCACCGAGGGTGCCACTGAAAACGTGATTATTTGCTCTAGAAGATTTAAAAAGAGCTTTAGTCCTCAAAGTCTAGGCCTCATCGTCAGGTTCTGAGTCAGGGATTTTTCAGTGGTGGCTGTTGCATTACGACAGTTCAAACAGCACAAGTCCCACCTCGTTCCACCCTGAAACTCCAGCCTCCACAGTCTTGGCTGTCTTTACTGAGGCAGCAGCATGAGGAGATGGTCTTAGATCAACATGCACCACATACAGCAGAGAGCTGAGCTTTGGGGTGTTTACTGAAACAGCTGCTGATGGAATTCATTATTTTTTGGAATCTGTGGATTTATGCTGGCAATGAGGAGCCTGGCATGGCAGAGAGAGTAGGGAGGGAAAAAATTTGTTGGTTTGTTTGTCTGAAGTCTGGTGACGGAAGGAGTTAAACGCTGAGACAAGTATTGCATCAGGCTCCTGTGGTTTGAAATAGGCAGAAGCTTTATTTCCTGTAGGGTTTCACACACAGAGAGACTAAATTAACTGATGAGACTAAAAGTTTACAGCATTAATTGTTGTTTCATCACCTTCATGCTGCCAGGCATTTATTAGCTTTAAATAAAAACCTACTTGAGGAAGAAACAGAATATGACCTCAGGGATCCTACACTAAATCCAGGTGCTTCTCCTCTGTATGACTTTCTATCTTTAAAAAACTCATAGGTCACAGATATTATTTAGTAAATTAGCCTTTCAGATGACTGCTATTCCAAAACTAAACTAAAGAAATTGTTTCAAGAGAAGGCCACTTTGCAAACCCCTCCCCACAATGTCCTGTCTTAAGTTTTTTAGTTTGCCCTGGTCACCATGGTATTTGTTGGTTTGGGGTGTTTTTTAAAACCACAAGCTGCCTTCTGCCTCTGCCTCTGCAGAGCACCATCAGAAGTGAAGAGAAATACACGCTGCATTTTATTTTTTCGAAAGATTAAGTCCCCCAACTGTTTATTTGCTGCAGGACTGAGCTCTCCAGGCCTGGGCAAACAGCCAAAATAGCTTCATTCCCCTGATGTTCTTCAGTCTCAGCCTAACACTTGATGGCTGGCAGCCTGAAGTGCCTTCCAAGCAACTTCTTTGTGTCCCAAATGATTCTAGGGAAGACAAAGTTGTCTGTCCAGCTGCCCCTCAGTTTATTCAGGTGTAAACTCCTGGAAGGAGCATTCCCCAGGGTAGCTTTATGGATTATTCTGATGTTTTCACGGTGTGCACAACCCAAACCTCAGTCCTCTGCAGGTGAAATGGAGGCTCTCAAGGTGATCTCCTGGTACCTTTTAACGTGATGAAAAGAAACAGATTTAAAGCAAGATTGCTCAGGCACAAAGGTTTCATGGAGTTAGCCATCAGAACCATGAGACTCACTTATCTGCATTACAGGGTGGAAAGGAATTTCCAGTCCTTAATCAGGATTATCAGGTCACTAACAAGGAAATCTGAAAATCTGCCCCTTTTTATCTTTTGATTTCTACTCACGTATATTGTATTTCCTGCCTGGGGGGGGGAATAAAAATCCTACATCTATTATCCATAAAACAGCATCACTTGAACTTCACTACTATCCTCGCAGAATGTTTTGGGATGTATTTTTAATTCATTCAAGGAGTTATTCTGCTTTTCTCCTGATCTGCCAGTTGCTGTGCAGCTGTTGCTCTGGCCGAGTCTGTCTGCAGCACGTGCACAGGAATGATCTTGGACAAGCAGCACTAATATTTTCTAAGGAGTAAAATTTTGTCCTGCTGTTGTCCGTGGCAAAACTTCCAGTGCCAGGAGCACGGCCAAAGGTTGATCCCATGAGGTGACTACAGATGTCCTGTTTGAACCTGCATGGAAACCACTACTCTCCTAAAAACATGCTTTTCTGGAAAAATTATGATTATTTTCCCCAGAGGCTGTCTGTTTGCTCTCTACAGTGGACTTTGCCGATTTATTTTCACTATACGTATTTCATTATATGCAAAATAAAAGATAAAACAGCAAGTCACCCTTATGCAAAGCCTTATTCAAGGTCCAAACAACTTCCTATACCATTTCTCACAGCCTAGGCCTCGGCTCCTGAACTGAACTGCAATTGTTTAGAAGAAAACCAAGAAGATAATTATTATTAACTTCTGCTTTCTTTTTTTCCCTCTTCCTCTGGTTTCTAAGAGACAGGGGACAAATACAGTTAAAAGTTCCTGTGCTACCTACAGTCTCTCACAGCATCTCTGAGTTTGCAGAGCAGAGAGGTAACATTTCTGTGGCAGTGGTCTGTCCAAATATAAACCAGATACAGAATCTGTTTACATTTCAGCGGAAATTTCTACTTACACCAAATATCCAGAGCTTTCTAATCCTTCTACAACTGCAGGTGTTTGTAATAATCGCCAAATTAAACCCAAACCAACACATCCCAAACACACACATCTATTCTTTTTCATCAAAATTTTTTTCCTGGACAATACGTTCTTAATTTTTTTTTTTTAAATGCAAACTGTTAACATAATTTTGAAAGCAGAGCCAATTTCAGCCCAGAACAGAGGAATAGCTTTATTGGGTTCGATCCAACACTTGTCTACCCTAGTATCCTGTCTCCACCGGCCACAGATCCCAGGGCTCATCAACAGATTTAGCTCAGAGGGCTACACCACATTATACTTTCCCAGACTCCCAACAACCCACAGTTTTGATTCAGAGGTGCCGTAATTATGTTTAATAGCCTTTAATAGACTTTCCCTCTTAATTTGTCTCACTGCTTCCTGAGCCCAAGCAATTTTTGCCATGTAGGAGGTTCTCTGGCAGTTTGTTTCTCCATTAAACTTTGTGTTGTCAAACAAAGTATTTCATTTATTCTGAACCTGCCACCTGCTCATCTCAGTTCTCTCCCCAAGTTGTTGAATTAGGAGAAGTTATAAACAATTCCTTTCTATTTGCACTCCCAAACCCAACGGGATTTTATCACTTCTCATACTTGTTCAGCTCTTTCTTTCACAGCTGCAGGATTCTACCTTATTTGGTCGTTCCTCCTACAGTGGTCACTTCAACCTACTTAGTACCATTTCCTCACTCTGCTGATATCACTTAAAGACAGCAATTCCAGTTTGTTAAAGACACAGGCTCACGACACATTTATACAGAGGTTTGGGGGGTGGAGGGGAGGTTCCCTTTGCCCTCTCCCATCCTATAGAATTACCTAGTACAGCTCCAAGACCTCTCTGCTAAACAGTTTCCAATAATTTAAATCTCACTCCTGCAGAGGATGACAACTGTTTCTTCCCAGTTTCTCACCCAGGGCAGGTACGGGAGGCTGCTCTTGCACAGGAAGATGCCTCTTAACTTCTAGATTTCCCCCAGATCTTTTTTTTTTTAAACCACTGCTGCCTTCGGCTCCTTGCCTCCCTCCCACACTGCAGTGACTCAAACAATATGTATCTCAACAGGTAACAGTTAAAATTTTATGCTCAAGCACCTTTAGAATTTCAAGCAAGGCAATATTTATGCACCCAAAAAGTGCCCCAACACAACTCAAGCTCAGAAAGCTAATTAAAGGAATCAAATCTTCACAGCCATTTCTCACAGGGGAAACTAAGCCCAACAGGAAGAAGCTGTAAGTCAGGATGTGAAGACTCCTTCAGCTGCAGCCAGACACCATTAACTTTTCTCTGACCGTAGTTTGCTGTTAACCCTTCCTGTGGCTTAAACCTCTCTCTTGCCTTCCGAATTTCAGAAAATAGGCTCTAACAGTCAGCTGAAGGTGCTATCGTGGAAAGGATGTGCTCCTGGACAGAAGCTTTTTTTCCTGGGACAAATCCCAGCAGATAGGCATTACAATTAAAACTCCTTCAGGCTTGATTAAATATCTGACCAGCAAATGGACTTTAAACATAAACTGCAGGTCTTCCCTGAAGGTGGCAGGGATTAAACAAATGTCGCTGAACATGGTATTCATAACAGGTATAACGTTTGAGTAGAAACATTCTTGAGCAGCATTAACATTGAGATAAATTGTAGAGTTGGTTTGGGTTTCCAGACCACTGATTAGCACCAGGAATTAAGTGCAGCAGTTTCAGGGCAGCAGCTCCAGGGTTGGGGAGTATAAATAACAGCTACACAAAGCAGAACTCATCTACCTCTGGCTAGCACAAGGACACATCCTGAGCTCTTCTTTTTTATCATATAGTTCTGGTTTGCGCTTGAACAGCAGAAACCTATCAATGTTTATTTAATTCCATTTGTTTCCTCTCTCCCCAACTCCTCCTCTTCTGGGAGGAATAACAATAACCTCAGTTTTGGCATCTTCTGCCCATCACACACGGGCCAATTCCCTGGCTTCTGTAGGAACTGTCTGAGCAGAACTTTAATGCCTCCGGACAAGAAAAGTTTCTTGCTCAACTTTAAAAATATTTATCAAAAAAACCACAAGTGCTTTGCACTGATGTGACAGTGTGGATTTCGTCTCCAGAAGTGCTGAGGTTCAGGGTTCCAGCAAAGCCCGTGCAAGCAGAGGGCATTTGGATTCTTCCCCGAAATCCACCTTTTCTTCCCAAGCAGTGCATGAAAAAGCCATTGTATGATTCTACGACAATCGTGACACAGCATCTCAAAATAACACACTGTCGTACCCGCACAGCCAACCTACAGATAGTCTCACCAAAAAGCCTTTCCCAGCCTTAACTGGGGAGTACAATTTCCCCATGTTTCCCATGCCGTCAGAAAATTGGTTTTATTTAAGCACAGTAAAATGTATTTTTATTTTGATATATTAAAACTATTGCAACAACTGCAGCCAATTTAATCTCTGGCTCTATTAAAAATTTGAATGGAAGATTTTAAGAAAAATACTTATCTAGAGTTTGGAACAATGATTTTTTTTAAAAATAAAAAACCACCCCATGAGGCAGATGAAATCCATCCTAACTAACTGCCTTTCCAGATTTGTGTTACGTGTTTTGCTTCCCACCCCAAGGGCTTCAATTTGGGACAATTGATACCATTTTATTGTGAGAAATTAAGTTTGGGTAACACTGAGTATCCAAAAAAGTACTTCATGAATATTATGTTTACACCAGAGAGGAGTTTAAAAATCAATACCAAGCTTAACAAGTCAGTTTACACCCACAGTATATAAAAATATATATATACTTATATATATTTATATTCCCAAAATTGGTCGTTTTATCTAAACTTGCACCATACTATGAGAACATTCCTAAAATAACCATATCAGTATCTTCTCAGCGCCATTCAGACCAAAGGAAGCTGAGCAGCAGCTCCAGCCCGTCTGCTGCCGCCGCTCGGAGCTTCCAGAATGACAAGCGCGACCACACGCAGCCGGGCTTTGACAGCACGTTTACACCCTTGAGCGCGCTTGCAGAACACGGCTCACTTATCGCACACTCGGATAAAAACCGCTGGGAGCAAAAAACCAGCTGGCTGGAGCCACGTCTGCCCGCAGCAAAGGGTGGTCACAAAGCAAAGCACCAACTGCTTGGAAACCTCAAAGCGGCCAAAATCCGCCGAAGAAAAGCACGTGGGTTTTACTCATTCTCTCTCAGGATGGCGATATTTGCATTTATTGTGAGGAAAAAGGCCCAAGAGGGATTTAAATAGAAAATATATTTGTTTTCTACAATCTCCATCTCTTCGTGGAGGTGCTTCAGAAGGATGAAGCAGCTCCACCAGCCCTCCCAAAGCTCTGAGTTGTTGAGCAGGGACAAGAGCTGGTGGTTACACACAACTGCGCACATTTCCAGTCGCTCACCTCCAGAGCTTTTCTGCCTCAGTTACAACCTGCAATGCTCTAGAAAGCACTCGTCTCTGGTTATATATCCTCAGCAGCACCAGACAGTGCCTTACTGGGTTACGTGAGGGAAAAGAAAAGAGTAATTGCAAGCAAATGTTTGTCCTCCAGACCACAGGACACTTCTCATTTCCTGCTGAGTGGGGAGAAGACCTCAATTCTTTTCCAAGCAAGACAACAATGAAAAAAAAAACAAAAAACAAACTAACAAAAAAAACACCCCAAAAAAACCCCCATGAAACCCCTCCGTATCCCTAACTTTGGGAATTTTCCTTTTCTCTCCAAAACTATTCCTCAACAGCAGTGAGTCTAACACCGATTCTGGAGATGATCTCTTGTTTTTGCCAGGTCTGCAGTGGTGGGAAGAGGCAAGGAAGGAAAACCACCCACGCAGTCATCAAAACAAGCGATGGGGGAGAGCCTGGAGAGAAGGAAGCACAGGCTGTAGACCACAAACACGAAGAGCCTGGCTCTGAGGAGCACTCTGGACACCAGCATTTCAGTGTAGTAGTTTCCACAGCCTGCGGCACTGGCAGCAACAGATGGGAGAGCTCAGCCCATCATCTCCAGCTCTGGTGCTTCACTTCCACAGCCACAACCTCCAAGTTTCATCCATCCTTCTGGAGCTCACAAGGGGACGTCGGATGAACAAACACGATTCTCTCAGACAAAGTCCATCGTCAAGACTGGTGCAGTTGTTGGTAACAAATGCAATTTGTAAAATCGAGAAGAATTTAAACAGCTGGCTCCTTTCCATACGAGATCACTAAAACTGGTAATCCAACTCCTTTCAGGAAAACACAGACAAGCGCTTGTGGTGCTGCGGGAAAACTGGGGCAATGACCTCCCCAAACCCCAACCAGACACCTAAACGCTAATGGAGAAAATGACAGACTGGACTTGGGCAATTCAGCCTCCTCCCTTCTTGTATCATTTTTCTTTCAGGAGCAAGAGTGTAATTGCTCCTTGGCCTCTCCTCCTTTCATCTCTTGAAGGATTTGAATAGAAGCCTACAAATCACACTCGCAGCTGCACAGTCCCTGCTCAAGTCAACGCTCAGGTGCTTCCAAACGCGGCATTTGTGGCTGTTGTGTTATGTTTGGAGCCTCCAATGCTGTCTCATAGTAAGTAACGCCACTCACTCCAACTGTATGTCACATAGAAATACTCCTGGACAGAAACTCCACATGCATCTTCCCATGTTTGGTGTCTATAGCTCATCTTCATCATTACGATCCCCAGTGAGTCCTTGTCCCAGCCCATGACTCACCAGCACAGGTCACATGGAGAATGATTAAAGACAAAGGGCACCTTTCAGTACTTCCAGATACAGCAGGAAACTGGTACTGTAACTATTACATTATGATTTCTGGAGTGGAATTCAAATAGGAGGCCAGACCATGACTGCAATCACCATATTTTGGCCGAGTCCTTAATTATAGCCTTCTAGGACATTTGGTTATCTCTGCTTATGAGAACCACAGCAAGAACCACTCTGAACCAAAATCACCTCTTCCCCTCAGAGCAGAAAGCAAATTCCACGACCAAGAACAAACACAGGACTTTGCAGCCAATAGAAAACACCAAAGCTAACAGTGAGCATGAACTCCTTGTGCTGCAAAATCCATCAAGGGGCAGCTCAGCAGTTGCGTTTTCCACTGTAACGCCCTGTGCCCAGGTTCTGAGTGACACATGTACAGGGAAATCAAGGGAATTCACCAGAAATCTCTTGAAACCCTCGTAAAACACTTGTTTCCCCAGTGCCTTGGGGGAATGTTTTATATACTGTGATGTGGCAAATTATACCGTGTAACAAAGTACGACTTTAATAAAAGACCACAAAATTTGGGCACCTTCCAAGATTTACAGCCGCGGGCCATGAGGTGTGAAACGATCTCAACTCCTTTTCCCTTCAGCAGGAGACGATGCTGTTCGGAGTCTCACAAAAGCTTTGAGAACCTACAGAAACTGGGCAGTTGTTTTCTAGGAAGGAGGAGACTTTGTATTTATTTCTGGTTTGCTTCTATCCAAGCAAATTAAGCCTTTTAAAAACCAAAATAACCCAGTGCTGGGCATCACTGGCAGTATGAAGCTGCCTGAGCCCTTCCAGGCCTGATGTTAGCCAGTTCAGTTTCTCTGCTGGAAATAGCTTTGACTCCATTCCATCTCTCTGTAACAACCTCCTCTGATGTGGATTTTCTATTCTCGGAATGGGTTCTCTCAAATTCAGCACCCTGAAAGGCTCCTCTGGTCCTCCAAGAGAAGCCTGTCTCACCAAGGGCTTAAAACCCACAAAAACGACTCATTCTCATCGAGTGCATTTCCCTCCGATAGGTGCCCCTCTGTCTTACTTCAGGTTGAAACATCAATTGAAATTCTTAAACTGGAAAGAAAACAGCCACCTAGTGAGGTACTCGGCTGATCCCTGCCAACAGAAACACCCTCAGTATGCTCAGTAAACCAAGAACGTGCAAGTTCTGCTCATTACCACAAGATTACTTGAGCTGAGCTAGCTTTAGACATAGGCATGAGTACAAATATATATATACACGTCATAAAACTGGCAATTATGTGCATGTTACACTCAACTTCCACAAAAACCAGGCTACGCCAACGCTATATTCAAATTCCATAGTCAAAGAGTCACAAAGGAGCCTAAAAGGCAGCAGTTAAGTCAAAATCAAGCCTTGTAACTTGTACAATCCATGCCCGGACGAGACAGCATCGCAGAAACCACTGAGCTAATAATTAAAAACCTAATTTAAAACCAGGAAAACATCATCGAGATTGAGATCAATGGTTGCACCCCTGGAGCTTAGTATCACCACACAGACGGAAATCAATAACTGCCATTAAGAGGTTACTGATAAAAATCTATAGCAACCGAAGCAGTCAACTTGAAACCTATTAAGAGCCAGGTTAGAAAGTGAGAATGTTTTTCAATTCGCTAATGACCGCTGCTTTCCTTCCAGATGATAATTTTGTATAAACCCAGCAGAAATCCCTCTGGCCCCTGCTTATGAATGATCCCAGGATTTCAAGCCACTCTCCAGATCAGCATTAGCTCATCATCCGCTTGTCATGGTCAGTATCACAATCAGCACGTCAGGGTCAGCATCGATATCAAGATTAACAAAAGTGACTCAGGAAGAGAGCGACAGCAGGGACACTCAAGACACACGTTCCTGTGCCATCTGCACTCCATCACTCAACGAGGGGTTACACCAGCACAGCCAGCAACTGCAAATCTTACCAATGGGGTCTTTTATCTGCTGAAGACCATGGATCAGTGACCGTGCTCAACCGGAGAAGGAGAATTGAGTGAGGGCTTTTTTTTAATCTTCTGTACATCACTGTCCTCTTAAAGTTTGGGCACCTGCACCTGAAGTACACAGCCTAATGGTGACAGGAAGGGTCATCACAGAGCCACAGCTTAGTCTCTTTATCTATTTGCAGTAAAAGTCACTGCCCATTAACTGCGGTAGCTGGCATTTTC
The DNA here is from genome assembly GCA_013396935.1 of Baryphthengus martii. Lineage (NCBI taxonomy): Eukaryota > Metazoa > Chordata > Aves > Coraciiformes > Momotidae > Baryphthengus > Baryphthengus martii. Next base: position 332,063 of record VWZK01012750.1, read on the forward strand.
TAAGTCTCTGGCATTTTGCAGTTCTCCGGCACATTCATACTAAATGCAACAAAATCCCCTGGATTTTAGAGCATCAGTCACGCAGACCAAACAGAAATCAGACATGATCTTGAGGACGCTACTGCTCCATGCTGTGTGTGAATCTAGGCATCAACCCACAATATTTCTGTTTGTTTATTTTCCTTTGAGGAAAATACAGGCTCCTGACCAAGCTCTGCCTACAACGTCCTGGGGCCAGAAGAAGCAAACACAGTATATTCCCACACGGCAAGAAACTGCGGCTCCCCTGAGGGCAGCCACACACGCCTGCCACCATTAACGACTCCACAGAAGAGGAATAAACTCACCAAAACCCATCGGTGACACGATAGGTGACACCATTTACAAATCAACTTCAACAACAACAAAACCGCGAAAGATTGTTGGCTTTGCATTCCCAGGGCAGGACGAGAGGTGTGAAATCGTCGCCCCCTCCCCTTGCCTTGGGTGAGGGGATCCGAGGGGACCCCCGGCCCCTCACCGCCATCCCTCCCGCCCGGTACAACTTTGCCGGGGCTTCCCTTACCGCCGTGGAGCCGGAGGAGGAGGCGATGTAGACTTTGATGACCATGCTTGGGAGACGAGGAGGCAGCGGTGGGAGGCAGCGGTGGGATGCAGAGCCGGGCGGGAGGGCGTGTGCGGGCGGCACGGCGACGAGCTGGCTCGGGCTGCTGCTGAGGCGGCGGCGGGAGGGCGGNCCCTGCGGGGAAGCAGGAGGCGCGGAGAACCCGCTTCCCTGCGGGGATGTAGGAGGCGAAAACCCGCTTCCCTGCGGGGAGGCAGGCGGAGGGGCCCGGGGCGGGCGGGAGCGCCATAGCAGCCGCCGCCTCCTCTCAAGACAACGAGGCCGGAAAGGAGCGACCCGTCCTTAAGCTCCGCCGCTCTCTGCCCTTCAGAAGCTGCCCCTCGGCCCTGGAAATGCAGCGTTTCCTTCTCTGGTTCAGGGGTTGCCCCGTTCCCTGTCATGTCTGTGGTGTGAAAGCATCTGGCGGCATCTGGCTCTGCTACTCTGGCTCCCATTCCTTTGGCCTCTCACTTGGAGGAGTGACAGAAAGTTTGGGATGGAGAGATGTTGCTGAGCAATGATACTTAGAATTAATAATTTCACTTTAAAATTGATTTTGTGGCCCAAAAGGACTCGTATCAGCAATTGCTGCAGTTCCACTGCATGATATTTTATCATCTGTATTAATTAGGACCACTGCATGAGACCTTGAAGAGTTAATTGTTCTAGTCATGGTGATGTTTAGGGAAATTTATATTCAGCAGCTGTCTTCCACTTGCCTCTGGTACTTCTGATACTACCTTACATATATTTTATTCTACGTTCTGATAGCAACTTCACAGAAAATGGAAAATAAACATGCAAGCTGGGATTTTAACACCTACCAGCTAAGATGAAAGAAAGGTGTTTGTTCTGCTCTTGCTCAAACAAAAAAATCATTTTGAAATGGTTTTTCCAAAGAAAATAAGCCTTCCTGTTTCAAATGATTATTTTTCCTAAACACCACTTTTAAAAGTCTGTTGAATTATGTCGGCTGATTAAATCACCTATATTCCTTTTATTAATTTGCCAATAGTAACAGGAAAGAACTATTTTGAGGATGACATGCTTAATTTTTATATTACTTACAATACTACTTCAGTACTCTGAATCTTAGAGACTGTCTTGAGTTTCTGTGTATGTTTTGAAAAAGCAATAAACCACCATTTAGGATGACAGTAGACAATAAAGATTGTGTAATTCAGGGAATTTCAAAATTGTATAAAAATAAATGCTGGACTTTTAAGTCTCTTTAAAACAACACGAGTTAAGTCCAGGAGATTAAAATTCTTCAAGGAATGTTTCTGCAGATGTGTTTGCCCAGCCCCCTCCCAGCTGCCTGAGCAATGCCAGGATAATTCCCGTTTCCCTTGACACCCTGATGGGCCAGCCTGTGATCTGAGCACTGGAGGTAGAAACCCCAGCTTATTGGAAAGCTTAAAAAAAAGCAGGTGGAGAAGGAGATAGATGGTTCCTTTGAACCCTGGGCTCACCCGTCGTTCTGCTGGCCATCCGACGGCTCTCCAGGCAGCTCTCCTCTCCTCTTTGGAACTCCTTGGAGTTGGAATTCTTCTGAGTCAGCTCCACCGTGTCTTTCTGCCTACTAAAACAAAAAATAAAAAAAGTGTATAACCATTACTCTCAAAAGGGCACTTCAGGAGGCATTTTATCTTCATGAAAGAAGATTTATTAAGTTAAGAGCAATACGTGAATTGGGTATTATTGAAACAATGAGGTTTCCTTGACTCATAATAGTAAATTTTCTACTTCACTGACAGAAAAGCACAATGTTTCCTATTCCCAGGCTGCTCATGTAAAACCAATAGTATTATATTTGTTTTTGCTACCAAACGGTTGTGAAGTGTTTAATTATCCAAACCTTCAAACAAAATGAACAAATTGATAGGATGCCTCTAAGAAGAAAATCTCCTTGTGCAGGGTGTATATAATATTGAGCTACAGGGGTCGTCTCCTCGATTTCTTGTCCAAGGCCATTTTGTCAGGCTGCATCTTTTATAAATGTCATGAGAAGGAAAATTAACTGGTTGAATTTTGGTTTATATGATTTTCTATATTATGAAGCAGGAATATTGAGTAAGTGGCAGCACTGGCCACGAGCAGCAGCAGGAGGGAGGTCAGTGGTTTGCCCACCCCAGAATCATCCAAGCATTTCAGATCAAAATGTTGCCAGTAACAGCAAACACCAACTTGTTTTTTAATTAAACCACAAACCAGGGTGGTGGCTTCAGAACGCTGGCAAATTGAGCTATTTAATAACAAAAAAAGAAAAAAAAAGAAGTAGTGTAGTGGAACCTACATGAAAGATATTCCAGTAATCAACTGCAAAATCCCTTTTGTGCCAAAGGTCAGGAAGCACACATGCTCCAAACGCTCCATGGCTTCTTTGTAACCACGGAGAGAAATACATCCAGAATTCAAATATTTGGCTAGTAAGGTGAGACTGGGCCAGATTTCATGCTCTAATGGTGCTGGAGAAGGTGATCTGGATCTGCCTGAGCTCCCGAAATGGAGGAACCTGCCATGGGTAGAAGATGTCAGCTCAGCGCTCTCCATAGGAAATACATCTATTCTTCATTTCTCATCCCAGCCACCCCAGCTTGCCAAGAACTGGAGCCAGAAGGCAAATCGTGACTCAGAGCATGTCTTTTGCCTTCTCCCATGTTCTGCCAAGAGCCAGGTCCTGCTCCAGCCTATGGCAGCGATCTGCTGATTGCCGGTGGGTGGAAACGCCGCTGCCCTGCTCCAACGTGTTTGTGCAGAGGGTGGGGAACTCCTCCTCCTCCTCAGCTGGAAACAGAGCAAGGCCAGGTGTCCTTGTTTTCATATATAATTGTGCAAGATACATGATGGCAGTTGGGCGCATAAGGAGGTAAACTACACCGCACGGAACACGGCATTGCTACTGCTTTTTGCCCATTATTACTTCTGCGATGGAACTAGTGGAGTTATGCTGAAGTCCCCCCATGGTGCAGAGATGTGTACTATATGACATAAATCACAACATAAACAATGCCTACTCCTGGCTTCTGTCAGCACTGGTGCGGCCAGCAGGGCTAGGGCAGGGATTGTTCCCCTAGACTAGGCACTCAGGAGGGCACACCTTGAGTCCTGGGTTGTTTTGGGCCCCTCCCTCCCAGAAGGACATTGAGGGGCTGGAGCATGGCCAGAGAAGGGCAATGGAGCTGGGGAAGAGTCTAGAACAGGAGTCTGGTGAGAAGCGGCTGAGGGAGCTGGGCTTGTTCAGCCTGGAGAAAAGGAGGCTCAGGGGAGACCTTCTGGCTCTCGACAACTCCCTGACAGGAGGTCGGAGCCAGGGGGAGTTGGGTTCTGCTCCCAAGGAACAAGCGACAAGAGGAAATGGCCTCAAATTGCATCAGAGGAGGTTTAGGTTGGAGCTGAGGAACAATTTCTTCCCCACAAGGGTTGTCCAGGCCTGGCCCAGGCTGCCCAGGGCAGGGATGGTCCCCATCCCTGGAGGGGTTTCCAAAGCATGGAGATGTGGTGCTGAGGGACATGGGTTAGTGGTGCCCTGGCAGTGCTGGGGGAATGGGTGGACCTGATAATTTTGAAGGTCTCTTCCCAGCACACGGATGCTGTGAGGCCCTGGTGCTGGCATGGGCAGGATGCTCAGGGTGCCAAATGCAACCCCAGGGCTCATTCCTCACTGAGGAAATTCAGGAGGTGGCTCAGGGCCAGGCTGAAAGCCCCTCCCCTGCAGTGAACGCAGCTTCGTGTGGCTCCAGTAGCGCTTCAGGTTCCCTTCCAAGCCCGACAGACCCGCCGGGCCCGGACCCCTCCGAAGGGACAGCGGCTACGTCACCTGCCTGACGTCACCCGCCTGATGTCACC